>JAVGWX010000023.1:38176976-38674476 GCA_036924085.1 Ariolimax columbianus | reverse complement strand
ATTCTGACCAAGTGGATATTCAGAATGAGTGGATATTCTGACCAAGTGGATATTCAGAATGAGTGGATATTCTGACCAAGTGGATATTCTGAATGAGTGGATATTCTGACCAAGTGGATATTCTGAATGAGTGGGTATTCTGACCAAGTGGATAGTCTGAATGAGTGGATATTCTGATTACTTTATGTGAGTGCAAATAGTCTGTAGGCAGACAGATATACAAATTAAGGACGCCTGCCGGAAAGACAAAGGTATTTTAGACACTCTGAAAACATATTCTTGTCTCTAATACAATGTGGCTTTAAAATATGTTCGACTTTAAAATAAACTTGTCTCTAAATTATATTTGTCTATATATTAAACCTGTATTGAAAATACAAATATTTTTACCATTAAAATAAATGTGCCTTGAAAATATATGTGTCTCTACAATAAACGTCTTTTAAAAATATAATCGTCTTTAAAAATAAACTTGTCTTTGAAATTTACTTGTCGTTAAAATATATTTGTAATTATTAAATAAACTTGTCTTTAAAATAAACTTGTTTTGAAAATCTACTTGATTTTAATGTATACTTTAACATCTACTTCTTTTTAAGATGACGTCTTTTAATATATATTTGTAAAATAAACTTATCTTGGAAATGCACTTGACTTTAAAATATATTTACTTTTAAAATAAACGTCTAGTTAAAATAGACTTGCCTTTAAAAATAAACTTGCCTTTAAAATTTACAGACGCTAGTTCAGTCAGGCACAAAATACTGTCTAGGACGTAGCGTCAGGGTCAGTACACTGACCAAGACCCCAATCTCTCTTCCATGTAGCGATCCCTGAGAACAGGCTGTTTTCAAGCCAGCCTGACTGACGAGATGTAGATCGATGTGATCCCCGTAGTAGTGAGCGCCACACAGATGAAGCCAAGCTTAGCACAACCGCCTAAAGGACCGCGGTCTTTCTTCATCAGCATGCCCGGAATGTGAGGAAAGCTACCACAACCCACCACTTAAGGTCCTTTTCAGGGCGAACAAATGTAACAGTTCCAGCCCGAGCAAGAGCGTTTAGGGCAGGGGTAATGTGGTTGGCAACTCTGAGAACAAAGGTACCTGAATGTGTGCCAAGGTCACTCACCGTCTCGACACTACGCAAGGTCACTCACCGTCTCGATACTAAGTCAACAAAGGAAGACGGGGTTGGGGGAAAGAATGTGTCTAGACAGGTAAGAGGCTAGGTGCTGGCCACTGGCGTTCCGATTTGGGTAGTGTAGAATGAGTGACAGACAGAGGCCAACAGAGCTTGGTGCGACATTTTGAGGGACAGGAGTGATGCGTTCCAATGGCAGCTGAGTGTCTGGGTCAAGACATCCCACAGACTAGCCATTGGACAGCTCTGATACTGCTTGAGACTATATATTACTACACAAAGTTTAGCTCAAGCAGACTGGCCATGGAGAGAGGGAGCGAGAGAGACTGAGAATATAGCTAGAAGTCTGTTTAACTCGACGACTTTATAGAAGAGCGATTGATAGACTGATTTACGAATGTTAATACATGGTGGTTCAACCAGCATACGCCTTTGAGTCTTGGCCAGTCGCTCTATAAGGTGTGTGTTGGGCGCCCTGTGTCTAGTACATATCTGAATGTGTGTTGTACGTGCAGAAACCCGTGTGAACGATGTATGTTCTGAAGAGTTACGCGAGTGTACAGATCGACTAGGATTTTTTTTTTTTAAATCTGGCAAAGATGGCGCCATAACTGGCTGCGAGTCTACATTTCTCTACTGTTTTGGATCAATATGGATGCCGCCAGACCACGGATTTGCCTGGAATTCACACTAGTCGACGACTTACACTTGTGTTACGGAAACGTGGTGTTGTTTTCCGTCTGGACTTGTTATTTCGTTCTTTTTTTGGGATTTCTTCCATCCGTTTATCGTGGTCTGGACGCCGGCTAACTGGCACTACGCTTATACCTGTGTCGTATTTCACGGGTTAGTTCTGCCGGTTCACCTTCACGAATTTGGCGTGTGGGAATTTAAGATGCTACTATGATGAGCTGAATACAGCTGGGGAGAGATGCCAGACTCACTCACACGCTGAGTTTTGTCCATACGACCTCTTGTGGTTATCGAAAAGGCACGACAAACTGCGTTAGATGCCATCCCACCTTTCTACCCTGCGGGTTACATGTTTACGGAAAGGCTTCGGTGGTAACCCTGAGACAAAATCTGCATCCTATGCTATCTCCAGTCGTCTCGATGAATGTCTTGCCACTGGCAAAAGGTAGTTTAGGCTCTGTGAGTGAGGTTGACAAAAGGCGCAGTTTCTTCCTCACTTTAATCCAAATCACCGCGCAAGTCACCCATTTCAGCGGACACAGCAAGAGATACGACTGTCCACACGGCTGAACAAAGAGAGTGGTCTTCATCACTTGTGATGGACAACTATTAGATCTGGATGTGTATGTGGTGTGTATACACCGAGGGAACGATGTATGTTCCAGAGTGGGTATATACGCAGATCGATTGAGTGTGATCATATGTGAGTATAGATTGAATATATTGAATGTATTATGTCAGGATCACCGGCCTGAGGGGATCTGAGTGTCACAGAATACAAACGTGAGGACGAGTTTTTTAGGGTATAATGATGGTGCAGAAAAGGGGAGGGGAGTGTGCGGCTAGAACTGGGTTGGATTTTTTTGAGCAACATCAATAGCTTATGCTTATAAACCTTGAGTATCTATTTAGATAATATGTATTTCTTGCCTAGTTTGTAATTTCATTGCACTTATTGAATAGTTGTATGAGTATGATATAATAAACATGCCACCTGATGTGTGCTATGTTGTTTGCTATGTGTGGTCGTGAATGATGTGGATGAGTGTGGTAACATTCTAGATAGAATAACCCCAGTGGAAACCTAGACTCTGCTATACAAGAGAGTAAACTTACTCATTGTGGCAATTCAACAACAACAACAAAATATGCTTGTCTTCAAATTATTCTTATTACTAATTCCTTCAGCAAATATATGGGGATTTTGTTACATTTCCCACGCATGATTTCAATGTGGTAGTGTTTCAACGCTCGTCTCTATCACAAGCGTAGAGTCCTCGGTGACTCGTACTGATCTACTTCTCCCAATGCTTACAAACATCCGAGCATAATTCGACTAGGAAATATCTAGAGCAACCAACACAATTCGCAAACGCGATATAAAAATAGTTTACTGTACAATTATGCAATTCCTTGTCACATGAGATATTTAGCATTCTTCGCTGCAGAAAATCAATTTCCTGATGTTTGAAACAATTAGAATTATTGATCAACCATATCTACACTGCCCAGCGCATCAATACATTGCTAGGCTGGTAACAATATATCTTTTATTGCTCTGTAACAATCATTAATTATCTTGTAACAAAGTAATAGAAGAATGGTTACTGCATATATAGACTGACCCACTCGATGCATTGCACACGAAGCCGTTCACAAAGATCAGAAGCTTGTTGAGTGTAGAATAGCCTTCCCCGTTTGACAGACATCCACAGAAACAATATCCCATTTATGATACAGCGGGGATCTGTGTTGCCAACTTATCCATTTTTTATCCAGATCTGGCAGATATTTCCAAATTCTAGCTGGAAAAAATTTGATTTGGCGAATTGCTGAAAATCTTGACATTTTTGTTGAAAACCCTTCAGCTGATTTGATTTCATGGCTAACTTCGGATTATATGGTTGTATTACATAAAATATTGTTTGATATTATTTCCTTGTTTATTTACAACTGTGTTGACATCCGTCTGTCAGTTGTTCGACAGCCGGAGACATGCATCCCATTGGGACCAATAACGGGGCGGACTGACAGACAATAGATTGAAGGGATAAACGGAAACCTTCCAAGTACAACAAAGTTCTAGCCGGGTCAAAGACCAGTTTTGGTACCTGTTTCAGCTTTCATTCATCGTTTACGGATTCATTGGTAGTGTCAGTGTGTCTGAACTGTGGAGTGACGTGGTCTCAGTAGCTATTCGTTGAAAGGTAACACGTTCAACTACCTCAAAATGTCTGAACATATTAAAATATATTATGATTAAGGTTAACGGTTAAAGGCGATGGCTCGACTTCATCCCCACGAGTATCCTCATATGGCTCAGTCTCTCAGCAGAAAGGGATCCCCACCTGCGGAAAATATCGCACAAAGCACGAACCCCGTAGCTCCAGCGATGAATCCAGGGATCTCCAGCGATGAATCCAGGGATCTCTAGCGATGAATCCAGGGATCTCCAGCGATGAACCCAGGGATCTCCAGCGATGAACCCAGGGATCTCTAGCGATGAATCCAGGGATCTCTAGCGATGAACCCAGGGATCTCCAGCGATGAACCCAGGGATCTTCAGCGACGAACCCAGGGATCTCCAGCGATGAACCCAGGGATCTCCAGCGATGAACCCAGGGATCCCTCCAACGATGAACCCAGGGATCCCTCCAGCGATGAACCCAGGGATCTCCGGAAAAATTGGCATAATGACCCGACCGTTGCAGCTCGAATTCGAACCCCGACCGTCTGAACACGAGGCAAATGACTTGACTACTTTGCTATAAAGATAAATTAATAGAACAACGAATAGGCAAGCAATTTACTTTTAAAATGGGTTAAGGGAACTACATACAAATTCGCACAGAACACGTGTAAGTGTTACAAATTGGAAATCAGTAAAAAAGATAGTATTATTTAAATAATAATAACAGTGTTTTACAAAAACGCACAGAAATACAATCTCCGTCAAAGAATTGCCTTTAACCAATTTCTACAGATCAAAGTGTTCTGCCGCTGGTAAGATGAAGGGAAGCATTGATTTGTCTAGCATGTCATTCTGTGATTGGAGAGAACTGATCATTTAGTGGCTATGTGCAAAACACAATTACTGGCAGTCAAACGACGGGTGATTAAAACATGCAAGGAACAACATGTTCACATATAATTCCTCATCTTCTACTTCTTCGTTCATCCTCAGGTCAAGGTTCCGGTTTCTCTTACAAAGGACACCATTGTTTGTAAGGCTGTTTCGTCTCCATACAATTTTTGTCTCATATCTGTCTCACGAGGCCAGTATTGTTCTCTCTTTTTCTGCGGGAGCGTGCAGCTTTGCAGGATGTGTTCCACTGTCATGGTATACTTCCCACATGGGCACCTGTCATCTGTCCCAATCCTCATTTTGTTGTAAAGATGACCCTAGAGTCTGTTATGCCCAGTTCTCAGTCTGAAGATGATGACTTGCTCTTCTCTAGTTATGTTTAGCTGTCTTCTTTTCGGAAGTCGGGGTGTTGATCCGCCCATTTCCCCATGAAGTTGGCTTTAATTATGTTCTTGACCTCATTATATGTGATACTCAGCTCCTCCACTCTTTGCTAGTTTGTCTGCAGCTTCATTGCCTTTGCTAGTTTGTCTGCAGCTTCATTGCCTTTGCTAGTTTGTCTGCAGCTTCATTGCCTTTGCTAGTGTATCTGCAGCTTCATTGCCTTTGCTAGTTTATCTGCAGCTTCATTGCCTTTGCTAGTTTATCTGCAGCTTCATTGCCTTTGCTAGTTTATCTGCAGCTTCATTGCCTTTGCTAGTTTGTTTGCAGCTTCATTGCCTTTGCTAGTTTATCTGCAGCTTCATTGCCTTTGCTAGTTTGTCTGCAGCTTCATTGCCTTTGCTAGTTTGTCTGCAGCTTCATTGCCTTTGCTAGTTTATCTGCAGCTTCATTGCCTTTGCTAGTTTATCTGCAGCTTCATTGCCTTTGCTAGTTTATCTGCAGCTTCATTGCCTTTGCTAGTTTATCTGCAGCTTCATTGCCTTTGCTAGTTTATCTGCAGCTTCATTGCCTTTGCTAGTTTGTCTGCAGCTTCATTGCCTTTGCTAGTTTATCTGCAGCTTCATTGCCTTCAATATTGCAGTGAGGTGGGATCCACTTGGGTGTTCTGCTGAGAGCTGTGTCACGAAGAACATACATTGCTCGAGATCTTCAAGAATGATCCGTGTTCATGTTGTGGAGATGGAGATGGAAAAGCTAACTTACTTTCAGACCAATCTGATGACATTTTCGTTCATACAATACTTGGCAGTGCTATCAGATTTCCTGAACTAATAATGCGTGGTCTAGCGGGGTCTTTGTGTATGACAAGGACAAGAATAGCACCACTGCCCCACAGAAAGTATGTCGTAAGAGACGACTAACTGTGACATGGCATAACACTGGACATAGTTATGTGGTTGGTTTAGAGCAGAATAGATGGCGCCAAACAGGCTGCGGGTCTACTTTGCTTTAGTGTTTGAATTTATAAAGATGGACTCGCACATTGGTTAACCACCTCCGAAACGATTGTCCCCAGGTGTGCATTAAGCTACTCGAGCCTAGCCCGCTAAGCAGGAAATCCTTCACCCAGCTACATCCGGCTCTAACCAGAGATGGGATTCACTCATGGGAATCTGCCCCTGTAGAAGTACAGGCCGGCTAAGTACTAAGACTAAGAAACTAATAATCCCAAGAATAATTCATATAGACTTTTAAATCGTGCTTAGTTAGAATGCAGTGCAGATAATGGGAAAATTTGTTAAATCTGAACTGGTAAGAAATAGTCTTATTTTAAACAGACATGAGGTCATTGAAACTGCCAATGCTATTGTGAGGGTCGGTATGATGGACATTTTGGTAGGTTGAATAATGCATGAAATGTTGGGGAACAATCTACAGAATTAACTTTCATGAGCGTTCACGTCACTCAACTGACAGACTGACTGCCAGCGACTGACGCTCTCTAAGTGGATACAATTAACGCATGGTCATGAAGGTCCCCTACACCTCCCTGTCGGACGAAGCCACCCCGTGGGACGACACAACCCCGTCGGTGGCATTATATTACATTATACAATAAAAGAAAGGAAAAAGAAGAAAGTTATACTCAACAATTTCCTAACAATTTCCGAGGCAGAAAACGTGGCAAAGATAGAAAATGTGTGACACCTTTTCACATTAACAAAGAAATTGGCAAATAGTTTTATACAGACAGACAAACCAATCAAAGATAGAGACGGCAGGATATTGACATCATTGAAGGAACAACAAAAACAATTGGTTTAATATTTCAAAGGTACTCTAAACAAACTTCCACCACATGAAACATCAACTATTCTACCAGTAGAGGAGACACTGACCTTGGACGGCAACCCACCAAGTAAGATAGCAATCCAAAGGGCCATATCAAAACTCGAGGAAGGGAAAGCAGATGAAATATCATCAGAAGCTATAATTGCAAATATAGATATGGCCACTAATACATTGCAAGGATTATTCAAGAAGATTTGCGAAGAGGAGTGAGTGTCCACAGAAAGGAAAGAATTATATCTGATTAAACTGCCTATGAAAGGAGACCTTACGGATTACAGCAATTATAGGGGGATTACATTGCTGTCATTGCCTGGCAAAGATATTCAACAGAATCATCTTGGGCAGATTAAAACAGAAGTAGACAAAAAGTTCAGAGAGGAACAGGCAGAATTTCGCCAGGGAAGATCATATAACTACTCAATGCATCATAGTAAGACAAATTATTTAATGGACATCATCCCTATACGTAAATTTTATAGACTTTGAGAGGGTGTTTGACAGTGTGGATATAAGTACTCTATTGGCAACTGTTGAGATATTATGGGATACCAAAGAAGTACACAACCCTCATCCAGAATATATACGAAGATACAGTTAGTAGAGTGGTACATGAAGGAATACTGACTGACAGGTTCAGGGGTAAGACAAGGATACCTGCTCTCATCCGTCCTGTTCTGGTTGTCTATAAAGGGGATAAGGAAGACACCACATGATGGACAGAAAACTTTTATTTAGTGGACAATATGGTCACAATTAGACGATTACGCAGATGATCTGGTACTTTTGTCACACAGTCATATCCAAATGCAAGATACATTTGACAGGATGTAAGCCCAATCAGCCAAAATGGGACTGAATATTTACACGAAGAAACCCAAGGTCCTTTAACTCAACACTATCAGCACAGAGCTAATCTTGCTGGAGGGCGAGCAGTTGAAAGAAGATATCTTTACCTATTTGTGCAGCACAATTCACATATCAGGAAGTACAGATTCAGATATAAGTACCAGAATTGGAAAGGCTAGAAGGATATTCCTGACACTAAACAGCATATGGAGATCCAGAGACATTAAGATTCACATCAAGGTTATAATATTCAACGCCAGTGTCAAGTCAGTGTTGCTGTATGGAGCCGAAACATGGAGAACGACCAAATACGATACAGCAGAGACGCCATTCCTTCGTTAACAGATGACATAAGGATAATGGACTTAAAGTGGCAGGACACGGTGAGGAATGAAGACCTGCCCGAAAGGAGCCAACAACAGCCACAAGAACAAGCTAAAAGAAAGAAATTGGACTGAACGAGATATGCGCAGATAAAGGCACCGCCCAACATAGCCAGACAGGTTCTCACATGGACTCATCAAGGATAGAGAAGTAGAAGTAAACCTACAAATAAATCAATTTGAAAATGTGGGGTGCCGTAAACATTACTTGCTCATATTCAAACATTCAAACATTACTTGCTCATATTCAAACATTCAAACATTACTTGCTCATATTCAAACATTCAAACAATTCTTTACCAAATTACACATTCAAACAATTCTTTACCAAATTACACATTCAAACAATTCTTTACCAAATTACACATTCAAACAATTCTTTACCAAATTACACATTCAAACAATTCTTTACCAAATTACCGATTCAAACAATTCTTTACCAAATTACACATTCAAACAATTCTTTACCAAATTACACATTCAAACAATTCTTTACCAAATTACACATTCAAACAATTCTTTACCAAATTACCGATTCAAACAATTCTTTACCAAATTACACATTCAAATAATTCTTTACCAAATTACACATTCAAACAATTCTTTACCAAATTACACATTCAAACAATTCTTTACCAAATTACACATTCAAACAATTCTTTACCAAATTACACATTCAAACAATTCTTTACCAAATTACACATTCAAACAATTCTTTACCAAATTACCGATTCAAACAATTCTTTACCAAATTACACATTCAAACAATTCTTTACCAAATTACACATTCAAACAATTCTTTACCAAATTACACATTCAAACAATTCTTTACCAAATTACCGATTCAAACAATTCTTTACCAAATTACACATTCAAATAATTCTTTACCAAATTACACATTCAAACAATTCTTTACCAAATTACACATTCAAACAATTCTTTACCAAATTACACATTCAAACAATTCTTTACCAAATTACACATTCAAACAATTCTTTACCAAATTACACATTCAAACAATTCTTTACCAAATTACACATTCAAACAATTCTTTACCAAATTACACATTCAAACAATTCTTTACCAAATTACACATTCAAACAAATTCACTCAAATATAATGCACTTAAATATTTATGTTTCTAAGAATCGACGTCACTGCACACCGGGCACATAAATAGGTGCCCAGTCTCTCTCAGAAAATGGTGCCGAGTCTGGATGATGATGTCCCTGTAGCTAGGTGGACGTACGCTATCTTATTCCGTCCTCTCAGGCGCCCTACTCCACTCGAACCTAGTTTAATGTCAAAACTTTGCAGCCTTTGAATAACTGATTCATCTATTGCGGTGTCCTCGTCTAACAGGCGGTCATTGATTAATTTCAAAATATTACTTCTATCCATCACTAATGAGCCCATGATGGGAGCTTGGGAAGCCAAGATGACAGCTCTTTCGTTGCCCTAAACCCCAGCATGACCAGGACAGAATATAAATGGGAACCACTGGAGGTTTGAGGCCTCAACAGCTGCTACCTAAGCCATCCCTTCTGTACCTTCTGAAGTCCGTCTTGCACGTCAGTCCTGATGATTGCCCTTGTTAAATGGGTCTCAGATAGCCTTCTTAACGATGTGGTCACTTGTCCATCTTCATTCTCAAACTGGAGGTTATTGAGTTCTACTGGGGTGACAGGTCAAATATTTATAAATATCTCATTTCATTTTGGTTCAATTTATGTCAATAAAAACCCAAAATAGCTGCTTTATTTCACGTGTTAAACAGGCTGAGCTTGCAGAGCGTTCACAGACTGGAGCATTCACACCGTTCACTGACTGAAGCATCCACACCGTTCACTGACTGAAGCATCCACACCGTCCACAGACTGGCTCATCCACACCGTTCACAGACTGGCTCACCCACACCGTTCACAGACTGAAGCATCCACACCGTTCACAGACTGGCTCATCCACACTGCTCACTGACTGGCGCATGCGCGCCGTTCACAGACTTGCTCACCCACACCGTTCACAGACTGGCTCATCCACACCGTTCACAGACTGGCTCATCCACACCGTTAACAGATTGGCTCATCCACACCGTTCATATAGAGGCTCACCTACACCGTTCACAGACCGGCTCACCCACACCGTTCACAGATTGGCTCACCCACACCGTTCACAGACTGGCTCACCCACACCGTTCACAGACTGGCTCACCCGCACAGTTCACAGACTGGCTCACCCACACCGTTCATAGACTGGCTCACCCACACCGTTCACAGACTGGCTCACCCACACCGTTCACAGACTGGCTCACCCACACCGTTAACAGACTGGCTCACCCACACCGTTCACAGACTCAAGCATCCACACCGTTCACAGACTGGCTCACCCACACCGTTCACAGACTGGCTCACCCACACCGTTCACAGACTGGCTCATCCACACCGTTCACAGACTGGCTCATTCACACCGTTCTTATAGAGGTTCATGCAGACCGTTCACAGACTGGCTCATCCACACCGTTCACAGACTGAAGCATCCACACCGTTCACAGACTGGCTCACCCACACCGTTCACAGACTGGCTCATCCACACCGTTCACTGACTGAAGCATCCACACCGTTCACAGACTGAAGCATCCACACCGTTCACAGACTGGCTCACCCACACCGTTCTTATAGAGGTTCATCCAGACCTTTCACAGACTGGCGCATGCGCACCTACATTACGCATTTTTCTTTTCAAGTGTTACAAATATGTGAAGTGTGAATGAGTGACAGAATCAAATTCCCATTTTGTTCCAATGTGACTCACAGTCACCGCATCTGGCCCCTTCAAAAGTACGTCCGCTCCAGACGGAGCACAGGGTCTAGCTGCTGCTGCTTTCATCACGTTTAGCCTGTATCCCACCTTTGCAGCGGCTGATTATAATGACAATATTTTTTTGCGTAATGAGGTTGCTAACCCCAACCACAATCCTATAGAGCTGCCTTTTACTACATGCTAGAATGACAGAATTGAGAAACTATGTATGTGTATTTAAACAATCCCAACATATAGTGACTTCTTACCTTCAAAGAGTTTCTGGGACAGCCTTGTCTGGAAGAATGTTTGAGTTGTATCCACAAAGTTTAGCCGACCAGCATCCTTCTTTAGATGTGTGTGACTACAACTAATTAAAATGTACAAGTAAGTGTTACTACAGCTGTTTGAGAAACTCAAGCCCTTGTGTCTATGACCCTAAAAATTCAAATAGAATTCATGCCAGAGGATTGTAATTAATCAATAATCAAGATTAATCACAACTGCCACAGGGTGGTCTATTTATTTCTGATCTATAGAGATTAACACAAATCATCTTGGCCAGCCCTAATTACAATGTGTTATGTTCTGTTCTGTCAAGGGTCGACGTCAATGCGCACCGGGCAAACTCATAGGTGCATTGTCTCTTTCAAGAAAACGTATGAATAGGGACGTTTACAGCTGCCTGGTGGTTATACATACCTCTGTACCCTCCTCTCAGGCGGCCCGTACTGCTCGACCCATGATTTAATATTGTGTACAGGGTGGGGGTTAACGGTTCGTAAATATATGTGATAAATGGGGACGAGACGATTAAGTTATGTTATGTTCTGTTATGTTGTGTTATGTTCTGTTATGTTGTGTTATGTTATGTTCTGTTATGTTATGTCATGTTATGTCATGTTCTGTGATGTCATGTTGTGTTATGTCATGTTCTGTTATGTCATGTTCTGTTATGTTGTGCTATGTCATGTTGTGTTATGTAATGTTCTGGTATGGCATGTTCTGTTATGTTATGTCATGCCCTGTTATGTTATGGTATGTCATGTTATGTTGTGTTCTGGTATGTTCTGTTATGTCATGTTCTGTCATGTTGTGTTCTGTCATGTTCTGTTATGTCATGTTCTGTTATGTCATGTCCTGTTATGTTATGGTATGTCATGTTATGTTGTGTTCTGGTATGTTCTGTTATGTTATGTCATGTTCTGTTTTGTCATGTTATGTTATGGTCTGTTATGTTATATCATGGTATGTTATGTTATGTTGTGTTCTGTTATGTCATGTTATGTTATGTTTTCCCGTGTTATGTTATGTCGTATTATGTTATGTTATGCCATGTCACGTCACGTCACGTCACGTCATGTCATATCACGCTATGTTATCTCATACTATGTAGAATCGACAAAGATTCGGATAAAGATAGAGCCTGCTGACAAAACACACTCCTGAAACCACCCCCACCCCCACCCTCACCCCCGCATACCAGTACTCCTACAAACCCCACTTCTCATATCAACAATTCTACAGCCTGTGTATTGTACATCCATCGATTTCATTATCGCTACCCACCACGCTGCCTTTTATTGATTTTGGCACGTCCCTTAACCTTTCTTCCCTACTCTCCCCCACCACCAGCCTTCTCCCCAATCCATACAACGTTTCACTACAAGTTCTCTCAACGTCTGGTTATCAGTTCTGTCAGTAACAACCACCAGGGGCGTACCTTCCCAGGAACCCCTCAACGAATGAAAATTGTGAATGCACTTCCCCTGAAACAGTAATAGTCACTCGTGGGCTTTCCTCGGTTTGGGCTGAGATCACCGTGGATGTGTAAGTATCACCACTAATCATCTCATGAGTGTCTGAGTGGTTAGAGTAATTGTTTATCACTACATAGGTGTCGGGTTCAATCTCTACTAGTGCTGATACGCTGTAGTCTTCCAAGATGTAAATTGGTACCTTATTCAGTCTTCGGCAAAGAACATCAACAAAGTGGAGAACTGGTTTTCTACCTTAAGGTTAGCTGTGACATTCACATTGGGGTCTCTCAAACACTTCATCCTCTGCAGCAATGACTGTCCGTGCAACACATTTACTCATCACATCTAAGCTGAAAAAATCCCCTAATCAAATCTATGTCGGTAAAACACCTCTCCCTACAGGAACGCCTTAAATCACCACAAACTATATAATCTGAAGCAATAACCTAATCAAATCCATGTCGATGAAACACCTTTCCCCACAGGAACACCTTAAATCACCACAAACTATATAATCTGAAGCAATCACCTAATGAAATCCATGTCGATGAAACACCTTTCCCCACAGGAACACCTTAAATCCCCACAAACTATATAATCTGAAGCAATCACCTAATGAAATCCATGTTGATGAAACACCTTTCCCCACAGGAACACCTTAAATCACCACAAACTATTTAATCTGAAGCAATCACCTAATCAAATCCATGTCGATGAAACACCTTTCCCCACAGGAACACCTTAAATCACCACAAACTATATAATCTGAAGCAATCACCTAATCAAATCCATGTCGATGAAACACTTTTCCCCACAGGAACACCTTAAATCACCACAAACTATATCAGCAGACACAAAGCCCCTAATCTCGATGAAACACTATGTTAGACCTAAATAAACACAGTCACGTGATCTATTCTCACGCATGCAATCATGTAGCTATGTGCCATGCTTCTCCTGGCTGTGTTAAAGTTAATCTACCAGCAGTGTTCACGTCGAAGTTACCCTACACAACAGACTAGATAAATGTTTTTACAGCGGTAAAAGCTCGTTGGAGCCACAGCGATTTGGTTTTATAGAGACATGTTGAAACAGCTAAATAAACTAGGCAAGATGTACCGCTTAAAAATGCAATGCACGAAGACAACGAAATACAAACGTGTGATTTTAGCGAGCTGGTTTTAGCATGGTCTGAGAAATAATGATTTTAAACACGTTCTAAAGGATAATTTAATGTAAATAGAGGCAAAGGGCGATAGAGAAACGGGAGACACAACTGGATACCACAGCATGCGAAAGTCTCGACAGATGAATTAATGAACATATCTAGTGAGGACACAGAGTCGGAAATACAGTCACCTACGCCAGTTGGCACGACACAGGGAAAAAAAGTTACGATGCAGAACACAAATACCACGCTGTAGTTAAATGCTAGATACGTTATTTTTACAGTAGTAATAGCAGTTTGTAAGACACTGTGTACTCAAACCGAGCTGATATCCACACAAGCATCAACGCGCCAGGAATATAACCAATACACGTTCCAGTGTGAGCTGGATCGACGCAAGCCACTACTCACCGCTCGACAAAGTGGCCAGCTGGCTGTCGCACCCTCATACTTAATTCTCTGCCTCACGCTGTCTGTCCTTCTGTCCCTGTCCCGGCTCCAGGTTTGAAGTGAACTTCCTTTTCTATCTCATCCAATATTGTCTCGTATTGTAGTTCGACTTACTATTGTGGTCTCCTGCTCTCGGGACAGTCTTGAAGTTTGTTTAGAGTACAGCACCTTTCAGGGTGTGACACTTTTCAACGCGGCACAAGAGTTTAAGCGCGGGTACTGACTGATTTGTGTATGGCTCACGAGCCTTAGTATAGTCAAACGTCTATGTATGGTGCTGTTGTTACACATCCAGCAGTATTATGGATCACGCCCTTCGACCCAATGCTGTGTCATGAATGTTTGCGTTAGGTGTTGTCTAGTGTAACAGTTCCCGCCGGAGCAGAGAGTTTAGGACAGGGGTGATTTGGTTGCTGATAAAAAATGTACCTGAATGCGTGTCAAGGTCACTCACCGTCTCAACAAAGGAGAACAGAGTTGGGGCAAAGAATGTGGACAGGTAGGAGCTGACCACTGACCTTCCGATTTGGGTAGAGAGAGAATGATTGACAGACGGATTGGCAGCCCCTCGGAAGACAGGTCAGTTTTACCCTACTAATGACAGGGCGTTGCTACGGTAATCCTGCTTAACTCGAGAGGAGCCGCAGACATTTGGTTCACGTACCAGGCTGATAAGCCAACGGCGCGAGGCTACAAGGTGAGGGATTACGGCCGAACGCCTCTAAGCCAAAATCCCGCCCAAAACCTCAGCACGATTGCATAGGGAGGCTTCGACATGGTGGGGACCTGGGGCTCCCGCTCCAGCCCCGCCCGGTCGAGCCACAGAATGAGGTCTCTGCCGTCCGCCGATCAAAGCGGGCGAGAAGCTGCTCGATATTTACCCCATACGGCGATGAGGTATGAAACCATCTGTAGAAGACTTAGTTCTCGGTCGGGAAGCCCTAAGCAGTAGATCAGCTACCTCACTGCGAACTGCTGAGACTCAACCCTTGACCATGAGATATGTCCGCACACCAGGCGAACAACATCTCCGTGCAAGACCAGGCCATTTCCCTGGTCAAATGCACTATTTCGAGAGGAATCACAGGTCGCTGACATTTGGTCCACGTGCTTGGCTAATAAGCTACCATCTGAGGGACTACGGCCGAACGCCTCTAAGCCAGAATCCCGCCCTAAATCTCAGCACCGCTGTGATGGGAGGCTACGACATGGCTGGAGCTTGCGTCTCAGCCCGGCCCGGTCGAGCCGCAGAAATGCACCTGGTAAAATGCACTCCTGCCTCGCTCTTTGTCTCTGTCTGCTATCAGTCATTCCAATGGACGCAGAAGAGATGCAGTCCAGCGGACATTGCACCTCCTGCCCTATTGTGACAACCTCCCGGGTGGCGGGGAATGCTAGGCGTACTACCACTGCAGATGAGCCAAGAAAATAAAGGGAGCAAAGAGATACCTCACTCACATGCATATGCTACGTTTCTGGCAGGACGTGACGATCCTGGGACAAAGTCACACTGGACTGCCTCTCTTCCGGGATAGTACAAACTAGTACATAGTCCATCATATCATTGCCAAACCATATAGACACGAGTAGGGAAGACTCGATAGTCCTGCAAGACAACTTCCCAAGAGAGACAACTCTGACCAAAAACAACTGCTGCCTTGCAGTTAGGATGGGGACAGCCAAAGGCTAAGGAGGGCAACCCTACAGAAACGCCTGTTGAAATCGGATGCACTGAGCCACAGGCTTAACAAAATAAAACAGTGCAACGTAAATATCGCTGTAAACAGCGTACGAAGAAGAATAAGAAGAAGGATTGGCAGCAGGGCTTGCTGCGAGAGAATGAGTGACAGGTGTGTAAAGTGTTTCGTTCCAATAAGACTGAATATAGCCATCCCCTGAGATCCATTGGTCAAGCTCGGACTTTGCTTGAGTGTATATAACTCGAGACAAAGTTTAGCTCTTGAGGCTGGATGAAGAGGAGGGATAGAGAGATGAGAGCGAGAGAGAGAGAGAGAGAGAGAGAGAAAGAGAGAGACTGAATTTAGATAGTATGTTTAACTCACCGACTTAGATTAGAGGAGCTATTGATAGACTGTTGCACAAATGTTAATGATAGAACAGGATCGCTCAAGTAGGTGTGTGAGTGTTGAATTAAGTGATAATCTGAACGTATGTTGTAAGCAGGACACAATGTGAACGAGGTATGTCCAGATGTCCCGCCTGAGGGGATTTGAGTGAGGAAGAGTATTTGATAAGGTGTGTTGAGGACGCAGTTAAAGCCAGGTGTGTGTGATGGGAGTAAGGCAATAGAACTGGGTAATGGTAGTTGGAAATCCATCAAGAGCTAATGCTTAAAATTTCAGCTTTAGTAAATATTTATATTAACATATATATAATAATATAATATTTAGTTAAGATGATATGTATTGTATTGTGTTTGTAATTTCACTACTCATTTTTCTGGTATGAGTATTATATAATACATATGCCACCTGCTGTGTGATATGTCATTTACTGAATATGGTCATGATGATGTGGATGAGTGTGAGAATGTTCTAAGTTAGAATAACGGCCAGGGCAAACAGTGAGGTCTGCCACTCCAGTACCATACAAAGTGTTTCGGTTACCTGACCTTAGATTGTTTTTTTAAACATGTTCTTAACATCGGCACGTTTAGTTTTTTTTTTTTTTTTTTTTTTTGGTGTTTGCCTCTATGTATCTTACGGAGGCACGCCCTTTCCACCACGGATCGAAGCCCTTCAGATGTTACCAGGAAGTATTAACCAAGTGCTTGGATACGTGTGTGTGCGTGCGTGTGTGCGTTCGTGCGTGTGTGTGTCTGTGTCTGTATTTACCTATGCTAGTTAGGGCGATCTCAGAGGTCACCCAACCAATGTGCAATAGAAGGGCCTCTACCCGAGGGCGCATGTGAAAGTTGTGCAAGAGTGTGATTGTTGGACAGGGTTAAATGAAACAAAGTGTGAGGTCAGAAGGTAGACCAGTACAACATCATTAAGTGTAAGGTCAGAAGGAAGACCAGAACAACATCATTAAGTGTAAGGTCAGAAGGTAGACCAGTACAACAGCATTAAGTGTGAGGTCAGAAGGTAGACCAGAACAACATCATTAAGTGTGAGGTCAGAAGGTAGACCAGAACAACATCATTAAGTGTAAGGTCAGAAGGTAGACCAGTACAACATCATTAAGTGTGAGGTCAGAAGGTAGACCAGAACAACATCATTAAGTGTGAGGTCAGAAGGTAGACCAGTACAACATCATTAAGTGTGAGGTCAGAAGGTAGGCGAGTACAACATCATTAAGTGTAAGGTCAGAAGGTAGACCAGAACAACATCATTAAGTGTAAGGTCAGAAGGTAGACCAGAACAACATCATTAAGTGTAAGGTCAGAAGGTAGACCAGTACAACAGCATTAAGTGTGAGGTCAGAAGGTAGACCAGAACAACATCATTAAGTGTAAGGTCAGAAGGTAGACCAGAACAACATCATTAAGTGTAAGGTCAGAAGGTAGACCAGTACAACAGCATTAAGTGTGAGGTCAGAAGGTAGACCAGAACAACATCATTAAGTGTGAGGTCAGAAGGTAGACCAGAACAACATCATTAAGTGTAAGGTCAGAAGGTAGACCAGTACAACATCATTAAGTGTGAGGTCAGAAGGTAGACCAGTACAACATCATTAAGTGTGAGGTCAGAAGGTAGACCAGAACAACATCATTAAGTGTAAGGTCAGAAGGTAGACCAGTACAACATCATTAAGTGTGAGGTCAGAAGGTAGACCAGTACAACATCATTAAGTGTGAGGTCAGAAGGTAGACCAGAACAACATCATTAAGTGTGAGGTCAGAAGGTAGACCAGTACAACATCATTAAGTGTGAGGTCAGAAGGTAGACCAGTACAACATCATTAAGTGTGAGGTCAGAAGGTAGACCAGAACAACATCATTAAGTGTAAGGTCAGAAGGTAGACCAGTACAACATCATTAAGTGTGAGGTCAGAAGGTAGACCAGTACAACATCATTAAGTGTGAGGTCAGAAGGTAGACCAGTACAACATCATTAAGTGTGAGGTCAGAAGGTAGACCAGAACAACATCATTAAGTGTAAGGTCAGAAGGTAGACCAGTACAACATCATTAAGTGTGAGGTCAGAAGGTAGACCAGTACAACATCATTAAGTGTAAGGTCAGAAGGTATACCAGTACAACATCATTAAGTGTAAGGTCAGAAGGTAGACCAGTACAACATCATTAAGTGTGAGGTCAGAAGGTAGACCAGTACAACATCATTAAGTGTGAGGTCAGAAGGTAGACCAGTACAACATCATTAAGTGTGAGGTCAGAAGGTAGACCAGTACAACATCATTAAGTGTAAGGTCAGAAGGTAGACCAGTACAACATCATTAAGTGTAAGGTCAGAAGGTAGACCAGTACAACATCATTAAGTGTGAGGTCAGAAGGTAGACTAGTACAACAGCATTAAGTGTGAGGTCAGAAGGTAGGCGAGTACAACATCATTAAGTGTAAGGTCAGAAGGTAGACCAGTACAACATCATTAAGTGTGAGGTCAGAAGGTAGACCAGTACAACATCATTAAGTGTGAGGTCAGAAGGTAGACCAGTACAACATCATTAAGTGTGAGGTCAGAAGGTAGACTAGTACAACAGCATTAAGTGTGAGGTCAGAAGGTAGGCGAGTACAACATCATTAAGTGTGAGGTCAGGAGGTAGACCAGTACAACAGCATTAAGTGTAAGGTCAGAAGGTAGACGAGTCATTAAGTGTAAGATCAGAAGGGGCACGAGTCATTAAGTGTGAGGTCAGAAGGTAGGCGAGTACAACAGCATTAAGTGCCACACTCTCAAAGAGATGATTATCAACGGTTTCACATGGCTGAGTACACACCAGACACTCTGTGGTGGGTTGTGGTTCAGCTGTGTTCACGCTTTTTGGGTGGGGTAGACACACAGTCGACTGGCCTATTGTGTCTTTGTATGATGGCTTCCATGAAGGCCTCGGGATGGGGCGGTGGGCTGTGGGACACACTTGACTGGCTTGTTGTGTCTTTGTATGATGGCTTCCATGGAGGACACGGTGGGTACACACAGTCGACTGGCTTGTTGTGTCGTTTTATGGTGGCTTCCATGCAGGCCACGGTTTCTGGTTCACGGCTGTTTATTTGATATTTACAGCAAACCTCCAAATACAGTCCCCATTCAGCTATCCACCACACAGCTGACGTTCCAGGAGGCAGGTCCAGCACCTCCTCCTCCAAAAACCATCAACCCGACACAGGAATAAAAATGCGAGTTTTGAAAAGTAGAAGTTTCATTGGCGTGAATCGCACACAATAACCGGCCTTTGTAGCCGTCATTTATCGATTGTCCTGTCCTTAATTCATCTCTCACTACTTGAATGTTGGTCTCCCTGCTCCTTACTTGTCCCTTTTTTCCAGCACATGTTCCCGGTTCCGTAATGTGCTACTACTATCTACCTCTCAAAATATGTCGTCGTTCCTTTCTATTTTCTACCCCACCCCCATCACCTCACGCTCCATTGATTTTATTCGGATTTTTGTAATATACGTATTTACAAGGTATTTACCTGCTACGCCCGTGGTTTTCCATTATAACTATTAAACCAATGAACGAAATTCAATCAAATTTAACATGGACGTTCGTTGGTGTGGGAGAAACATATTAAGCTCATATTAATTGTTGCAAGTCGTCACCATTAGCATCAAGGCTTGTCTGCACACGCCTCTTCACGTTACGGAAGGTATTCATCAACGCATCAGGGGTTTCAGACTCAGTTTCTCGTCGAAAATGTTCTTGTAGGAACAGTAGGAAGAAATCAGGTAGGATAATATCAGGCGACTTTGGTGGCCAAAGTCACTTAGAAATGACACGATCTTCAAAAAAGGAACCAATTTTAGCTATGCTGACATTTGAGGTGAATCGTGCTAAAAATAGCCAGTACGTAATTCCTCGTTGTCCAAACAATTCAGAATATTTCCATGTCAAATTATTTTGAGTTTTGTTCATTGGTTTAAAAGTTATAAAGGAAAACCAGTGTTATGAGCGAGTGTGTGTGTGTGTGCGTGCGTGTGTGTGTGTGTGTGTGTGTGTGCGCGTGTGCGTGCGTGCGTGCGCGTGTGCGTGTGTGTATGTGTGTGTGTGTGTGTGCGTTTAACTGAAATCTTTTAAACATGGGTAGAAGACAATGCAGAGTCTTCATACAACCAGCTTCTTTTACAAAGTTTAATCTAAATGTAACAAATGGTACCCAATCTCTACCCATGTCTACTCTCGTCATGACGTCTCTACCCATGTCTACTTTCTTCATGACGTCTCTACACATGCCTACTCTCGTAAGGACGTCTCTACACATGTCTACTCTCGTAAGGACGTCTCTACACATGCTTACTCTATTCTGTTCTCCAACTGTTTGTTCATTGTCCGTGTTTCTGCACCGTATAATAACGTTTAATATATATAACACCTGATGAGTCTCATTTTGAATGTATTGCTTATTTGTCTGGATGCCAAAATATTCATCAGTATATTAAATAAACGTTTGGCCATTCCTATTTGCCACTTCCCTTTCATATCTACCATCACTTGTAAATAACTGTCCCAGTTACAAGCAGCTGTTGTCTACCTGTTCTAGTATCATGCCGTTCACTGAGATATTCGTTTTTGGGCTGCACATTTGTTTTGGTTAATAATACAACATTTGATGTAGTAATGTTAATGTCTAAACTATATTCAACAATACTTCCCATATAATGAAGCCAAGATCCTAATAAAAGCGAACTTCAGGGTAAAATGGGCTGATCAACACCCCGACTTCCGAAAAGAAGACAGCTACTATAACTTAACTAGAGAAGAGCAAGTCATCTTATTCAGACTGAGAACTGGGCATAACAGACTCAAGGGTCATCTTTACAACAAAATGAGGATTGGGACAGATGACAGGTGCCCATGTGGGGAGCATATCATGACCGCGGAACACATCCTGCAAAGCTGCACGATCACGCAGGAAAAGAGAGAACAATACTGGCCTCGTGAGACAGATATGAGACAAAAAGCTGTATGGAGATGAAACAGTCTCACAAACAACGATGTCCTTTGTAAGAGAAACCGGAACCTTGATCTGAGGATGAATGAAAAAGAAGAAGAAGAAGAAGAAGAAGAAGAAGAAGAAGAAGAAGAAGAAGAAGAAGAAGAAGAAGAAGAAGAACGATACTTCTGGAGTTGACTATTTCCACAAGTTCTTGCAACTCCTTAACACTTTCAGCCAACAATGCATTGTATCATTAGCATGAAATCTCAGATTTCAGAACATTTCCCCTTTCACAAGAAAGTCTAACTCAAAATGAGAATTCCATACTTCTTTGCTTTCTTTTTTTCATTATAATAGAACTTATTGGCACACTTTCTTGTTTCTTAATAATCATGTCATTTTGCAAAATGAAAATAATTTACAAGAAACTTTAATGAATGTCGCAGATTAAATTAGAAACGAACTATAATATGAAAGATTGTACATAATTTGCAGGGCATGACACATTGCTATAGGGGTCTCAGACTGACAGACTGGGTCTTAGACAATCTCTGCTGGTCGACAAGTTTCACATCCCATGGATTCAGTAACAATAGGTCATATTGATCCAGTAACAACGGAGCACATTAACCTACTAACAACGGGTGACTTTGACCTACTAACATCGGGTCACATTGACCTACTAACATCGGGTCACATTAACCTAGTTACAACGTGTCATATTGACTCAGTAACAACGGGTCAGATAGGTACAGTAACGACGCGTCACATTAACCCAGTAATAACGGGTATGTTACTCTGTTATCGTATCCATTTGTGTCCTTATCAAATATTGGCTTATGGAAACTGAGACGTCAGGCACAACATACTGACCAGGATGTCGGTCAGGGTCAGAAACAATGTACTGACCAGGATCTCGGTCAGGTTCAGATGTACTGACCAGGATCTCGGTCAGGGTCAGATGTACTGACCAGGATCTTGGTCTGGGTCAGAAACTATGTACTGACCAAGACTACTATCTCTCTTCCCTGCAGCTTTCCCTGGAAACAACGTGATTTCAAGATAGGCTGTCTAAAGATATGTGGATCGACGTCATCCCCGAAGTTGAGAGCGTCACGCAGATGACCCCAATCATAGCACACCCGCATGGAGGATCGCGGTCTACCCTTATCAGTACCCTCGGGATGTGCGGAAAGCTACTTCAACCCGACACGTAACGCCCTTTTAAAGGAGCACAAAACAGTAAACTTACTAAATGTAGGCTTTAAACAACAACAACAAGGATAGGTGTAACACTATTGAAGGCTCCTTACAGGAAGTCTGCACCAAACCATAGAGATCAATCCTGTATTAGTGATAGTTTGTTGTTTACTTGTTGCATTTGCTACTCCCATTAACATCCTTCTTCAGTTACGCTTTTCGGGATGCATGGAGGTACAGCAGTCATATTGTACCCTCCCCTCCCCCTAACCCTCCCACGCCACGTAATGAGACCGGTGCGTCCGCATATAAGCAGTGCCTATGCCTCCCACACCACGTAATGAGACCGGTGCGTCCGCATATAAGCAGTCCCTATGCCTCCCACACTACGTAATGAGACCGGTGCGTCCGCATGTGAGCAGTGCCTATGAATCAAGCCTAATTGTTCGTCAATTGTTGATCATATTCTCTGTGTGCTGTGCTCGTCGCGACCCCATTTCGCCATCAACTGCAGCCGGCTTCAAAAGGGTGGGGTAACAAACAGCTTGTAAAATGATAACGCCTTTTTTCTTCTTCGTTCGTTCTGAAGGTGTCGTTGTGCCGTATGTTACGGTGAGACTGTTATATCTGCCCCATTCTGCCCGATACATCCAGGTTCAGAACTCCCTTTTGGAATCGATGTTAACTCTGCGATCCATATTCTCTCACTTAGACTATACTAAGGGGACGGCGTGGGCTTGTGGTTAAGTGACACGGCTCACAACCAGAAGGTGCTGGGTTCGATCCCCATCATAGCACCATTACCCCGGGGAAGCAAAGCCTCATAAAATGCAGGAGGAAGCAGACCCTTACATAAAATGCATTCTGAAGTCGGATGCACTGGGCCGACAGGCGCAAAATAAAAACCACAGTGCAACGCACACCGCCTGGGGGATTAGAGAAATAAGGCGAACGTACAACAACAACAAAAATTTTAAAGACTTTACTAGTGCGGCCAGTTTCCAGGACCGCCGGCTGGAGACGGAATAGTGTCTTCGCCAGCTGTTAGTCACTGACCTTGATGCTGGCAGCCAGCAACGAGTCCCTGTCTGCTGTGAGCGCCTTCACTGCTGCATCTTGGTCACAGATTGTACGTTCAACCGAGAGACCGAGGCCATGGGAAAGTTCTTACAACCCTTTGTTGATGTGTATTGAGCTCGGCTGATGTTCCCAGCAACAGTTTATGTCGAGCGGTGCCAAGGAAAACAATTAATTTCAAGTAAAGTTTACTTTTGCCTTACATATATGAACTTATTGTCATACGTATATGGCTTGGCTTTGGCTTTACTTCGTTCGTTGTCAATCTCCCGCTACCAATCACTGAACGGGCTTAAGTAGCAGAATGTAGTCCAGAGAACGGAATGCGTTGTGTCGTAGTTTACAGATTGAGTGCGATATTTGCACCTTTCGGTTCAACACATCCGACTTCAGCAAGCATTTTTTAGTACCGGGTTAGCATTCTCTCTTTGTTCCCTTCTCCTTAGCCAGTCTGCCCTGCTGCAGCCCATTATCCAGGATCATACGTATATAATAATAATAGTAATAATGTTCGCTTAGGCGTCTGATCCCGTTGCGTCGGTCGGTCACATCCATGACCCACATCTGTTTCAGGCGTCGTCCAGGGCCGAGGAGGAGGCTGCTACTTGCTGGAGCCGTACTGTTCGGTGATGACCTCTCCGCTGTTCGGAGATGACCTCTCCTTCGCCTCCAGCTGGTCGGGGGAAGACTTTTTGCGCTGAGGAACGTATACCATTGATATATATATTTATATTTATAAGCTTGTATTTTCAGTTGTAAGTATTTTCATTATTTCATACTGTGCTATTCTTTTTTTTTTTTTTTTGTCGCACTGGCTTTGCCATACGCGTCGCATAGAGTCGGGATTTGTAGATTTCTTTTCATCGCCAAGGTTATTGCTTGTACTGTCGTCAGGTATAACTTCCTGAGAGTATCAGAGACACCCTCGATTCATCGACGTCGAGGACTGCCCCTTGCTCGTGGACCAGAAACGTGTATATGATATGCTTTTGCTGCAGGCTGTGTTATTGTGGATATTTAATGCGCTGTGTGTGCTGTGAAGCTGGAAAGATCATCCGTGGCCGAAGTAACACACATCAGCATTCGTCAATCACTTTCGTAATCTTCGAAGTACGTTGTGAAAGGCGAATAAAGAAAATTGGGCATGAGGCTAGCAACATCAGAATGTAAAACTATTGATACCGCCGCTCTCAGATACAGGATTTCGAAAAAGGGGCTAACTTTACTGAAAGCCACATGCTCCATATGGAACCAGAAACCGAAAGGACAAGGCCAGCATGGAGAACGGTAGCATGGATCTGGGACGTGTTCTACCATCTGAGATCCTCTCACTGGAGATCGGTAGCATGGGTCTGGTACGTGTTCAACCCTCTGACATCCTCCCACTTGAGACGGCACCATGGGTCTTGGACCTGTTCTACCATCTGACATCCTCCCACTGGAGACGGCACCATGGGTCTGGGACCTGTTCTACCATCTGACATCCTCCCACTGGAGACGGTACCATGGGTCTGGGACCTGTTCTACCAGCGCCTATCCCCCTACCTCCCCCCCCCCCCTTTCGAGCTGTGAAGATCGGAAGCATGGGTTTCCAACCCCTCCTACCAGATGTCACAATGGTGGTATCTGACAGTATTTTCTCTCTATCTCTTGCTGTTATCTTCTCATTTATTTCATTGTCTCCTTCATGTATGCTTCACAGCTGCTTTGCCTTCCAACGTGTTTGTCTAGAAGGTCATCTGTCTTTTATATGGATACAATGTCTTTTATACGGATACAATGTGGAATGTCTTTTATACGGATACAATGGCACATGTCTTTTATACGGATACTATGTGATATGTCTTTTATATGGATACAATGTGATATGTCTTTTATACGGATACAATGGGATATGTCTTTTATACGGATACATATTTCCACATACAAAAGTATTTATAAAGGACTTGTCCAACAAAAAACATCACACGTACAGTAGTCTTAGAAAATCTTATAAAATTAAACGACCAAAATACACTTAAGAAGTCAATAACCATTTCACAATTGCCCTCAAATAGCTAACAGTTACGTCAGTGCGCGTCTGTCAGCTTTGATTTACATCTGTAATCAATGACAGAAAATCGAGTCCTAAAACGAACAAAATTATGAACTATAATTTCTATCCATGCCCATCATGAAATTGTTGGTTAATCAGTCTGCTACAAAAGTGTCTTTCTGGTGGCAAATCTAGAATTGCTCTTCCGTATCGCTAGATAGAGAAAATCTATTCAAAATTAGATAAGGGTTCTACAAATCTCTAATTAAATGTTGAGTAACGAGCGGTGTTTCCTGTGATTATAAATAACTGTACTTTAAGATTTGTAATGGCAGTTTTTGCTGTGCCTGTGTGTGTGTTTTTTTATGTTAAATTAATCACAAGAACGGGATGGGATGTTGTTTTTATTGAGTTGAAATATTCAGTGACAACCGAAGAGATACGTGAAGATGAAAGATTTTTTATCAAGATAAAAGATAATAACACTCAACCGAAACACGGCATTAGTTCTGGGGTAGGATTCTGTTCTGATAGTTCCACAACAAGGAGCCAAATGGCAGTTATTTCTAAACATAAATTCAAGACAACACAGGGATGTTGAGAAACGTAATTACAAATTAAATAAAAGATTCGAAAACGTAATTGGAAAAAATAAGGAATTTTTAAACGTAATTAAAATAAATAATCATTTGGAAAACGTAATTACAATAAATAAGATATTATAAAACGAAATCTTATTTTTTTTTAAGGATTGGAAAAAGTATTTACAATAAATAAGAAACTATAAAACGAAAACTAATTTTTTTAAGGATTGGAAAACGTATTTACAATAAATAAGATTGGAAAACTTTAAAATTAAAAAAAAATTAATGTCTTTATTCCGGTTTAGAAGACTAAGCAGAGTTTGCATACAACTAGCTTCATTTACATTTCATCTAATCTATTTTTAAATGCATTAATTGTCCTTACATCAACTACTTCCCATGACAATGCATTCCAACCATTCACCACTCTCTGACTAAAAAAATATTTCCTAATATCTAATCTTTAGTTAATTTGTAGCTATGCCCTCTTGTTCTTGAAGGTGGTTGTATTTGGAAAAAAAAAACATGTTATTGTCTAATTGATTCCTTCCTTTGATTATCTTATAAACGTATTACAATTTTTTTAATGGATCGAAAAACGTAATTACATAAATGAAAGATTGGAAAACGTAATAGATCAGCCATTTCTAGACGTAAATACAGTCAAAAGAGAGATCAAAGGAATACAGAAGCAGAAAACACAGTATGAAAAGAGTATATACAGACAATTTTCATCTGCAAAACAAAGATACAGAAACACAACATTGAAAAAAATATACAGTAATAACATATTGAAAAACTAATATACATAACATGAGACACTTAAAAACATGAAAACGGAGATTTTAAAAAAGGACTGAAAAACGGAAATATTGAAAAAATAAGGAATTCAAAAACTAACAAAAATATAAAATAAGCGATTGAAAAGCAAATAGAGAAGGAACACCAATTGGGGTTGAAAAACGTAAGCACTCAAAAGGAGATGTTAAACTAGAATACATAAAAGGAGATATTTGAATAAACAAAAGGAGATGTTAAACTAGAATACATAAAAGGAGATATTTGAATAAACAAAAGGAGATGTTAAACTAGAATACAGAAAATACGATATTTAAATAAACAAAAGGAGATGTTAAACTAGAATACATAAAAGGAGATATTTGAATAAACAAAAGGAGATGTTAAACTAGAATACATAAAAGGAGATATTTGAATAAACAAAAGGAGATGTTAAACTAGAATACATAAAAGGAGATATTTGAATAAACAAAAGGAGATGTTAAACTAGAATACATAAAAGGAGATATTTGAATAAACAAAAGGAGATGTTAAACTAGAAAATATGAGGAGATATTTGAATAAACAAACGGAGATGTTAAACTAGAATACATAAAAGGAGATATTTGAATAAACAAAAGGAGATGTTAAACTAGAATACAGAAAATACGATATTTGAATAAACAAAAGGAGATGTTAAACTAGAATACATAAAAGGAGATATTTGAATAAACAAAAGCAGATGTTAAACTAGAATACAGAAAATACGATATTTGAATAAACAAAAGGAGATGTTAAACTAGAATACATAAAAGGAGATATTTGAATAAACAAAAGGAGATGTTAAACTAGAAAATATGAGGAGATATTTGAATAAACAAACGGAGATGTTAAACTAGAATACATAAAAGGAGATATTTGAATAAACAAAAGGAGATGTTAAACTAGAATACAGAAAATACGATATTTGAATAAACAAAAGGAGATGTTAAACTAGAATACATAAAAGGAGATATTTGAATAAACAAAAGGAGATGTTAAACTAGAATACATAAAAGGAGATATTTGAATAAACAAAAGGAGATGTTAAACTAGAATACATAAAAGGAGATATTTGAATAAACAAAAGGAGATGTTAAACTAGAATACAGAAAATACGATATTTGAATAAACAAAAGGAGATGTTAAACTAGAATACATAAAAGGAGATATTTGAATAAACAAAAGGAGATGTTAAACTAGAATACAGAAAATACGATATTTGAATAAACAAAAGGAGATGTTAAACTAGAATACATGAAAGGAGATATTAGAATGAACAAAAGGAGATTAAAAACAGGTATATATACTCATGTTAAAAATAAGGGAAACGAAAAATAGAAATGCGCAAAGGTGAAACTAATAAACAAAACTACGTGAAGCATAAGATGGAAAAACAAAACAACGTAAAGGGTGGGGTAGAAAAACAAGACAACGTAAAAGGTGAGATTGAGAAACAACACAATGTAAAGCGTGAGATTTAAAAAGAACCCAACGTAAAAGGTGAGATTGAGAAACAACACAATGTAAAGCATGAGATTTAAAAAGAAAACAACGTAAAACGTGAGATTTAAAAAGAACCAAACGTAAAAGGTGAGATTTAACAAGAACCCAACGTAAAATAAAAGAACCCAACGTAAAAGATGAGATTTAAAAAGAACCCAACGTAAAGAAAAAGAACCCAACGTAAAAGGTGAGATTTAAAAAGAACCCAACGTAAAAGGTGAGATTTTAAAAGAACCTAGCGTAAAAGGTGAGATTTAAAAACAAAACCACAGAAAAAAAGAGGAATTGATAGAAATTAAGTTATAGCGGACGCCTGAGCGTGGCGGTCTCATTTCTCATCTCTTTCTTTCTCTCTCCTTCTCTCTCTTCCACCTCTCTCTCTCTCTCTATTTCTCTCCTACCCCTTTGTAACATCAACTATGTAATGGATTACACACGTACCTCAGGGATTATCATCTGACGATCAGATCAGCTAATATTGACCACCACTCTCATTTTCCTGCCCCTCGCTTCCAAGAACCTCACGTGTGACCTTGACATCTCGTGTGCATCTGACCATCTTCTTGTTGATCCATCTGAAGCATAGGGTGGCATCTGCATGCCTTCTTATATGAGCTTGTATCATAGAACACGCAGTGGGGGTTTGTGTAGCTGTTATCTGTTATGTTGAGGCTGCTAGCCACATGCACACCCTACGAAAGTTATTATTTTCGACATACTTAAGGGGTGTATTGTGATCAAATGAATTCTTCCAACAGGACATCTTGAGTGACTTGTATGTATTCATTTGGGCTCTCTCTCTCTCCCACTTTCTCTCCCATCTCTCACTCTAGTTTCTTGTCTGACTCTCTCTCCCTATCTTTCTCTCTCCCACTCTCACCCCTCTCCTGTTCTCTATCACCCTCTTTCCCCCTTCTCTCCCTCTCACTCCCTCTCTTTCCCCCACTCCTGTCTCCCTCTCTCACACTATCGCTCTACCTTTCCCCTCCCTCTCCTCCTCCCTCCCCTCTCTCCCTCTCTTCCCTCTCTCTTATCCCTCTTTCTGTCCCTCTCCCAATTCTCTCTACCCTCTCTCTCACAATCTCCCTCTCTTCCTCTCCGTCCCCCTTTCTCCCTCTCTCTCCTCTTCCCTCTCTCCCTCCATCTCCCACTCGCTCTACTCACTCTCTCAATCCTCTCTTCCCCCCCTCCCTCTTCCTGTCCCTCTTCCTCTTCCCTCCCCTCCCTCTCTCTTCCTCTCCCTCTTCATCTTCCCTCCCCCTCCCTCTCTCTCCATCTTCCTCTCCCTCTTCTTCTCCCTCTCCATCTTCATCTTCCCTTCCCCTACCTCTCTCTCCCCCTCCCTCACCCTCTCCCTTCCCCTTTCTCCCTCTCTCTCCTCCTCCCTCTCTCCCTCCATCTCCCACTCGCTCTCCTCACTCTCTCTATCACCTCTCCCTCTCCCTCTTCCCTCCTCCTCCCCTCCCTCTCATGTATCGATTCCCCGTATTACCTTTGAAGTTGGGCCCTAAAAACGCTTCCATTGTGACTGGCGGGTTGAAGGTCATGAAGCCAAGAGATCAGACCATGGGAGATAATTAATATTTGCTGAATCCATGATCGCTACAAGCTGATAGAGTTAGCTGCCCCTGGTTGTACCACAAACATGACTCATGTATTGTATGTCACTCCAACCAACATGGCGTCTGATTGATGGAATTAGGGTCTCCTGTTCTTCTCTCTGGGCATTGTGGTCCTAAACTATGTTGCCTAAGCCAGAGAGGGGGAACAAAATAAAACATGGAGATAGTTGTTGTTGATGTTGTTGATGTTGTTGTTGCTGATGTTGTTGTTGTTGTTGTTGTTGTTGCTGATGTTGTTGTTGAATGCCCATAATGTGTTCTCTGTTGCGCGACATGGAAGGGGTGTTAAGTGCTTAGTTACTGAAGCTTTTCTCACATCAGGAGCGTGCTGATAAAGGTAGACCGGAGTCCTCCAGGCGGCTATACAATGCTTGGCTCCACGTGTATCGCTCACTGCTACGGGGATCGCGTCGATCCCCCACATCGCCACCCATTCTGCCATGAAACATAAGAAACAGAAAATGTATTTCCACCTAACCGATGATGTTTCATGTCGGAGCCCAGGTAGAGAACTAATAATAATTACACTGTAACAGATGAAAGGCGATACATCAGGGTTGGGCGTTGGGCTGGACATCTCTTGCTGTAGGAACTACAGATAACATTGACAACTAAAGAAGACCACAAAACCACGTGATAGTGAGTACAATTTCTTCAATATAAGACACAAATCATATTGCTTGCCTTCATGTCTTGAAGTGGCTCTCAGGCCATCAAGATGTTGTTTGTGTGGATCTTGGTCCACACAACTTCTAGTTATGCAGCCCTCTAGACGGAAAGCGTGTCCTTATTCCAATATATGAACATCGAGATGTCTTCACGTGGTCCTCTGAACATCCAGCTGTCTTCACGTGGCCCTATGAACATCGAGATGTCTTCACGTGGTCCTCTGAACATCGAGCTGTCTTCACTAGGTCGTCTGGACATCGAGCTGTCATCACGTGGTCATATGAACATCGAGATGTCTTCACTAGGTCGTCTGGACATCGAGCTGTCATCACGTGGTCCTATGAACATCGAGCTGTCTTCACTAGGTCGTCTGGACATCGAGCTGTCTTCACGTGGCCCTCTGAAAATCCAGCTGTCTTCACGGCATCCTCTGAACTTCCAGCTGTCTTCACGTGGTCCTCTGAACATCTAGCTTACTTTACGCCGTCCTCTGAACATCTAGCTGTCTTCATGTGGCCCTCTGAACATCTAGCTTACTTTACGCCGTCCTCTGAACATCTAGCTGTCTTCACGTGGCCATATGAACATCTAGCTGTCTTCACGTGGTCCTCTGAACATCTAGCTTACTTTACGCCGTCCTCTGAACATCTAGCTGTCTTCATGTGGCCCTATGAACATCTAGCTGTCTTCACGTGGTCCTCTGAACATCTAACTTTCTTTACGCCGTCCTCAGAACATCTAGCTTTCTTCACGTGGCTCTATGAACATCGAGCTGTCTTCACATGCCCCTCTTTACATCGAGCTGTCTTCACGTGGTCCTCTGAACATCCAGCTGTCTTCACGTGGCCCTATGAACATCGAGCTGTCTTCACGTGATCCTCTGAACATCCATCTGTCTTCACGTGACCCTATGAACATCAAGCTTTCTTAACGTGGCCCTATGAACATCGAACTGTCTTCACGTGGTCCTCTGAACATCGAATTGTCTTCACGTGACGCTCTGAACATTGAACTGTCTTCACGTGGTCTTCTGAACATCGAACTGTCTTCACGTAGCCCTATGAACATCGAGCTGTCTTCACGTAGCCCTATGAACATCCAGCTGTCATCACGTGGTCCTCTGAACATCGAGGTGTCTTTACGTGGTGTTCTGAACATCCAGCTGTCTTTACGTGGCCATCTGAACATCCAGCTGTCTTCACTGGGTCCTCTGAACATCCAGCTTTCTTCACGTGGTCCTCTGAACATCCAGGTGTCTTTACGTGGCCCTCTGATCATCCAGCTGTCTTCACGTGGTCGTCTGAACATCCAGCTGTGTTCACTGGGTCCTCTAAACATCCAGCTTTCTTCACGGGGTCCTCTGAACATCCAGGTGTCTTCACGCGGCCATATGAACATCCAGCTGTGTTCACGTGGTCCTCTGAACATCGAGCTTTCTTCACGTGGCTCTATGAACATCCAGCTGTCTTCACGTGGCCCTATGAACATCGAACTTTCTTCACGTGGCCCTCTGAATATCGAGCTGTCTTCACGTGGCCCTATGAACATCGAGCTTTCTTCACTTGGCCCTCTGAATATCGACAAAAACCTATGTAAACATACATTTTAAAGATCAGTGATGTCTGCACGGACAACCTTGATTTATTAATACAGTGATTTATGATAGATATGACAAGATCGTTGATGATTTATTGATGTAAATAAATAAATCATTCGTTATTTTTCTTGCATTCCTAAGAATCGGGGTTTTCATTTGTTATCTAGTGTTGTTGTTGGCGAATTCTCACAATGAGTAGGTTACTCTTATGTGCGCCTTGAAAAGGATGTTAAGTGGCGGGTTGCAGTAGCTTTCCTCCCATCCCGAGCGTGCTGATGAAGGTAGGCCGGGGTCCGCCAGGTGGTTGTGCTATGCTTGGCTTCATCTGCTTGTCGCTCACTACTACAGGGATCACGTCGAACCTCACCTTGTTAGCCAGTCTGTTGTCCTCAACAACAGCCTGTTTCCAGGACGACCAGCGAGAGAGTCAGGTGAGGGTCTTGGCCAATATATTTCTCCTAACCGTGGTTAACATTCTCTGATCAGTGTGTTTTGCCTGACCCTGGCTAACATTCTCTGATCAGTGTGTTTTGCCTGACCCTGGCTCACATTGTCGCACCAGTGTGTTTTGCCTGACCCTGGCTAACATTGTCTGACCAGTGTGTTTTGCCTGACCCTGGCTAACATTCTCTGATCAGTGTGTTTTGCCTGACCCTGGCTAACATTGTCTGACCAGTGTGTTTTGCCTGACCCTGGCTAACATTGTCTGACCAGTGTCTTTTGCCTGACCCTGGCTAACATTGTCTGACCAGTGTCTTTCGCCTGATCCTGGCTAACATTGTCTGACCAGTGTGTTTTGCCTGACCAGACGTTAGCCTCATCGTCCCTGTCTATAGTAGTAAGAAAATACAAATCCGATTCTAAATATATTTGTGCTCTGACCAGCTTTTTGAAAAGGAAAGTCTGATTTCTTTTGTTCGTTGATGCAAAGGTCCAGCACTTGAATGCGAACAACCTTAACCAGCGTTTAATAAATAAACACCAGATTCCAGTCATGTATGGATGAATAAATCCCAAACTGCATTTGTCTTTCCTTACTAGCTTTTAGGAAAGCCAGATTCCAGTCATTTGTCGAAACACAGGACCAACACTGCATTTGGACAACCCAAACCAGCGTTTATTGAAAGCCAGTCATTTGTCGAAGTATAGGTCCAACACTGCATTTGGACAACCTAAACCAGCGTTTATTGAAAGCCAGTCATTTGTCGAAGTATAGGTCCAACACTGCATTTGGACAACCTAAACCAGCGTTTATTGAAAGCCAGTCATTTGTCGAAGTATAGGTCCAACACTGCATTTGGACAACCTAAACCAGCGTTTATTGAAAGCCAGTCATTTGTCGAAGTATAGGTCCAACACTGCATTTGGACAACCTAAACCAGCGTTTATTGAAAGCCAGTCATTTGTCGAAGTATAGGTCCAACACTGCATTTGGACAACCTAAACCAGCGTTTAATGAAAGCCAGATTCCAGAAATTTGTTGAGCTAAAGTCCAGAGCTGTATTTGGTTTATTCTAACTTGTAAGGAAACTCTGATGCCAGTCATCTGCAGAACATATTTGTAGCAATAGTTGTTCACATGATGAAGTTGCCACCCCCATAAACAACCTTCATTATTAGTCTCTTACAGAGTAAGGGAGAAAGGGCGTAGAAGTAAGAGAGAAAGAGAGAGTGACAGAGAGGGAGATAGAGAGAGTAATATATATAAAGAGAAAAAGAGATAGAGTGACAGAGAGATAGAGACAGGGAGATAAAGAAAGACAGAGAGAGAGAGAAAGAGACAGAGAGAAAGACAGAGAGACACAAAAAGAGAAAGTGGCAAAAAGATAGAGAGTGACAGAGTGTGAGAGTGCAAGAGAGAGAAACAGAGAAAGAGGTAAAGAGAGAGACAGTGAGAGTGGAAGAGAGAGACAGAGAGAGAGACAAAGAGAGAGAAACACAGAGAGAGAGAGAGAGACAGAGACTTGACAAGGAAGGATAAGGGAAAAGGGAAATAACTCAATTTGTAAATACTACGTGGGGAGATATTGTTGTTGTTGGTGTTTTTGATGTTGCTGTGGCTGTTGTTGTTGTTGTTGTTGTTGCTGTTGTTGTTGATGTTGCTGTTGTTGTTGTTGATGATGTTGTTGTTGTTGCTGTTGTTGTTGTTGATGATGTTGTTGATGTTGCTGTTGAAGTTGTTGATGATGTTGTTGATGTTGTTGTTGTTGTTGTTGTTGCTGTTGTTGTTGTTGTTGTTGTTGTTGTTGATAATGATGTTGTTGATGTTGCTGTTGCTGTTGTTGATGTTGCTGTTGTTGCTGTTGTTGTTGTTGATGTTGCTGTTGTTGCTGTTGTTGTTGTTGTTGCTGCTGCTGATGTTTTTGATGTTGTTGTTGCTGTTGTTGTTGATGATGTTGTTGATGTTGCTGTTGTTGTTGTTGTTGTTGTTATTGTTGTTGTTGTTGTTGTTGTTGCTGCTGCTGCTGATGTTTTTGATGTTGTTGTTGTTGCTGTTGTTGAGGTTGCTTTTGTTGCACATGTTGTTGTTGATGTCGTTGTTGTTGTTGCTGTTGTTGTTGTTGCAGTACTGTTGTTGTTGCTGTTGTTGTTGTTGCTGCTGCTGCTGATGTTGTTAATGCTCACAATGAAATGTTTACCATTTCGTGTGCAGTGAAAAGGAAATTTAGTGGCGGGTTGCAATAGCTTTTCTCCTATCTCGAGCGTGCTTTGGAAGGTGGACTGGGGTCCTCCAGACGGTTGTGCAATGCTTTGTTTCATCTGCATGCCTCAAGAAGAAATGCCCGTTTCGAGGGAGGACTACGGAGAGATAAACTGCGACATCTATCTTCATGCGACTCGATGGACATAAAGCGTGTTTTCTTGTGGTAGTAAGGGTCGATTGAGTGCTGGTCATCTAGTTAGAAAGTATGGAGACATTCAACCAATCAGACCCGTACGCTAACAGATGGTGGTAAGATGGCGCGGTTCGTGATGGATGTGTAATTACATAGAACAGTGAGATAATGGGAGCGAGAGGGAGAAAGAGAGAGAGAGAGAGAGAGAGAGAGAGAGAGAGAGAGTGAGGAAAAGAGAAGCACGCACGCACTCTTACGTAACTCTAACAAACGGCATCAAAGTAAAGCTCGTCCATTACACTTTGGTTGGCGATGGCTACTGAGATGGTCCGTGCTAGCATAGGTACATACACACATCCAAGCGCTAGCTGATATGGGCTACGAGACTAAGGTCCTCGGTGGAAAGGACCGTGCCTCCGTCAGTAGAATACAGAGAGGGCAATCTGTTATTTTTTAAAAAAAGATAAGTTTAGATTCGTGAGAGAAACAAAATAGAGGGCAATAGAGAGAGAGAGAGAGAGAGAGAGAGAGAGAGAGAGGGAGAAATGACGTAACAAAGAGGGCGAGAAAATTGAGAGAGGCAAAGGGAGTATGATAGTAAGGAAGAATGAAAGAGGGAGAGTGAGAGACAGCTATTGAAGATGTGAAATAGTGAGCGAGAGAAGGAAGAAAAAGGAGAAAGATAGTTCAAGGGAGAGAGAGTGAGAGCGAAGGACAGTAGAGAGGTGCAGAGGAAGTGAGCATTCGGCCGAGAGGAAGAGGGGAGCAGCAGAGTGGGATAGGAAAAGAGAGGGGAAAAGAGAGGGAGAGAGGGGAACAGAGAGGGAGAGAGGGGAACAGAGAGGGAGAGAGGGGAATTTGAGGGAGAGAGGGGAACAGAGAGGGAGAGAGTGAGAGCGAAGGACAGTAGAGAGGTGCAGAGGAAGTGAGCATTCGGCCGAGAGGAAGAGGGGAGCAGCAGAGTGGGATAGGAAGAGAGGGGAAAAGAGAGGGAGAGAGGGGAACAGAGAGGGAAAGAGGGGAACAGAGAGGGAGAGAGTGAGAGCGAAGGACAGTAGAGAGGTGCAGAGGAAGTGAGCATTCGGCCGAGAGGAAGAGGGGAGCAGCAGAGTGGGATAGGAAGAGAGAGGGGAAAAGAGAGGGAGAGAGGGGAACTTGAGGGAGAGAGGGGAACAGAGAGGGAGAGAGTGAGAGCGAAGGACAGTAGAGAGGTGCAGAGGAAGTGAGCATTCGGCCGAGAGGAAGAGGGGAGCAGCAGAGTGGGATAGGAAGAGAGGGGAAAAGAGAGGGAGAGAGGGGAACAGAGAGGGAAAGAGGGGAACAGAGAGGGAGAGAGTGAGAGCGAAGGACAGTAGAGAGGTGCAGAGGAAGTGAGCATTCGGCCGAGAGGAAGAGGGGAGCAGCAGAGTGGGATAGGAAGAGAGAGGGGAAAAGAGAGGGAGAGAGGGGAACAGAGAGGGAGAGAGGGGAACAGAGAGGGAGAGAGTGAGAGCGAAGGACAGTAGAGAGGTGCAGAGGAAGTGAGCATTCGGCCGAGAGGAAGAGGGGAGCAGCAGAGTGGGATAGGAAGAGAGAGGGGAAAAGAGAGGGAGAGAGGGGAACAGAGAGGGAGAGAGGGGAACAGAGAGGGAGAGAGTGAGAGCGAAGGACAGTAGAGAGGTGCAGAGGAAGTGAGCATTCGGCCGAGAGGAAGAGGGGAGCAGCAGAGTGGGATAGGAAGAGAGAGGGGAAAAGAGAGGGAGAGAGGGGAACAGAGAGGGAGAGAGGGGAACAGAGAGGGAGAGAGTGAGAGCGAAGGACAGTAGAGAGGTGCAGAGGAAGTGAGCATTCGGCCGAGAGGAAGAGGGGAGCAGAAGAGTGGGATAGGAAGAGGGAGGGGAAAAGAGAGGGAGAGAGGGGAACAGAGAGGGAGAGAGGGGAACAGAGAGGGAGAGAGTGAGAGCGAAGGACAGTAGAGAGGTGCAGAGGAAGTGAGCATTCGGCCGAGAGGAAGAGGGGGGCAGCAGAGTGGGATAGGAAGAGAGAGGGAACAGAGAGGGAGAGAGGGGAACAGAGAGGGAGAGAGGGGAACAGAGAGGGAGAGAGTGAGAGCGAAGGACAGTAGAGAGGTGCAGAGGAAGTGAGCATTCGGCCGAGAGGAAGAGGGGGGCAGCAGAGTGGGATAGGAAGAGAGAGGGGAAAAGAGAGACAGCTTTTGAAGGTGAGAAATAGTGAGCGAGAGGAAGAGGGGGAAACAGAGAGGGAGAGAGTGACGAACTATAGAGCAGGTGGGCTTTGGGGCGAGAGGAAGAGAGGGCAACAGAGAGGGAGAGAGTGACGAACTATAGAGCAGGTGGGCTTTGGGGCGGGAGGAAGAGAGGGCAACAGAGAGGGAGAGAGTGACGGACTATAGAGCAGGTGGGCTTTGGGGCGAGAGGAAGAGGGGAGCAGCAGAGTGGGATAGGAAGAGAGAGGGGAACAGAGAGGGAGAGAGGGGAACAGAGAGAGAGAGAGGGGAACAGAGAGGAAGAGAGGGCAACAGAGAGGGATAGTAAAGGTCTGTCCCATAGTAGTTATACTACTGTCGGGTGGTGTAGCTGTTAGAGACTTCAGTGTACTAAGTCAAGGTCTGTCCCATAGTAGTTATACTACTGTCGGGTGGTGTAGCTGTTAGAGACTTCAGTGTACTAAGTCAAGGTCTGTCCCATAGTAGTTATACTACTGTCGGGTGGTGTAGCTGTTAGAGACTTCAGTGTACTAAGTCAAGGTCTGTCCCATAGTAGTTATACTACTGTCGGGTGGTGTAGCTGTTAGAGACTTCAGTGTACTAAGTCAAGGTCTGTCCCATAGTAGTTATACTACTGTCGGGTGGTGTAGCTGTTAGAGACTTCAGTGTACTAAGTCAAGGTCTGTCCCATAGTAGTTATACTACTGTCGGGTGGTGTAGCTGTTAGAGACTTCAGTGTACTAAGTCAAGGTCTGTCCCATAGTAGTTACACTACTGTCGGGTGGTGTAGCTGTTAGAGACTTCAGTGTACTAAGTCAAGGTCTGTCCCATAGTAGTTACACTACTGCCGGGAAATGAAGTTGTTGAGGACTTTATAATTTAATAATTTAAGGTTTGTATGAGGTAGGGTGGCCATTTGCATTCATCACTGCATTGTTCTCCCTTAGTTGTATGCCAGATACACTTTTACAGATAAGTAGACTGGAACGTGACGGTCATAGTGATTGAACCTTTTGCCTTTGCCGTGAGACCGTGGTTTTCCACTGCACCGAACAGACATTCTAGTAAGTGCAAGCAAGAAAGTCAGAGAGAGTGAGAGGGTGGTGGTAGGGGGGGGGGGGGGGGGGATAATGGAGAAACCGAGAGATCAGAAAGAGATGTGTGTGTATGGGAGGGTGTAGGTGGGTGTAATTGTGTATGTGTGGGCATATTTGGATGTGTGTATATGTGTTGTGTGAGTGAGTGTGTGCGCGTGTGCGCTTGTGTGCGTGTGTGTGTGTGTGTGATATGCGAAAGTTGGGTAACAAAAAAACTAGTCCCCCAATCAAGCCCCCACATTTGCGAAGGCCAACCTAGATCTCACCGGGGGTGGGGTGGGGGGGGGGGGGGGTTGATTAGATAGAAACGCGGTACAGCCTCAGATGCTTTCATAGATTTCAGGGGAAGTAAATAGTGTGGAACAACCTGCACTTCAACACTGACCACAACCCAGATGTAGCCAGCTCATTGCCTGGGTAAGGGCCCTTGAAATTGTTCCTCCTGGGAAAGGCTCGGTGGCTGCGTGTTTGTAGCCCTGTGACCTTGAACACGGGATTGGAAAGATGCAGGAGTGATCCCCTTATTCAAAAAAGGCAAAAAATCAGATCCAGCAAATTATAGACCGGTGAGTTTAACGAGCATAGTCTGTAAATTGTTAGAGTCAATAATCAAAGAAAACATTGTAATGCATTTAGACAAATTTAATCTAATTAGAAATAGTCAGCATGGGTTTACTAGAGGGAGATCATGCTTAACAAATCTATTAGAATTCATGGAGGAGGTTACTAAAATCATAGATAAAGGGGAGCCAGTGGACATTATTTATCTAGACTTTGCAAAGGCCTTTGATAGAGTACCTCATCAAAGATTATTTCGAAAGTTAAAATCACATGGAATAGGTGGGGAAGTTGCCAAATGGATTGAAAATTGGTTAACGGGAAGAAGGCAGAGGGTGGGCATAAATAAGGAGTACTATGAGTGGTGTGAAGTGAAAAGTGGTGTGCCACAGGGCTCGGTTTTGGGACCAATTTTGTTCTTGATATATATAAATGATTTGAACATTGATATGGAATCCATGATTGCAAAATTTGCTGATGACACAAAACTATGCGGTAGTGTCTCATCTAAAGCGGAAGTGGATATATTGATGTCTGATTTAGATAAAAATTCAAGAATGGTCTGTAAGCTGGCAAATGGAGTTTAATGTAGATAAATGTACAGTCATCCACATGGGTAGATCCAATATGGAACATAATTACAGAATGGGAGAAAACAATATTAGAAAGATAGATAAGAAAAGGGACCTAGGGGTTATAATAGATCATACAGGAAAGGTGAGTGAGCAAGTTAAGGTAGCAGTGAAAAAGGCAAATGCAATGTTAGGCATGATAAAAAGAAATATTGAACATAGTAGCAAGGAAGTGATCGTCAAACTGTATAAAGCTTTAGTTAGACCTAGATTGGAGTACTGTGTACAGGTGTGGAGTCCTTATCATAGAGGGGATATAAACATGCTGGAAAGAATACAAAAAAGAGCGACAAAGATGATAGTGGGATTCCAGAATTACAGTTATGAGGAATGGCTCAGACAAACAGTGTCTCGAAGAGAGAAGAATTCGTAGTGACTTAATACAGGTTTATAAGATGATCAGAGGAATGGATAAATTAGATTATAACAAGTTTTTTTTTAAAATACAGCCACCTACAATAACACGAGGGCAAAGCTACAAGCTGATTAAAGAGAGGTCCAGGTTAGATATTAGGAAATATTTTTTTAGTCAGAGAGTGGTGTGTGCTTGGAATGCATTGCCAATGGAGGTAGTGGAGGCAGGGACAGTTAATGCATTTAAGAATAGATTGGATGCGCATATCTTTTAGAGCAAGGTGATGTAAATGTAACTGGTTGTATACAGACTCCGAATGGTCTTCTAAACCAGTATAAAGACGTTAAGTTAAGTTAAGAAATATATTTTGTTTCTGAACAAAATTCTGGAATTCAGTTCACATTTGGTTTGGGCGTAGAACTGATTTATCCGTTGCGGCTCTCATGGCAAAGAGAATGTAACTACTGTTTCCTTCTATGCTTGCTATAAGAAATAAATAAAAGAAGTCGTACACGGGATTGACAACTTCAGCATGTAAACAGCTATTACTACAAATCTGTATTGGAAATGACTGAAATATGGCTTTCTTACACTTTGGTTTGGTTAGTACAAATGAAGTGTGAGACCTTTGCTTCAACAAATGAAGTGTGAGACCTTTGCTTCAACAAATGAAGTGTGAGACCTTTGCTTCAACAAATGAAGTGTGAGACCTTTGCTTCAACAAATGAAGTGTGAGACCTCTGCTTCAACAAATGAAGTGTGAGACCTTTGCTTCAACAAATGAAGTATGAGACCTTTGCTTCAACAAATGAAGTGTGAGACCTTTGCTTCAACAAATGAAGTGTGAGACCTTTGCTTCAACAAATGAAGTGTGAGACCTTTGCTTCAACAAATGAAGTGTGAGACCTTTGCTTCAACAAATGAAGTGTGAGACCTTTGCTTCAACAAATGAAGTGTGAGACCTTTGCTTCAACAAATGAAGTGTGAGACCTTTGCTTCAACAAATGAAGTGTGAGACCTTTGCTTCAACAAATGAAGTGTGAGACCTATGCATCAACAAATGAAGTGTGAGACCTCTGCTTCAACAAATGAAGTGTGAGACCTTTGCTTTAACAAATGAAGTGTGAGACCTCTGCTTCAACAAATGAAGTGTGAGACCTTTGCTTCAACAAATGAAGTGTGAGACCTTTGCTTCAACAAATGAAGTGTGAGACCTTTGCTTCAACAAATGAAGTGTGAGACCTATGCATCAACAAATGAAGTGTGAGACCTCTGCTTCAACAAATGAAGTGTGAGACCTTTGCTTCAACAAATGAAGTGTGAGACCTTTGCTTCAACAAATGAAGTGTGAGACCTTTGCTTCAACAAATGAAGTGTGAGACCTTTGTTTCAACAAATGAAGTATAAGACCTATGCATCAACAAATGAAGTGTGAGACCTTTGCTTCAACAAATGAAGTGTGAGACCTTTGCTTCAACAAATGAAGTGTGAGACCTTTGCATCAACAAATGAAGTATAAGACCTATGCATCAACAAATGCAGAATAAGACCTATGCATCAACAAATGAAGTGTGAGACCTCTGCTTCAACAAATGAAGTGTGAGACCTTTGCATCAACAAATGAAGTATAAGACCTATGCATCAACAAATGAAGTGTGAGACCTCTGCTTCAACAAATGAAGTGTGAGACCTTTGCTTCAACAAACGATATAAATCAGGCTTTCCTAAAAACCTGGTTCAGTTCAAGTGCCATCTCCGCATCTAAGATAGGCAAAATAGATCTCCAGTGTACTCGGTATCTTACTGTAATGGTGCAATCTGATAGGATTTGTCTAGTCCTTCTCCTGATGTTATCCACCCACTTATAAAGTTGTCTACCTCTTGAGCGACTGTCTTCCATCCTAACCCGTTGTATGGTATACACTATTATTCATGAACATTTGCATTTAACGAAAGGTTAGGGCACGTTGAGTTTGATCACAATGGGCGCCCTACTCCTGCAAGATAACCCTCGACCTCATACGGCTCACATCACTATGTATCATCTGCTGCAACTCGACTGGGAGGTATTGCCACATCCACTTCAAAGCCCAGACCTTGCTTCAAGCGATTTATACCCATTTGGATCCCTAAAAGAACTCCTTGGAAGGCAGCATTTCAGCACTTATGACGAAGTGAAACAGGCTGTCCTGGATTGGTTCTGACATACTGACAAATCTTTGTAAGTTAAAATCCTTACTTAATGGCTGGAATAGGTGCATAAACGTTGCAGGTGATTAAATTTAAAAAATTATGACATTTTGACTACAAAAAAAAAAAAAAGTTTCCTCACAAAAAAATCCCGGTTTGACTTGAACACCACTAGTGCCATAATTTTTAAGTTATGTGCCCCCTTTCTGTAACAATGTATCACTTTGAATAATGATATGTTTTTTGTATTACTTGGTAACTACATGGTATGTCAGGAGACAAACTAACATCATGTGTATATGAGTGTCGTAAACTAATAGGATTCCTATTTGTTTCAGTAGAACAGTTACGAGGCGTTTTCAAGTTAGCCCGGAACAAACGGAAACAAATGAACATACGTACGATGCGCATGATGATGTCATTTCTGTGTAAACAGCATATACCAACAGTCAAGTTTGGACAATTTTATTATATTCGGACTCCTAGTTTCCTCGGCAGACCGTTGAAAACATGGCGGGTGTGATACGGAATCCGTCCAGAGTTGATCAGCGAGCGGTGATTGGGTTTGTAAAAGCTGAAGGATGTCGACCAGTTGATATTCATCACAGAATGCAGGCAGTGTATGGGAACAGAAGTGTATCGAAGACAGGAGTGAACAACTGGCCAACGATGTTTAAAAAAGGACGTGAGTTAACGCAACAATTTGCCACTGACCTGGTCTCGGAAGATCTTTCGTTAACTCACGTCCTTCTGGTATGTATCTGTTTGTAATATGGACATATTGGCCAGTGTGTATTTGTTTGTAATTTGGACATATTGGCCAGTGTGTATTTGTTTGTAATTTGGACATATTGGCCAGTGTGTATTTGTTTGTAATTTGGACATATTGGCCAGTGTGTACCTGTCTATAATATGGACATATTGGCCAGTGTGTATTTGTTTGTAATTTGGACATATTGGCCAGTGTGTACCTGTCTATAATATGGACATATTGGCCAGTGTGTATTTGTTTGTAATTTGGACATATTGGCCAGTGTGTATCTATTTGTAATATGGACGTATTGGCCAGTATGTATCTGTTTGTAATATGGACGTATTTGACTGTGTGTGTATCTGTAATATGAACACATTGACCAGTGTGTGTATGTGTTTGTAATATGGACACATTGGCCAGTGTGTGTATGTGTTTGTAATATGAACACATTGGCCAGTGTGTGTATGTGTTTGTAATATGGACACATTGGCCAGTGTGTGTATGGGTTTTTTAATATGGACATTAATTGCCAGTGTGTGTATCTTTTTGTAAAGTGTTCCACTATCGTAGTTTTGCAGTACAGCAGTTTTGCCTATCATTTCTGCACCTGAAGAAGTGGTGATACCGACAAGAATCCCCGACATGCCCCATCAAACTGGACACGAAGTCGTTTCTGAACCCGGTATGCTGTCATTGTAAGCCAAGCGTATACTCGATTTACACCGCACACTTCCCTTTCCATGCTCTTAAAAGGGTAAGAACAGCATAATTAATAAACAATTCTATCAGGATTTGTGGAAACAAATATGGCACAGCTTCAGACAGCTCACGCCAGCTCAGAATTTACAATGCGGAACACGTCATGAATCATAAGAACAAATCTATCATAGCTTCAGACAGCCCCCGCCACCTCAGCTCTAACAACCAGGAACATGTCTGGACTCATAAAAACAAATTAGTCAGAAATTCAAAAAGCTCCCTCCAGTAAAGCCATAACAGCCATGAACATGTCAAACACCAAAGTTAACTACTTCAGAACTTTAAAGTTTGAACTCATCTAGACAGAAGCAGGAAGTCAAAAACGCAAGATTATAAAATAATAACACATTTATCACAGTATTGGTCACAAAAGATCCATAACAAAACGACACGAGCACCATAATTGGATTTATTTTATTGTCAGCGTTGCAACAAGAGCAGCAGACGTGTAAAAGTATGCTCCCAAAGCAGACACTGCCGTTAAGCATAAACTAGATGTTGTATGCACACAATGATAAGATTACTCTTTTGTGCACCCTGAAACATGAGTTAAGTCGCGGGGATTAGTAGTTATCATCACACCCAGAGTGCGCTGATGAAGGTGGACCAGGGTCGTCCAGTCGGTTGGGCTATGCTTGGCTTCATTCTCATGTCGCTCACTTCTGCAGTGATCACTTCAACCAACAACCACAGCACCTCCCACAGACTCCAACATCGTTAGCCAGACTGCCATACAGGGAGAACTACGCGGAGGTGAGGTGAGGGTCGTGGCCAGCATATCTTGCCTGACCTTGACTAACATTTCTGATCAGTATGTGTCACCTGATCCTAACTAACATGTCTGATCAGTATGTTTCACCTGATCCTAACTAACATGTCTGATCAGTATGTTTTATCTGATTATGACTAACATGTCTGATCAGTACGTTTTATCTGATCCTGACTAACATGTCTGATCAGTATGTGTCACCTGATGCTAACTAACATGTCTGATCAGTATGTTTCACCTGATGCTAACTAACATGTCTGATCAGTATGTTTCACATGAGTCTAACTAACATGTCTGATCAGTATGTGTCACCTGAGCCTAACTAACATGTCTGATCAGTATGTTTCACCTGATCCTAACTAACATGTCTGATCAGTATGTTTCACCTGATCCTAACTAACATGTCTGATCAGTATGTTTCACCTGATCCTAACTAACATGTCTGATCAGTATGTTTCACCTGATGCTAACTAACATGTCTGATCAGTATGTTTCACCTGATGCTAACTAACATGTCTGATCAGTATGTGTCACCTGAGCCTAACTAACATGTATGATCAGTATGTTTTACCTGATCCTAACTAACATGTCTGATCAGTATGTTTCACCTGATCCTAACTAACATGTCTGATCAGTATGTGTCACCTGAGTCTAACTAACATGTCTGATCAGTATGTGTCACCTGAGTCTAACTAACATGTCTGATCAGTATGTTTCACCTGATCCTAACTAACTTGTCTGATCAGTATGTATCACCTGATCCTAACTAACATGCCTGATCAGTATGTTTCACCTGATCCTAACATGTCTGATCAGTATGTTTCACCTTATCCTAACTAACATGTCTGATCAGTATGTGTCACCTGAGTCTAACTAACATGTCTGATCAGTATGTGTCACCTGAGTCTAACTAACATGTCTGATCAGTATGTTTCACCTGATCCTAACTAACAAGTCTGATCAGTATGTTTCACCTGATCCTAACTAACATGTCTGATCAGTATGTTTCACCTGATCCTAACTAACATGCCTGATCAGTATGTTTCACCTGATCCTAACATGTCTCATCAGTATGTTTCACCTGATCCTAACTAACATGTCTGATCAGTATGTTTCACCTGATCCTAACTAACATGTCTGATCAGTATGTTTTATCTGATTATGACTAACATGTCTGATCAGAATGTTTTATCTGATCCTGACTAACATGTCTGATCAGTATGTGTCACCTGATGCTAACTAACATGTCTGATCAGTATGTTTCACCTGATGCTAACTAACATGTCTGATCAGTATGTTTCACCTGAGTCTAACTAACATGTCTGATCAGTATGTGTCACCTGAGCCTAACTAACATGTCTGATCAGTATGTTTCACCTGATCCTAACTAACATGTCTGATCAGTATGTTTCACCTGATCCTAACTAACAAGTCTGATCAGTATGTTTCACCTGGTCCTAACTAACATGTCTGATCAGTATGTTTCACCTGATGCTAACTAACATGTCTGATCAGTATGTTTCACCTGATGCTAACTAACATGTCTGATCAGTATGTTTAACCTGAGCCTAACTAACATGTATGATCAGTATGTTTTACCTGATCCTAACTAACATGTCTGATCAGTATGTTTCACCTGATCCTAACTAACATGTCTGATCAGTATGTGTCACCTGAGTCTAACTAACATGTCTGATCAGTATGTGTCACCTGAGTCTAACTAACATGTGTGATCAGTATGTTTCACCTGATCCTAACTAACTTGTTTGATCAGTATGTATCACCTGATCCTAACTAACATGCCTGATCAGTATGTTTCACCTGATCCTAACATGTCTGATCAGTATGTTTCACCTGATCCTAACTAACATGTCTGATCAGTATGTGTCACCTGAGTCTAACTAACATGTCTGATCAGTATGTGTCACCTGAGTCTAACTAACATGTCTGATCAGTATGTTTCACCTGATCCTAACTAATAAGTCTGATCAGTATGTTTCACCTGATCCTAACTAACATGTCTGATCAGTATGTTTCACCTGATCCTAACTAACATGCCTGATCAGTATGTTTCACCTGATCCTAACATGTCTGATCAGTATGTTTCACCTGATCCTAACTAGCATGTCTGATCAGTATGTGTCACCTGAGTCTAACTAACATGTCTGATCAGTATGTTTCACCTGATCCTAACTAACAAGTCTGATCAGTATGTTTCACCTGATCCTAACCAACATGTCTGATCAGTATGTTTCACCTGATCCTAACTAACATGTCTGATCAGTATGTTTCACCTGATCCTAACTAACATGTCTGATCAGTATGTTTCACCTGATCCTAACATGTCTGATCAGTATGTTTCACCTGATCCTAACTGACATGTCTGATCAGTATGTTTCACCTGAGCCTAACTAACATGTCCGACTAAGCATGGTTACCCCATCTTGCACAAACGTTAAGCCACAAGAAAATGAACAGGTCAGCATTTGATTGATCGATCGATCGATTGATTGATGTCTATTGATTAATTGATAGACAGATCAATTTATTTATTGATTCATTGATTCATTGATTCATTGATTCATTCATTGATTTATTCAGTCATTGATTGATTCATTGATTCGATTAATCTCTACCTCTTTGTTTTCAACCCTGTAACTTTGGTGGTTGTTATGGCATAAAATCTCAGCAAAGTATGAATATTCTATGATCCCATATGTTTATGTTCTGTTTTCCCTTCTGTTTATTATCTGTTTTCTTTTCTTTTCCAAACCAATTCTTAATTACATAAATACAGTAGCTATATGACGATTTCCTGCTATCGAGGTAATTATCTTTTTTTTACTTCTGTATGTGTTCATATCCTTTATTTATGTATTTTTCCCTTGTTCTATGATTCATTAGTTTATTATTGTTGCTTTTCGTTGTCACTGATAAAGATCTATCAGTCGTAACGTAGGTTCACTTTGTGTTTTCATCTCGGTGGGGTATCTGACCTGAACTATTTATATTTATTTGTCAGAAATTGTGTTTAGCCAATCCTACTTCTATATCTCTGTCTCCATGCCTCTCTATATCTCTCTCGTCAATATCTCTCTCTCTCTCTCTCTCTCTCTCTCTCTCTATCTCTTTTTTATTTCTCAATACTGAATATTATTTGAGCCCAGATAAGAACTTGAAAGACATCTATCTGTGGACAATTTTCTAGTAACTTCAGAACAGAGGTAGAGGCTTTGAAAACTGCAGCAGAAATTCTAATGACAGGTGAAAACACAGATTTGGTGTCAGTGGTTACGCATTGGGAGGTCATTAAAATATAAGCCTGCAGGAACTAAGATTATTACTCTATAAACTAGATCAGCGATTCAAAAGAGTTGCGATACAGAGAGTTCCATCTCACTGTAATATTCTCGGCAATGAAGAGGCTGTCAGACTGTCAAGAGAAGGTGGAAAGCTACCAGAACCTGATGTAGGTACAACTTATGAAGAGGATAAGAGATTCACTAGATGTGGATACAGGGAGAAGTTGGAAGCAGAGAACATAAGTCATCAACCAAATGACACATAGCTACAGGAACAAGTGGAAGGAGAACACATGGCATCAACCAAATGACACATAGCTACAGGAACAAGTGGAAGCAGAGAACACAAGTCATCAACCAAATGACACATAGCTACAGGAACAAGTGGAAGCAGAGAACACATGGCATCAACCAAATGACACATAGCTACAGGAACAAGTGGAAGCAGAGAACACATGGCATCAACCAAATGACACATAGCTACAGGAACAAGTTGGGAGCAGAGAACACAAGTCATCAACCAAATGACACATAGCTACAGGAACAATTGGAAGCAGACAACACATGGCATCAACCAAATGACACATAGCTACAGGAACAAGTGGAAGCAGACAACACATGGCATCAACCAAATGACACATAGCTACAGGAACAAGTTGGAAGCAGAGAACATAAGTCATCAACCAAATGACACATAGCTACAGGAACAAGTTGGAAGCAGAGAACACATGTCATCAACCAAATGACGTATATTATCAGGTCAACAGATGTGAGTAGATAGTAATCTTTAGACTCCATACAGGTCACAACAGACTAAGATTTCATCTCTTCAACCAATTATGAATAGCACATGCAGATGAATGTGTCTGGCGCACTATCAAAATGGCTGCTGAGCACCAAGGTGTCCAACACACAAGGAACAAAGAAGGCTCGTGCGGCCTTCATCGATACCATTCCTGGATAACTTCTATAGAGATACCAGTTGGCCAAGGCTAACCACTGTTTTCCTCAGATCATTTTCAAGCAGCCGTCTGAAATCGTAGGATAGAAGAAGAACAACAAAATGGAGAGAAAAATAATTTATAATAATAATAAGATGAAGAAGAAGAAGAAGAAGAAGAAGAAGAAGAAGAAGAAGAAGAAGAGGAAGAAGAATGATTTCTGTCTATACCACCTCACAATATTATGAAAGCTTCTAGTACTGTCTGTCTATCCCCATACATATATTGTAGTCGACTTTATTCTAGTTGACTTTGATGTAGTCGACTTTATTCTAGTTGACTTTATTCTAGTTGACTTTATTGTAGTCTACTTTATTCTGGTTGACTTTATTCTAGCTGACTTTATTCTAGTTGACTTTATTCTAGCTGACTTTATTCTATTTGACTTTATTCTAGTTGACTTTATTCTAGTCGACTTTATTCTAGTTGACTTTATTCTAGTCGACTTTATTCTAGTTGACTTTGTTCTAATTGACTTTATTCTAATTGACTGTATTCTAGCTGACTTTATTCTGGTTGACTTTATTATAGTTGACTTTATTCTAGTTGACTTTATTCTAGTTGATTTTATTCTAGTTGACTTTATTGTAGTTGACTTTGTTCAAGTTGACTTTATTCTAGTTGACTTTATTCTAGTTGACTTTGTTCTAGTTGACTTTATTCTAGTTGACTTTATTCTGGTTGACTTTATTCTAGCTGACTTTATTCTAGTTGACTTTATTCTAGCTGACTTTATTCTATTTGACTTTATTCTAGTTGACTTTATTCTAGTCGACTTTATTCTAGTTGACTTTGTTCTAATTGACTTTATTCTAGTTGACTGTATTCTAGCTGACTTTATTATAGTTGACTTTATTCTAGTTTACTTTATTCTAGTTGACTTTATTCTAGTTGACTTTGTTCTAGTTGACTTTATTCTAGTTGACTTTATTCTAGTCGACTTCTTTCTAGTTGATTTTATTCTAGTTGACTTTATTGTAGTTGACTTTGTTCTAGTTGACTTTATTCTAGTTGACTTTGTTCAAGTTGACTTTTTTCTAGCTGAATTTATTCTAGCTGAATTTATTCTAGTTGACTTTATTCTAGTTGACTTTATTCTAGTTACTTTATTCTAGCTGACTTTATTCTAGTTGACTTTATTGTAGTTGACTTTGTTCTAGTTGACTTTATTCTAGTTGACTTTGTTCTAGTTGACTTAATTCTAGTTGACTTTGTTCTTGTTGACTTTATTCTAGTTGACTTTATTCTAGTTGACTTTGTTCTAGTTACTTTATTCTAGCTGACTTTATTCTAGTTGACTTTATTCTAGTTGACTTTGTTCTAGTTGACTTTATTCTAGTTGACTTTATTCTAGTTGACTTTGTTCTAGTTGACTAAATTCTAGTTGACTTTGTTCTTGTTGACTTTATTCTAGTTGACTTTATTCTAGTCGACTTTATTTTAGTTGACTTTATTCTAGTTGACTTTATTCTAGTTGACTTTGTTCTAGTTGACTTTATTCTAGTTGACTTTATTCTAGTCGACTTTATTCTAGTTGACTGTATTCTAGCTGACTTTTTTATAGTTGACTTTATTCTAGTTGACTTTATTCTAGTTGACTTTATTCTAGTTGACTTTGTTCTAGTTGACTTTATTCTAGTTGACTTTATTCTAGTCGACTTCTTTCTAGTTGATTTTATTCTAGTTGACTTTATTGTAGTTGACTTTGTTCTAGTTGACTTTATTCTAGTTGACTTTGTTCAAGTTGACTTTATTCTAGCTGAATTTATTCTAGCTGAATTTATTCTAGTTGACTTTATTCTAGTTGACTTTATTCTAGTTACTTTATTCTAGCTGACTTTATTCTAGTTGACTTTATTCTAGTTGACTTTATTCTAGTTGACTTTATTGTAGTTGACTTTGTTCTAGTTGACTTTATTCTAGTTGACTTTATTCTAGTTACTTTATTCTAGCTGACTTTATTCTAGTTGACTTTATTCTAGTTGACTGTGTTCTAGTTGACTTTATTCTAGTTGACTTTATTCTAGTTGACTTTGTTCTAGTTGACTTAATTCTAGTTGACTTTGTTCTTGTTGTCTTTATTCTAGTTGACTTTATTCTAGTTGACTTTGTTCTAGTTACTTTATTCTAGCTGACTTTATTCTAGTTGACTTTATTCTAGTTGACTTTGTTCTAGTTGACTTTATTCTAGTTGACTTTATTCTAGTTGACTTTATTCTAGTTGACTTTGTTCTAGTTGACTTAATTCTAGTTGACTTTGTTCTTGTTGACTTTATTCTAGTTGACTTTATTCTAGTTGACTTTGTTCTAGTTACTTTATTCTAGCTGACTTTATTCTAGTTGACTTTATTCTAGTTGACTTTGTTCTAGTTGACTTTATTCTAGTTGACTTTATTCTAGTTGACTTTGTTCTAGTTGACTTAATTCTAGTTGACTTTGTTCTTGTTGACTTTATTCTAGTTGACTTTATTCTAGTTGACTTTGTTCTAGTTGACTTTCTTCTAGTTGATTTTATTCTAGTTGACTTTATTCTAGTTGACTTTATTCTAGTTGACTTTGTTCTAGTTGACTTTATTCTAGTTGACTTTATTCTAGTCGACTTTATTCTAGTTGACTTTATTCTAGTTGACTTTGTTCTAGTTGACTTTGTTCTAGTTGACCTTATTCTAGTTGACTTTATTCTAGTTGACTTTATTCTAGTTGACTTTGTTCTAGTTGACTTTGTTCTAGTTGACTTTATTCTAGTTGACTTTATTCTAGTCGACTTTATTCTAGTTGACTTTATTCTAGTCGACTTTTTCTAGTTGACTTTGTTCTAATTGACTTTATTCTACCTGACTGTATTCTAGCTGACTTTATTCTGGTTGACTTTATTATAGTTGACTTTATTCTAGTTGACTTTATTCTAGTTGACTTTATTCTAGTCGACTTTATTCTAGTTGACTTTGTTCTAATTGACTTTATTCTAGTTGACTGTATTCTAGCTGACTTTATTATAGTTGACTTTATTCTAGTTGACTTTATTCTAGTTGACTTTATTCTAGTTGACTTTGTTCTAGTTGACTTTATTCTAGTTGACTTTATTCTAGTCGACTTCTTTCTAGTTGATTTTATTCTAGTTGACTTTATTGTAGTTGACTTTGTTCTAGTTGACTTTATTCTAGTTGACTTTGTTCAAGTTGACTTTATTCTAGCTGAATTTATTCTAGCTGAATTTATTCTAGTTGACTTTATTCTAGTTGACTTTATTCTAGTTACTTTATTCTAGCTGACTTTATTCTAGTTGACTTTATTCTAGTTGACTTTGTTCTAGTTGACTTTATTCTAGTTGACTTTGTTCTAGTTGACTTAATTCTAGTTGACTTTGTTCTTGTTGACTTTATTCTAGTTGACTTTATTCTAGTTGACTTTGTTCTAGTTACTTTATTCTAGCTGACTTTATTCTAGTTGACTTTATTCTAGTTGACTTTGTTCTAGTTGACTTTATTCTAGTTGACTTTATTCTAGTTGACTTTGTTCTAGTTGACTAAATTCTAGTTGACTTTGTTCTTGTTGACTTTATTCTAGTTGACTTTATTCTAGTCGACTTTATTCTAGTTGACTGTATTCTAGCTGACTTTATTATAGTTGACTTTATTCTAGTTGACTTTATTCTAGTTGACTTTATTCTAGTTGACTTTGTTCTAGTTGACTTTATTCTAGTTGACTTTGTTCTAGTCGACTTCTTTCTAGTTGATTTTATTCTAGTTGACTTTATTGTAGTTGACTTTGTTCTAGTTGACTTTATTCTAGTTGACTTTGTTTAAGTTGACTTTATTCTAGCTGAATTTATTCTAGCTGACATTTATTCTATTTGACTTTTTTCTAGTTGACTTTATTCTAGTCGACTTTATTCTAGTTGACTTTGTTCTAATTGACTTTATTCTAGTTGACTGTATTCTAGCTGACTTTATTATAGTTGACTTTATTCTAGTTGACTTTATTCTAGTTGACTTTATTCTAGTTGACTTTGTTCTAGTTGACTAAATTCTAGTTGACTTTGTTCTTGTTGACTTTATTCTAGTTGACTTTATTCTAGTCGACTTTATTCTATTTGACTGTATTCTAGCTGACTTTATTATAGTTGACTTTATTCTAGTTGACTTTATTCTAGTTGACTTTATTCTAGTTGACTTTGTTCTAGTTGACTTTATTCTAGTTGACTTTATTCTAGTCGACTTTATTCTAGTTGACTGTATTCTAGCTGACTTTTTTATAGTTGACTTTATTCTAGTTGACTTTATTCTAGTTGACTTTATTCTAGTTGACTTTGTTCTAGTTGACTTTATTCTAGTTGACTTTGTTCTAGTCGACTTCTTTCTAGTTGATTTTATTCTAGTTGACTTTATTGTAGTTGACTTTGTTCTAGTTGACTTTATTCTAGTTGACTTTGTTCAAGTTGACTTTATTCTAGCTGAATTTATTCTAGCTGACTTTATTCTATTTGACTTTATTCTAGTTGACTTTATTCTAGTCGACTTTATTCTAGTTGACTTTGTTCTAATTGACTTTATTCTAGTTGACTATATTCTAGCTGACTTTATTATAGTTGACTTTATTCTAGTTGACTTTATTCTAGTTGACTTTATTCTAGTTGACTTTGTTCTAGTTGACTTTATTCTAGTTGACTTTATTCTAGTCGACTTCTTTCTAGTTGATTTTATTCTAGTTGACTTTATTGTAGTTGACTTTGTTCTAGTTGACTTTATTCTAGTTGACTTTGTTTAAGTTGACTTTATTCTAGCTGAATTTATTCTAGCTGAATTTATTCTAGTTGACTTTATTCTAGTTGACTTTATTCTAGTTACTTTATTCTAGCTGACTTTATTCTAGTTGACTTTATTCTAGTTGACTTTGTTCTAGTTGACTTTATTCTAGTTGACTTTGTTCTAGTTGACTTAATTCTAGTTGACTTTGTTCTTGTTGACTTTATTCTAGTTGACTTTATTCTAGTTGACTTTGTTCTAGTTACTTTATTCTAGCTGACTTTATTCTAGTTGACTTTATTCTAGTTGACTTTGTTCTAGTTGACTTTATTCTAGTTGACTTTATTCTAGTTGACTTTGTTCTAGTTGACTAAATTCTAGTTGACTTTGTTCTTGTTGACTTTATTCTAGTTGACTTTATTCTAGTCGACTTTATTCTAGTTGACTGTATTCTAGCTGACTTTATTATAGTTGACTTTATTCTAGTTGACTTTATTCTAGTTGACTTTATTCTAGTTGACTTTGTTCTAGTTGACTTTATTCTAGTTGACTTTATTCTAGTCGACTTTATTCTAGTTGACTGTATTCTAGCTGACTTTTTTATAGTTGACTTTATTCTAGTTGACTTTATTCTAGTTGACTTTATTCTAGTTGACTTTGTTCTAGTTTACTTTGTTCTAGTTACTTTATTCTAGTTGACTTTATTCTAGTTGACTTTATTCTAGTTGACTTTGTTCTAGTTGACTTTGTTCTAGTTGACTTTATTCTAGTTGACATTATTCTAGTCGACTTTATTCTGGTTGACTTTATTATAGTTGACTTTATTCTAGTTGACTTTATTCTAGTTGACTTTGTTCTAGTTGACTTTGTTCTAGTTGACTTTATTCTAGTTGACTTTATTCTAGTTGACTTTGTTCTAGTTGACTTTATTCTAGTTGACTTAATTCTAGTCGACTTTATTCTAGTTGATTTTATTCTAGTTGACTTTATTGTAGTTGACTTTCTTCTAGTTGACTTTATTCTAGTTGACTTTGTTCAAGTTGACTTTATTCTAGTTGACTTGCTTCTAGTTGACTTTATTCTAGCTGACTTTATTCTAGTTGAATTTATTATAGTTGACTTTGTTCTAGTTGACTTTGTTCTAGTTGACTTTATTCTAGTTGACTTTGTTCTTGTTGACTTTATTCTAGTTGACTTTATTCTAGTTGACTTTGTTCTAGTTGACTTTATTCTAGTTGACTTTATTCTAGTTGACTTTGTTCTAGTTGACTTTATTCTAGTTGACTTTATTCTGGTTGACTTTATTCTAGCTGACTTTATTTTAGTTGACTTTATTCTAGCTGACTTTATTCTATTTGACTTCATTCTAGTTGACTTTATTCTAGTCGACTTTATTCTAGTTGACTTTGTTCTAATTGACTTTATTCTAGTTGACTGTATTCTAGCTGACTTTATTCTGGTTGACTTTATTATAATTGACTTTATTCTAGTTGACTTTATTCTAGTTGACTTTGTTCTAGTTGACTTTGTTCTAGTTGACTTTATTCTAGTTGACTTTATTCTAGTCGACTTCTTTCTAGTTGATTTTATTCTAGTTGACTTTATTGTAGTTGACTTTGTTCTAGTTGACTTTGTTCTAGTTGACCTTATTCTAGTTGACTTTATTCTAGTTGACTTTATTCTAGTTGACTTTGTTCTAGTTGACTTTGTTCTAGTTGACTTTATTCTAGTTGACTTTATTCTAGTCGACTTTATTCTAGTTGACTTTATTCTAGTCGACTTTTTCTAGTTGACTTTGTTCTAATTGACTTTATTCTAGCTGACTGTATTCTAGCTGACTTTATTCTGGTTGACTTTATTATAATTGACTTTATTCTAGTTGACTTTATTCTAGTTGACTTTGTTCTAGTTGACTTTGTTCTAGTTGACTTTATTCTAGTTGACTTTATTCTAGTCGACTTCTTTCTAGTTGATTTTATTCTAGTTGACTTTATTGTAGTTGACTTTGTTCTAGTTGACTTTATTCTAGTTGACTTTGTTCAAGTTGACTTTATTCTAGCTGAATTTATTCTTGCTGAATTTATTCTAGTTGACTTTATTCTAGTTGACTTTATTCTAGTTACTTTATTCTAGCTGACTTTATTCTAGTTGACTTTATTCTAGTTGACTTTGTTCTAGTTGACTTTATTCTAGTTGACTTTTTTCTAGTTGACTTTGTTCTAGTTGACTTAATTCTAGTTGACTTTGTTCTTGTTGACTTTATTCTAGTTGACTTTATTCTAGTTGACTTTGTTCTAGTTACTTTATTCTAGCTGACTTTATTCTAGTTGACTTTATTCTAGTTGACTTTGTTCTAGTTGACTTTATTCTAGTTGACTTTATTCTAGTTGACTTTGTTCTAGTTGACTTTATTCTAGTTGACTTTGTTCTTGTTGACTTTATTCTAGTTGACTTTATTCTAGTTGACTTTGTTCTAGTTGACTTTGTTCTAGTTGACCTTATTCTAGTTGACTTTATTCTAGTTGACTTTATTCTAGTTGACTTTGTTCTAGTTGACTTTATTCTAGTTGACTTTATTCTAGTCGACTTTATTCTAGTTGACTTTATTCTAGTTGACTTTGTTCTAGTTGACTTTGTTCTAGTTGACCTTATTCTAGTTGACTTTATTCTAGTTGACTTTGTTCTAGTTGACTTTGTTCTGGTTGACTTTATTCTAGTTGACTTTATTCTAGTCGACTTTATTCTAGTTGACTTTATTCTAGTCGACTTTTTCTAGTTGACTTTGTTCTAATTGACTTTATTCTAGCTGACTGTATTCTAGCTGACTTTATTCTGGTTGACTTTATTATAGTTGACTTTATTCTAGTTGACTTTATTCTAGTTGACTTTGTTCTAGTTGACTTTGTTCTAGTTGACTTTATTCTAGTTGACTTTGTTCTTGTTGACTTTATTCTAGTTGACTTTATTCTAGTTGACTTTGTTCTAGTTGACTTTATTCTAGTTGACTTTATTCTGGTTGACTTTATTCTAGTTGACTTTGTTCTAGTTGACTTTATTCTAGTTGATTGTTTCAATTGTCGTTCGTTAGTATCTTGGTTTATAATGCATGTTTTCTGTTACGTCATCTGTTACGTCATCTGTTACGTCATATCTCTCTGGCTACTATATCTGGCTCTAGGAGACCTTATCTGGTCCATTTCATCTATCTCTGGCTACTATATCTGGCTCTAGGAAACCTTATCTGGTCCATTTCATCTATCTCTGGCTACTATATCTGGCTCTAGGAAACCTTATCTGGTCCATTTCATCTATCTCTGGCTACTATATCTAGCTCTACCAAACCTTATCTGGTCCATTTCATCTATCTCTGGCTACTATATCTGGCTCTACCAAACCTTATCTGGTCCATTTCATCTATCTCTGGCTACTAAATCTAGCTCTACCAAAACTTATCTGGTCCATTTCATCTATCTCTGGCTACTATATCTGGCTCTACCAAACCTTATCTGGTCCATTTCATCTATCTCTGGCTACTATATCTAGCTCTACCAAACCTTATCTGGACCATTTATGACTCCTGCATCAAACGTTTATCTATATGAAACGAATGCGCATCAATTTTTGGAAGAAATGGAGGAAAAGAATCTTGATTTATTCATTTCATGTCAACGGGTGAATCTGATTTACGACGTAACACTATGACATCTACATCGGCAATAACCGAGTACAAATATCTCTACTGTTCACCATCAATAGTTCGCATATGACATCATAGCGTCAGAGAGGCTGAGTAGCGCATAGACGCGCTCAAAAGAATCAACGAGGCAATAGGCATAAAAATCAATAAAAATAAAACCTGATACATGCTAAACAGTTTTTGTATACAAGAGGAAATGTGGATTGGAAATTATGTTGTAGAAATGGAGAATTCTTACATTTACAGGCCCAGCTATTACAAACTCTTCGTCTTCTTCTTCTTCTTCCTCTTCTTGTTATTATTTATCTTCTTCTTCTTCTTCTTCTTCTTCTTCTTCTTCTTCTTCTTCTTCTTCTGCGTTGGTTCTCAATCTCCTACTCGCTATCAAATTGTCCAGAGAATAGAATGCGTTGTGTTGCTATATTACAACTTGACTGCGATATTTGCATCTTTCGACACATCCGACTTCGGCCGACAAACTCCTCCAACAACTGGCGTGGGATTCCCATTGGGTAGCAGCAGGCTGGCCCAGCTTCTGTTGTGTCAAACCCATAACCCAGGAGACGTCCCATCTCACAAACCCATAATCTAGGAGACGTCCCATCTCACAAACCCATAACCTAGAAGACGTCCCATCACACAAACCCATAACCCAGGAGACGTCCCATCTCAAAAACCCATAACCTAGAAGACGTCCCATCTCACAAACTCATAACCTAGGAGACATCCCATCTCACAAACCCATAACCTAGGAGACATCCCATCTCACAAACCCATAACCTAGGAGACGTCCCATCTCAAAAACCCATAACCTAGGAGACGTCCCATCTCAAAAACCCTATACATAAAAGACGTCCCATCACACAAACCCATAACCCAGGAGACGTCCCATCTCAAAAACCCATAACCTAGGAGACGTCCCATCCCACAAACCCATAACCTAGAAGACGTCCCATCACACAAACCCATAACCCAGAAGAGGTCCCATCTCAAAAACCCATACTTCAGCAAAGTGGAAACGATAGGACATAAGATCACACATTCAACAGCAGGGCAATTCCAGTTTTTGGTTTACGGCTGCGGGTATGGAACCTACGAAAAACAGAAGCAGAGAAGCTTCTAGTTGATCAAAGCGCAATTAAGCGAGAAACATCTACAGTCTCCATACGGGGCAGAATTCACAACAAATCAGGCGTCGAACCACTTTCAATTGACATTGCGTTAAAAAAATTTGCATTGGAAAATATTGATGGGCGAGTTAAGTCACAGCCTACTGCAGATAAAGGCATTCTGACTCACGGGAAAAATCTATTTGAAACGTAACATTCAACGGCTGACTAAATAACGAAACATCCATCTGTCAACTATCAGTGCAACTATAATAATGTTCGCTAAACAAAGATGGATATGTAATTTGGGTCGAGGCAGGATCACTCTACGCAGGGATTTGTTGTGTTTTGTATCGTGAATGTTTTTTGAATTATCAGTGTGAAGCATGGATTGATTTTAAGCTTTGGCACAACATGAGTTCCGTTATTAAGTCTGGAATGGAATGTGACGTTTCAAGGGGTTTGCCCGAATAATCAGACCGGCCCATCTAAAGTAGGCAATGGTCAAGGGGTGTGTATGTCTGACAACGGATGGACGGGTCAAGTGGTGTGTATGTCTGACAACGGATAGACACACCCTGGATGCCCTACACTTGTAAGCCTCCTCAGTGAGAGGAATAGATGGCATGGGCACATCTTTTGGTTCAATATAGTACTCTAATGCAAAAGATCAAAATGAGCTTAAACATCTGGCACTTGATATGTCTTCCTGAATACTGACCAGAATTACAGAATTACAGATTACTTACATACATTTACATATTTTAGAACGGGGATCTCAAATGCAAACCAGTACGTGGTCAGCACAAGTATATTATTATTGGCCCGCCGGTCGCACGTCAGTAAAACTCACAATTTATTTGTTCGTCTTTTTCCTCGCAATCTTGCAGATCCTTTTGCACACAACATCTCGCTTGTTGGTTAAGACATTAGGCTGCTTGATAAAGACGTGTTTCAGCTTCACAACTCTGTCCTCTGTCATTTTTATACCGGTACAACTGTGTCTAGTTACGTGTACATGTTATCAATGTGGCGTGTAACAGTAAACTCTTATAAACACAACTATTGTTTAACGATAAATGAAGTACTTAACTACAACCTTACGGGTTTTGCAAATATACAAACCCTCCCATTTTTCTTTCCCATCTATGAGCGTTCACTTTCTAGTCGAAGAATTTTAGGAGAAGTACGATTTTATAAAGCTGAGCAAATGTCTTGAGATTTAACCACTTTAGAAACGCTGTATCATCTTGTCCAGATATCCCTAGATGCCAACCAACTTCGAACATCCCATAAATTCAGAATATTTAAGTAATGGATTCCTGGTCACTCAAAAGCAACTGGTAATGACAAGGCAGACAGACTGTCTAAGAAGAAATCAAGTCAAGAAAAACGATACACACCAACAACCCTACAGACAATCAAACAACTACTGAAGACTACGAACAAAAGAGGTTTGACTGAATAGATGGGCAATGGGAAATACTGGGAGAGAAATCTACAAACATATGGTCATCCAAAACCCTAAAGACAACATCAACCTCCTGAAAAGGAGAGACCAAAGCATCATTTTCCGACTTCGCACTCAACACATACAGCTTAACAGCCACATGAACAGAATCCAACCAGAACATACTCCAGAGTGCCGGCTGTGCAAACATCCCCGTGAAACTGTTGAACATAATCTTTTTGAATGTCCAGCGCTTGCCAGTGTTAGGAAAGAGCTTCTTCCTCTGAGGCCAGACAAATGGAACACCTTGTGCGGAACTAAACAACAGCTTCTTCCTCTGAGGCCAGACAAATGGAACACCTTGTGCGGAACTAAACAACAGCTTCTTCCTCTGAGGCCAGACAAATGGAACACCTTGTGCGGAACTAAACAACAGCTTCTTCCTCTGAGGCCAGACAAATGGAACACCTTGTGCGGAACTAAACAACAGCTTCTTCCTCTGAGGCCAGACAAATGGAACACCTTGTGCGGAACTAAACAACAGCTTCTTCCTCTGAGGCCAGACAAATGGAACACCTTGTGCGGAACTAAACAACAGCTTCTTCCTCTGAGGCCAGACAAATGGAACACCTTGTGCGGAACTAAACAACAGCTTCTTCCTCTGAGGCCAGACAAATGGAACACCTTGTGCGGAACTAAACAACAGCTTATAAACACTTTCCTTATATCACTATATCGTATTTGAGACAAAGGGCAGGAGCCCATAGGCCGATGGATCAATAACCAACCAACCGAAACACTATTTCAGAAGGAAGAACAATTTACAGTTAGTAACTAAAAACTGAAGCCATCTCATCATGTATGTATTCATTAGTTACTAGTAACAGCTAATTTTAATCAAATAACATAATTTCGCCGTTTTTCCTTGGGTCACATATGTCGGTCAGAGACGTCATGTCTAAATATAACTGTGCACGCGAGGGTCGAACTTTGTAACAATACAAAAATGGGGTTTCATATGAACAGCTTCAGGTCGCTGGTTCGAATCCGTTCGCATGTTTTTTTTTTCTTTTAAAATTGTATGATAAAATCCTTTTCAATTTTTTTCTAGTTTGAAAATTAGTATGAGAAAGTCAAAAAAATATTTTGGGCAACAATTTTATTTCTGCATTTTGTTAGTCTGTTTATTAGGCAACACAAGGTGAGTGCAAATGATGTAAATAATTTCGTGTCAATGTTTTATATTCTATGGGAATCAAACGTTTTTACTAATTGTATTGTTTGTTATGTAAATTAAAAAATTTCAGTTCTTAATTTCACTTGACTAAAGTAATATTGTCAGATTATATGAAAGTTTTCAATTACTTCCGTCATTATGGCCGGTCTATTATATATTAACACGATTGAACAGATAGCAGACAGATTAAATTATCTGTCCTCAATAATGAACAGGATTTTGTTCCAGATAAATCTTGCAGTTTGTACCAGGGTAAGTCCGGAAGTATATCACTAACTGATATGGAAAAGCTGAAAAATATAATAGGTAGTTTCTGAAGGTGTCATTAGGTGGTAGAATCACCCCGCTTTGTGTATGCTGTAGGTAGCAGACACTGGGTGCCGCATGGACGTGCGCAGATCTGATGCAAAATAACAGAATGTACAATCAAAGAATGACGTACTGTTATCTTTCTATATGGAGAGATGTGAAAGATAAGGGGATCAAATGACTTTCTGCAAAAGATAGTTACGGGAAATACTTCATGTTAAATGTTAGAAGTGTTTGCCGCCTAGAGCGGTTCGTAACAGAGTCGATACATTTTCTCACGAACAGCTCCCAAATTGCTGATGAAGTCCCACCTGGTCGTCCTGTTCAAAATGCAAAAGAAACAACGCACGGCTAGTGAGATGTTGTTGTTTGAGAATTCCCACAATGGTGTGTTACTCTTTCCCGTTCAGTTCATCCCGTAACCCATCAGGTCGTTGGGGCACACTTGAACACACTCCCACAACTCCACGCCATCTCTCTCTGTCCGCTGTCACCAGTCGTGCCTCATCGGGACGAAGGTTTGACCACTCAGTGTGCGCTCTGAAAAAGACGTTAAGTCGCTGGTTGCAGTATTTTTCTCACATCCCGAGCATGCGGATGAAGGTGGACCGGCGACCTCCAGGCAATTGTGCTATGCTCGGCTTCATCTGCGTGTCACTCACTACTACAGGGATCATGTTGATCCCTCACCTCGTTAGCTAGGCTGCCATGAAAACAACCCGTTTCAAGGGAGGGATACTAGGAAGCCGAAGTGAGGGTCTTGGCCAGTATGTTTTACTTTACCCAGACTGTCATGTCTGTTCAGTATATTTAGCCTAACCCTGACTACCATCTCTGATAAGTATGTAATACCTGACTCTGACTAACATGTCTGATCAGTATGTTTTGACTGACCTGACTAACATGTCTGATCAGTATATTTTGCCTAACCCTGTCTAACATGTCTGATCAGTATATTTTGCCTGACCCTGACTAACATTTGAGATCAGTATGTTTTGCCTGACCCTGACTAACATGTCAGATCAGTATGTAATGCCTGACCTTGACTAACATTTCTGATCAGTAAATTTTTCCTGGCCCTGACTAACATGTCAGATCAGTATGATTTGCCTGACCCTGACTAACATGACAGATCAGTATGTAATGGCCTGACCTTGACTAACATGTCTGATCAGTATATTTTGCCTGACCTTGACTAACATGTCTGATCAGTATATTTTGCCTGACCCTGAACAACATGTCTGATCAGTACATTTTGCCTGACCCTGACTAACATTTCAGATCAGTATGTTTTGCCTGACCCTGACTAACATGTCAGAACAGTATGTAATGCCTGACCTTGATTAACATTTCTGATCAGTATATTTTGCCTGACCCTGACTAACATGTCTGATCAGTATGTTTTGCCTGACCCTGACTAACATGTCAAGTCAGTATGTAATGCCTGACCCTGACTAACATGTCAGATCAGTATATAATGCCTGACCCTGACTAACATGTCAGATCAGTATATAATGCCTGACCCTGACTAACATGTCAGATCAGTATATAATGCCTGACCCTGACTAACATGTCAGATCAGTATATAATGCCTGACCCTGACTAACATGTCAGATCAGTATATAATGCCTGACCCTGACTAACATGTCAGATCAGTATGTAATGCCTGACCCTGACTAACATGTCAGATCAGTATATTTTGCCTGACTAGATGTTGTCTTCCTGCTCACCAGGAGTATGTATTAGACCCCGTCCCTGAGACCTCCTGACTGTTATCACCTTAGCGTGACCCTTGCTGTGCTGAGAATACCAGGTCGGGAGAGGCATCATGTAGCTATGATAACCTGAAGGTACATTCTTGATGCAGTCAAGCGGAACGTCGAACTACATCTTTAAGCCAGGCATGAAATGCAGTGAAAAGAAGCACAATAAACAGGATAACCGATCGAAATGAGATCAATTACACAGAATAAAGTGAAGGAGTTGGGAATTATAATCCGAACAGGAATCAGCAAATATCGCAAACGACACAAACACTGGAGCGAGTCGAGAGCACAGACATTCGGCCATCTTACTTGTAATCAAGTTAGCATCTAATTAAGATGGGTTGTTTTATAATTGCCATATGAGTTACAGAGTACCACACTCGGCTACAGCCTGGTAGAAAGTGAAACGACAAGAGAAGAAGGTGAAGATGAATAAGAAGAAGAAGAAGAAGAAGAGGAAGAGGACGAAGAAAAAGAAGAAGAAGAAGAAGAAGAAGAAGAAGAAGAAGAAGAAGAAGAAGAAGAAGAAGAAGAAGAAGAAGAAGAACACCTATTTCATGACGCCTTCAAACAATCAAGGCAAGAGACAGAGGACGTCGGAAACCTATTGCAGCCGACCTTTGATTTGCAGACGACACCTGAATTGATCTGAACTGCATTTGTTACTAAAGACCTAGAAAATGAAAGTAGCCATTACAAACTGAATTACTTTGATCTCTCCCTGAATAGCCAACGTGGGATTACCGAAAGATAGACACACCTTTACGAAAATAAATGTTGACGGGACTATCGTTGGACTGTAATACTTAAATATACTTTTCCTGTGTACTCAGTACTCTCAACGCTTTATGTTATTAGCTGTTATTTATTTTGTTAATAAAGTTTTTTTCTTCAATCTATGATTTCCACAGCGGTAAACCCACATTTAGTCAATGATAGACAACGTATATTTTTGGCTTTTAAAGCGAACAGTGTCTCTCATCTTGTACATAATATCCTATATTCTTGGCAAATCTTTATTTTCCTCAATCTCACGATAAAAATACAAAACATCGCATGTCTGGAGTTTAACTAGACTCCTGTTTTAAGACAAGACGAGACATTTTGCAGAAGGGGACATAATCCATTTAATAAATTCAACAATTGAGTTGGTCATCTTGGACACGAGTTTATAAGTAACTCCAGTCGTACTGTAGCCAGATTGAGGTTGGCGTACAAAAAATGTTCAGGCAGGGTTTAACATGATAATAGTGACAGACATTCCATCTACATAGCTCTGTATGGAGGTCTAGACACACGAAAACAAGACACAGTCAAACATGTGTCCTCCTGTACAATTAGTTTGTCCTGCAAGGTTGTCCTGTCAGTTTGTCCCATCAGTTGTCCTCCTGTACCATTTTTTCTCCTGCCAGTTTGTCCTGTCAGTTGTCATGTCAGTTGTCCTGTCAGTTTGCCCTGTCAGTTGTCCTGTCAGTTGTCCTGTCAGTTTGTCCTGCCAGTGTGTCCTGTCAGTTGTCCTGTCAGTTGTCCTGTCAGGTTGTCCTGTCAGTGTCTCCTGTCAGTTGTCCTGTCAGTTGTCCTTCTGTACCATTAGTTTGTCCTGCCAGTTTGTCCTGTCAGTTGTCCTGTCATTTTGTCCTGTCATTTTATCCTGTCAGTTTGTCCTGACAGTTTGTCCTATCATTTGTCCTCCTGTACCCTTAGTGTGTCCTGTCAGTTGTCCTGTCAGTTTGTCTTGTCAGTTTGTCATGTCAGTTGTCCTCCTGTACCAATAGTATGTCCTGTCAGTTTGTCCTGTCAGGTTGTCCTGTCAGTTTTTCCTGTCAGTTTGTCATGTCAGTTATCCTCCTGTCCCATTAGTGTGTCCTGTCAGTTTGTCCTGTTAGTTTGTCCTGTCAGTTTGTCCTGTCAGTTGTCCTCCTGTACCGTTAGTGTGTCCTGTCAGTTTATCATGTCAGTTATCCTCCTGTACCATTATTAGTGTGTCCTGTCAGTTTGTCCTGTCAGTTTGTCCCGTCAGTTTTTCGTGTCATCAAAAATAAATTGGATGCGTATAGTTATTTTTAGATCACGTGAAGTAAAAGAAAATGGCTGTATACACACTATATGGAATCTTCTAAAACAGCGTACAGACTTTAAGTTAAGTTATGACTCTGCGGAGTCTTCTAAACCAGCGTAAAGACGTCAAGTTAAGTTATGACTCTGCGGAGTCTTCTAAACCAGCGTAAAGACGTCAAGTTAAGTTATGACTCTGCGGAGTCTTCTAAACCAGCGTAAAGACGTCAAGTTAAGTTATGACTCTGCTGAATCTTCTAAACCAGCGTAAAGACGTCAAGTTAAGTTATGACTGCGGATTCTTCTAAACCAGCGTAAAGACGTCAAGTTAAGTTATGACTCTGCGGAGTCTTCTAAGCCAGCTTAAAGACGTCAAGTTAAGTTATGACTGCGAAATCTTATAAACCAGCATAAAGACGTCAAGTTAAGTTATGACTCTGAGGAGTCTTCTAAACCAGTGTTAAGACGTTAAGTTAAGTTATGACTCTGTGGCAGGCTGGAGATTTGCCAGGAGATCGAGTTTCTTACAGAAGGCCTTTGATGGGAGTGACGTTCTGCAATGAGCATGTTACATAATGATGATGTATGTAATGTAAATTCTAAAATCCTAATTCTATCATACAACTTAATTTGCTCATCGGAAGTGTCTTCAATTACTATCAGCCCAAATCAGTTTCCTGTCGCCTAGCATTCAGAAAAATCAGCCAGATCTGGAAGGAAAATGGCTTAAGTTTGGCCGCCCTATTCCAAGTTCAGTTCAGTTCCTCCCGTAACCCATCAGGTTGTTGGGGCACACACGAAGACACTCCCAAAACCCACGCCATCCCTCTCTGTCGGTCGCTTGACGTATCGCACCGGGACGAAGGCCTGACCACTCAGTGATGTTGTCCACCCATCTCTTCCTTGGACGTCCTCGCCCTCTCTGTCCCGGTACTGTACCAAATAGTATCGAGTTGGTAGTTCCGTTGGACCTCGCCAGGTCATCTTTCGTCTTTTGATAGCTGTGAACAGATCTTCAAAATAACCAATAGCGTCTTCAACTCTCTGACGAATTACTACGTTCGCGACACGATCTTTTATATGTAACATTTAGGAGTTTTCTATAGCGCCTCATTTCCATTGCATGTATTATGCCCTGGACATCTGCTGTAATGGTCCAGGTCTCGCAGGCATACAGAAATATTGATAGCACCAAAGAGCGCATTAGTCTAACTTGTATGCCGAGGGCGAGCCGCTTGTCTTGCCATGTAGGTTTCAGCCGAGTCAGCGCCGCTGTTGTTTGTGCTATTCTTGCAATTACCTCTGGCTTCGATACCTCTTCGCTGATCAATGATCAAAGATATTTGAAACGTTGTACCACCTCAAGTTCCTGACCATTTGCCTCTATTACAGATTTAAACCATGTTATGTTACTGGTAATGAGCTTTGTTTTATCTGCATTTATTTCCATACCAAAACTCAGGGCCGCTCTATCCAATCTACCAATCAACTCCAAGAGCACATCTATTAATAGCAGGCAGCACACGTTTGGAAAACTATGTGTAAACCACACATGTATTATACCTGGCAGTGATAATTGAAACGACACGCTCAAATCATGTCTGTCATTTTCTATCATTTGATCTTTCTATTGGAAAAACAACAAATCGTTCGGTTTCTTGTGTTGTTCTTGCGGCGTTTTTGTTTTTGTTCTGTTATTTCATATAAATGTAACTAAGTTCAAGGAAGTGTGACGGAGGCGTGAAATTATCAGCCTGATGTAACGCGCTGGTGGAAACGTTTATGTGAGAAGCAGATGTATTAAACTGATCTCTTCCATCTCTACATCTCCCTCGCTGAATCTTGTTTTCAGTCTTTCTCTTTCTCTCTTTCTCTCTCTCTTTCTCTCTCTCTTTTTCTCTCTCTCTACCCGAATTAACTCTATAATATTCACTCTCTTAAATGTATCTCTGCCCTGTATACACATACTTTCTACCACACCCTCTCTATCTTTCTCTCTCTCTCTCGTTCTATCTATCTATCTATCTATCTAACTATCTATCTATCTATCTATCTATATATCTATCAATCTACCCCATTAGCCTCTATAATATCAACTATCTAAGATGTACCTACCCTCTATACACATACCTTCCACTCTCTCTCTCTCTCTCTCGCTCTCTCTCTCTCCCTCTACCCCCATTAAACTATATAATATCAACCCACTTAAATGTATATATGTCCTTTATACACATGTCTTCGTCCCCATCTCTCTCAACCCCCCATTGTGCTCTGTTATATCAACTCACGAACATGTACCTCTCCCCTCTCTACGTGCAGTCCTCTCTATAATACCAACCCTACCTACAGACACACGACCTCCGTCAACACAGATTTATTTTAAAAAAAGAACAAAAACAAAAAAACTATGATAAGCAAAACAAGGCAGACACTAAACAAATAGACACAACAAGGCAGACACTAAACAAATAGACAAAACAAGGCAGACACTAAACAAATAGACAAAACAAGGCAGACACTAAACAAATAGGCAAAACAAGGCAGACACTAAACAAATAGGCAAAACAAGGCAGACACTAAACAAATAGACAAAACAAGGCAGACACTAAACAAATAGACAAAACAAGGCAGACACTAAACAAATAGGCAAAACAAGGCAGACACTAAACAAATAGGCAAAACAAGGCAGACACTAAACAAATAGGCAAAACAAGGCACACACTAAACAAAAAGGCAAAACAAGGCAGACACTAAACAAATAGACAAACCAAGGCACACACTAAACAAATAGGCAAAACAAGGCAGACACTAAACAAATAGGCAAAACAAGGCAGACACTAAACAAATAGGCAAAACAAGGCACACACTAAACAAATAGGCAAAACAAGGCAGACACTAAACAAATAGACAAAACTAGGCAGACACTAAACAAATAGACAAAACAAGGCAGACACTAAACAAATAGGCAAAACAAGGCAGACACTAAACAAATAGGCAAAACAAGACAGACACTAAACAAATAGGCAAAACAAGGCGGACACTAAACAAATAGACAAAACAAGGCAGACACTAAATAAATAGACAAAACAAGGCAGACACTAAACAAATAGACAAAACAAGGCAGACACTAAACAAATAGACAAAACAAGGCAGACACTAAACAAATAGACAAAACAAGGCAGACACTAAACAAATAGGCAAAACAAGGCAGACACTAAACACATAGGCAAAACAAGACAGACACTAAACAAATAGGCAAAACAAGGCGGACACTAAACAAATAGACAAAACAAGGCAGACACTAAACAAATAGGCAAAACAAGGCAGACACTAAACAAATAGGCAAAACAAGGCAGACACTAAACAAATAGACAAAACAAGGCAGACACTAAACAAATAGGCAAAACAAGGCAGACACTAAACAAATAGACAAAACAAGGCAGACACTAAACAAATAGACAAAACAAGGCAGACACTAAACAAATAGACAAAACAAGGCAGACACTAAACAAATAGGCAAAACAAGGCAGACACTAAACAAATAGGCAAAACAAGGCAGACACTAAACAAATAGACAAAACAAGGCAGACACTAAACAAATAGACAAAACAAGGCAGACACTAAACAAATAGGCAAAACAAGGCAGACACTAAACAAATAGGCAAAACAAGGCAGACACTAAACAAATAGGCAAAACAAGGCAGACACTAAACAAATAGGCAAAACAAGGCAGACACTAAACAAATAGGCAAAACAAGGCAGACACTAAACAAATAGGCAAAACAAGGCAGACACTAAACAAATAGGCAAAACAAGGCAGACACTAAACAAATAGACAAAACAAGGCAGACACTAAACAATAGGCAAAACAAGGCAGACACTAAACAAATAGACAAAACAAGGCAGACACTAAACAAATAGGCAAAACAAGGCAGACACTAAACAAATAGACAAAACAAGGCAGACACTAAACAATTAGACAAAACAAGGCAGACACTAAACAAATAGGCAAAACAAGGCAGACACTAAACAAATAGACAAAACAAGGCAGACACTTAACAAATAGACAAAACAAGGCAGACACTAAACAAATAGGCAAAACAAGGCAGACACTAAACAAATAGGCAAAACAAGGCAGACACTAAACAAATAGACAAAACAAAACAAACACTAAACAAATAGGCAAAACAAGGCAGACACTAAACAAATAGGCAAAATAATACATAAAAACAAATATGAGAAATAACATGACTACACACTCCCACCTGTTGTCTCAGGGCTTTCTCTCTCTCTCACTCTCTCTCTCCCTCTCTCTCTCTCTTTCTCTCTCTCTCTCTCTGATCGACCCCCGATAGATTTCAAACTCTTGCTGTCTGAAAATTGGTTACACATCAGTAGCTGTGTAATTATATAATAGTTATTAGCTTCCTTACCATCCCTCCAGTGTATAAAATCTTCCAAATGTAAATTGATTTCTTACCTACACCTCCAGTGTGTATAACCAACAACGACAATGCCCATTTTAGTTTCCGGACATCGACTTTTTCTATGTTCGCTGTCAGACATTCACATCCATGGCTCCACCATCACCAAATACAACCAAAAAGGGGAGAAAAAAAAGAATATGTAATTGGGTCAGTAACCGCAGCTGGACAACAACCAAACAGAATCTACATTACGGCAAAAAGGCCTTCGTCAGGGACACATCACCGAAGAAACAGCTAATAAATATAAACAAAACAGGAAGAAAGGATGTAACATTAGCGGTTTATCTGCACTGCCAAAACAGGATGTGCCAGGAGAGTGCGAGACACGGCATGCCGGTTATAAAATATAGTGGACCAAACAAGAAATGGCCAACGTGAGTGCACACCTTGTATTTTCTTGTCATCTGTTGGTTGTTATCGTAACGTGTTTTTTCTATTTTTTTTCTTTGGTAGAGCACTCATCTAGCCATTGCATATATGTGTTTTTATCGACCATACAGTCCTTGTAACAAACAAACAACAAATTATGTACAGGATAAGTATTGTACTCTTTATATAAGCAGTGAATCAGTCATTTACGGCAGGACCAGTGATAGACAGCGTTAAAATAGTCAGAGAAATGTTAAGATTGTAAGCCACGAGTGTACACCTTTCTGTGATCAGACGTCAAGCATCCCAATGTAGGTGGTGCGATTATTTACCCAAGAGAGGCAGTTGACCCAGGAGTGCCCCTAGCCCGGCGAAGTCGAATCTGAAGCCGCCAGGTAATCCAAAACATAACTTAATCAAGTCACGTCTCTGACGATCACCACCTGGGGATTACATCAGAAGCATGTTTGTTTGTATGTTTTGTGGTCATGTATGATTGGGTACAAAAATTGATACATAAAGAGTTATTGCGTAAGTATGTGCTTTGGGGCATGCTTCTGAAGACAGAAAAAAACAAATGAAAAAAATGTAAAAGTTCATTAAGGTTGAGTTTAATCAAAATATTGTAATGGGTATGGTCAGATACCGCACCGAGACAAGAACACAAACAAAACCTACATTACGACCAATTGGCCTTTATCACGGACAATATATAACAATACTGAACTAACAAATCAACATATAAGGAAAAATGGTCTACTTATCTGATAGTAGACCCAGTCTGTCTAAGCGACTGGTTGGGTCAGTTGCTTGACTGAATATGAAGGGTATGTCAGATAAGGTGGCCAGGAGAGCGGTCAAAAAAGAAGTGAGAAGTGAGGGGCGAGAACTTCGGTGAGAACTTCGGCTTCGGGCGAGAACTTCGGGCGACAACTTCGGGTGAGAACTTCGGGTGAGAACTTCGGGTGAGAACTTCGGGTGAGAACTTCTGGTAAGAACTTCGGGTGAAAACGGCAGGTGAGAACTTCGGATGAAAACTTCGGGTCAATGTCCAAAATATCGGAGACACAATCCAGCAACACTGCCAGCAGATAAATGTATTCTAAATCTGGTCAGATCACCCGGCAGTCCGGAATCTCCATAGACCTTCATCTCTTGAACCTGAAGATGCAATTTGACATACTTTCTTCTATTTTTTCTATATTATTGTGTAACCCCCGGCACTTAGTGAATGATGCGATCATGCCGGCCGCCTTTACTTCCCTGACTGAACCGGTACCAATTATAGGATGGGTCGACGCGGGAGCCATTGCGATCACATCTATGTTGGGGGGACGGCGTGGCCTAGTGGTTAAGTGGCACGGCTCACAACCAGAAGGTGCTGGGTTCGATCCCCATCACAGCACCAGCCGTTGCCCCGGGGAAGCAAACCCTTAGAAAATGCAGGAGGAAGCAGACCCTTACATAAAATGCATGCTGAAGTCGGATGCACCGGGCCGACAGGCGCAAAATAAAAACCACAGTGTAACGCACACACGCCTTGGGGAATAGATAAAATAAGGCGAACGCAAAGAAAAACACAACAAAAAACATCAATGTTGCTTCCAAAGATATATGCGCTTGCTATCTGACTGTCTATGATTCACTGCCATATGTCAGTACTGATTCCACGTAGAACCCAAGAATTCTCTTTCCCAGTTCCAGCGACAAGGTTGTCTTGCACAACAGCAAATGGGTGGCTCAATTAATTACCGCACTAACGCAGAGAGATAAGAGAGGGGCGACAAAGGAAGTAAGTGTAAACAAAGAAAGCCACCAAAAGCTACGTTACGGATACAGACTCTTCTTCTTGAACAAAAACAAGCAGAAAGAAAAGGCCTTACGATTCACGACGAGGAGGAATAACGCTAACTTGACACGACATATTAGTCTGGTAGCAACCATTAGCGGTAATTGTTATTTACATGTCGTATTATTGTCAGCTATTTATACGATAACAGTGTTTATACCAAACCAGTTATTTGTACCAAATCCATTATTTATACAATATCAACTATCACTGGTATCATGCTAAGATTGTAACAGCTATCATCCCTCTAGGTGTACGAGAAATAACGCGGAGGGTCAGAGAACCCCGACCCCATTCACCACCCGTTGTCCCGTAGTCCCACCAACAACACCACAACTACTCACCACCCTTTGTCCTGTAGTCCCACCACCCGTTGTCCGTAGTCCCACCACCCGTTGTCCCGTAGTCCCACCACCCGTTGTCCCGTAGTTCCACCAACATCATCATAACTACCCACCATCACTTGTCCCGTAGTCCCACCACCCGTTGTCTCGTAGTCCAACCAACAACATCACAACTACCCACCATCATTTGTCCCGTAGTCCCACCACCCGTTGTCCAGTAGTCCCACCAACAACACCATAACTACCCACCACCCGTTATCCTGTATTTCCACCAACAACATCACAACTACTCACCAACCGTTGTCCCGTAGTCCCACCATCCGTTGCTCCGTAGTCCCACCAACAACACCACAACTACCCACCACCCGTTATCCCTTAGTTCCACCAACATCACAACTACTCACCATCCGTTGTCTCGAAGTCCCACCACCCGTTGTCTCGAAGTCCCACCACCCGTTGTCCCGTAGTCCCACCCCAACACCACAACTACTCACCACCCGTTGTCCCGTAGTCCCACCACCCGTTGTCCCGTAGCCCTACCACCCGTTGTCCCGTAGTCCCACCACCCGTTGTCCCGTAGCCCTACCACCCGTTGTCCGGTAGTCCCACCAAAACCACCACAACTACTCACCACCCGTTGTCTCGAAGTCCCACCACCCGTTGTCCCGTAGCCCTACCACCCGTTGTCCCGTAGTCCCACCAACAACACCACAACTACTCACCACCCGTTGCGCCGTAGTCCCATCCCCAAATCTTCTCACAAAGGACCTCACACTGCTCGATCGCCCTGTTTGGCTCAAACTTCCAGCAGACAGGACACACCTCGTTAGAAGACGTAGTCTGTAATGCAACTGATGCTGCACTGGAGGAGAGAACATTAGATAATTGATCGCACTAGTGGTACTAGTGATGATGAGTTAATGTCAGTGTAACCTTCTAAGAGTGTCTTAAAAACTGATTAAAGTTTTATCCATTATATCGCCTGCTGTATATTCACATTTCAATGGCTTGTTTTGTCCTCCATGTTTCAGCACCAGAGAATTCTGAATCTTTGTGTTTACGATATACCAGAGAATTCTGAAAATTTGTGTTTACGATATACCAGAGAATTCTGAATCTTTGTGTTTACGATATACCAGAGAATTCTGAATCTTTGTGTTTACGATATACCAGAGAATTCTGAATCTTTGTGTTTACGATATACCAGAGAATTCTGAATCTTTGTGTTTACGATATACCAGAGAATTCAGAATCTTTGTGTTTACGATATACCAGAGAATTCAGAATCTTTGTGTTTACGATATACCAGAGAATTCTGAATCTTTGTGTTTACGATATAAGACTTCTTCACATCTTTTCCGACGTTCGTTCTGATCTTATATCGAAGTTTACAGCGAAACTGATTTATGCGACTTCCGGTCCGACACATCTGATTTCAGCACGATTTTTGTTGTGTGTGTGTCGGTGTTCTTTGGCGTTGCTCTTAGTCAGACAATATCACATCTTTTGACTCTCGTTTCACTTAATTTGTTATTTATAAATATATTTCTCACGTTGCCAAATGTGGTTTTTCGCCATTCCTATTCACTTCTCTCCTTCCCTTTCACATCTATCATCACTGTTATTATCTGTTCTAGGCACAAGTAACTGGATGTTTGTTCCAGTATCTCCTTGTTTACTATGATGATAATTTTTTTCTTTTTTTTCTTTGCGTTCGCCTATTTTTCTCTAATCCTAATGTAATGTGGTTTTTATTTTGCGCCTGTCGGCCCAGTACATTCGACTTCAGCATGCATTTTATGTAAGGGTCTGTTTCCTTTTGCATTTTCTAAGGGTTTGCTTTACCTGGGTAATGGCTGGTGCTAAGTTGGGGATCGAACCCAGCACCTTCGAGTTGTGAGCCGTGCCACTAGCCCATGTCATCCCCACTATGATGATAAATGTGTCTTCTTAACATACCTTGTATCAGATAACTCGATAACCAGAACATTTGTACAGCGAAAAGACATATTTGCCTTCACCTTGATCGCTTGCTCACACATCCAATGCAGACGTCGACTTAAAAGTTCGAGGAAAACTCATCTTCTGGATTAACATGCTGAACAAAACAGGTGCTGGATTGGAACCCTCAAAGCAAGTGACGATAAAGTACAATTATTTTAATGAACAGAGTACTGAAAGTTCAAATTAGGTATAGAGTTCAAAGATGCGGCTGTGAGTGAGCAGATAGGAATCAGCGACTCAAATATGATTGCGTGCATCAGGGCCAGTGACCCATAACTGTCCTAGACCTTATTGAAGATGATTGCGTGCATCAGGGCCAGTGACCCATAACTGACCTAGACGCCATAACTGACATCATAAATGATGTTGATCAGTTAACTGACCTAGACCCCATAACAGACCTAGACCCCCCCCCCCGCTTAACTGACCTAGACCCCCTTAACTGACCTAGACCCCCTTAACTGACCGAGACCCCATAACAGACCTAGATCCCCCCCCCCCGCTTAACTGACCTAGACCCCCTTAACTGACCTAGACCCCCTTAACTGACCTAGACCCCCTTAACTGACCTAGACCCCCTTAACTGACCTAGACTTTATTCCGCTTCCAGGTTGTGACCTTGGACACTGATTGCAGCCATGCAATCTGACCAGAAGATTAGGGATCGAAAAGAGAAGGCGAGCCTCCTTTAGCATTTATTTAAGACACTCGTAAGGTTTCACTAAAAGCCTTTGGCATCATACTCGCCACTTAGAAAACTGATCCATAAGACCAGGCCGCTTGGCGAATATCTCTTCGCGAAGTTCCATCCAGATATGTTGTAGGCGAGCATCTGAGGCAGGCTAGAACAACCAGGGAAATAATACCTTCTCTTAAGGTGAATATTTTCTGTCCAAACTGCCTAAGAACTTCCGAGATCCACACTGTGTTAGTTAGCCATCTTGTTTTTTTGTTTTTTTTTTCATTTGACGTGTTTGCCTCACTAGTTTCTACTGGCGGAGGCGCGCCTATTCCACCCTAGACAGTAGTCAATTTGGGCGATTTTAAGACGTATAAACCAGTGCTTGGATGTATGTGTGTGTCTGTATGTACCTAAGCTAGGTTTGTGGGCCCTCAGAAGCCAGCCCAACCAAATTGCAATGGAAGGGCCTCTCTCTGAGGGCGCGTGTGAAAGTTGTGCAAGAGTGTGATTGTAGGACAGAGTCAAATGAAACAGAGTGAGGTAAGAGGAGAGAGGAAGAGAGACCAGGATCCCCATTCTTAGCCATCTTTATATAATAGAATGGCCAAAAATATTCAAAATGGATGAAGAGAGAGAGAGAGAGAGAGAGGGAGAGAGAGAGAGATTATAATGGCCGTTATTATTTTATTTCGTTCACCTTATTTCTCTATTCCCAAGGTAGTATCCGTTGCACTGCGATTTTAATTTTTGCATCCGACTTCGGCATGCATTTTATTGGGTCTGCTTCATCCTGCAATTTTCTAAGGGTTTGCTCCCCTGGGGTAACATCTGGTGCTGTGGAGCGATCCCAGCACCTTCGTGTTGTGAGCCTTGTCATTTAACCACTAGCTCCCACTGTCCCCTTAATGGCTGTGATTGACGAACAATTTTGAGTTAGAAATCAGAGCGTGTCCTTACATCCGCTCAGGATTATGACAGCATTTGGGATCAGAAATGGTTTTCCGGTTGTTTTAAAAGCTTCTCATCTGGCAAAGATGGCGCCATAACTGGCTGCGAGTCTACATTTCTCTACTGTTTTGGATCATTATGGATGCCACCAGACCACGGATTTGGCTGGAATTCACACTAGTCGACGACTTACACTTGTGTTCACGGAAACGTGGTGTTGTTTTCCGTCGGGACTTGTTATTTCGTTCTTTTTTTGTGATTTCTTCCATCTGTTTACCCTGGTCTGGACGCCGGCTGAATGGAACTACGCTTATATCTGTGTCGTATTTCACGGGTTAGTTCTGCCGGTTCACCTTCACGAATTTGACTTGTGGGAATTTTAGATGCTACTATGATGAGCTGAGTACAGCTGGGGAGAGATGCCAGACTCACTCACACGCTGAGTGTTGTCCATACGACCTCTTGTGGTTATCCAAAAAGCACGACAAACTGCGTTAGATGCCATCCCACCTTTCTACCCTGCGGGTTACATGTTTACGGAAAGGCTTCGGTGGTAACCATGAGGCAAAGTCTGCATCCTATGCTATCTCCAGTCGTCTCGATGAATGTCTTGCCACTGGCAAAAGGTAGCTTAGGCTCTGTGAGTGAGGTTGACAAAAGGCGCAGTTTCTTCCTCACTTTAATCCATATAACCGCGCAAGTCTCCCATTTCAGCGGACACAGCAAGAGATACGACTGTCCACACGGCTGAACAAAAAGAGTGGTCTTCATCACTTGTGATGGACAACTATTACATATGCATTACTTAGGCAGCAGGTTACTGTGGTTCCTCCAACACCCCGGGCCGTTCTGATGGAGGTCGACCTGACTCCTCCTCGGTATTATGCAATACAAGGCTTATCACTACATGCATCATAGTTTCGATCGTCACCTCGTTGGTCAGGCTGCTGTAACACAAGCTGTTTATATGAGCGGTGCGTGAACGTGGGAACTCAGAACCAGAAGCACACTTCAACAAAGCTATCCACTTCTAAATATAACTTACGTGTCATTGTTCCAGTCTACGTCACCCAGTACAATACCAAGGCTCTCAAATTTGGCCAGGGCCTCATCAACAGAACTCATGACGTATTCAGAAATGAGACCGTCCAGACTTTTCGATGTGGAATGTGTCTCCTCCGCGGCCTCGGTTGTCATGGCAATCAAAAGCAACAACAATTGCACCAGCGCCATCTTCATTCTGTCTGAATAGACAATATATAAAAACAAATCAACAAATTAAACAACAAAAAACAACAACAAAAATATTATATTTTTCTTTTCATATTTTTACTGTGAAAGTGTCAAGGTGGTTCCATATCAGAGATTGTTGTCGGGGATGAAGTGTACTGATATTAGTTTATTAGGCCATCGGGTTTTTTTAGATGTTGTGTTCAGGTTCCTTTCTCTAGGTTTTTTTTCTTCACTAACAATGAGCAGTGAGCCATTTAGATCTCGATAGACTGGTGCGTGTAGGACATGAATAAGACTTCTTTGGCGTGAGAAGCAAGCTCTCCAACAACTCTGCCAATCAGTATCCTCTCCCATTTCATCATTTACGTGTATCTTAGTCCTAGTCTTAGCCTTATTCTTAGCTTTAGTCTTAGTCTTAGCCTTAGTCTTAGTCTTAGTCTTAGCCTTAGTCTTAGTCTTAGTCTTAATCTTAGTCAGCATCATCCTTAGTCTTAACCTTAGCCTTAGTCTTAGTCTTAGCCGTAGTCTTAGTCAGCCTTTGTCTTAGTCTTAGTCTTAGTCTTAGCCTTAGCCTTAGCCTTGGCCTTAGCCTTAGCCTTGGCCTTAGCCTTAGCCTTAGTCCTAGTCCTAGTCTTAGTCTTAGCCTTAGTCCTAGTGCTAGTCTTAGTCTTAGCCTTAGTCCTAGTCCTAGTCTAAGTCTTAGCCTTAGTCCTAGTCCTAGTTTTAGTCCTAGTCCTAGTTTTAGTCAGCCTTAGTCCTAGTCCTAGTCCTAGTCTTAGCCTTAGTCCTAGCCTTAGTCCTAGTCCTAGTTTTAGTCTTAGCCTTAGTCCTTGTCCTATTCTTAGTCTTAGCCTTAGTCCTAGTCCTAGTCCTAGTCTTTGTCTTAGCCTTAGTCTTAGTCCTATTCTTAGTGTTAGCCTTAGTCCTAGTCCTAGTCCTAGTCTTAGTCCTAGCCTTAGTCCTAGTCCTAGTCCTAGTCCTAGTCCTAGTCCTAGTCTTAGTCTTAGCCTTAGTCCTAGCCTTAGTCCTAGTCCTAGTCTTAGTCTTAGCCTTGGTCCTAGTCCTAGTCTTAGTCTTAGCGTTAGTCCTAGTATTAGTCTTAGCCTTAGTCCTAGTCTTAGTCTGTCTTAGCGTTAGTCCTAGTATTAGTCTTAGCCTTAGTCCTAGTCCTAGTCTTAGTCTTAGCCGTAGTCCTAGTTCTGGTCTTAGCCTTAGCGTTAGTCCTAGTCTTAGCCTTAGTCCTAGCCTTAGTCCTAGTCCTAGTCTTAGTCTTAGCCGTAGTCCTAGTCCTAGTCTTAGCCTTAGCTTAGTCCTCGTCCTAGTCTTAGCCTTAGCCTTAGTCGACCTGTACTTCTGCGTGGGTGGATGTCCCTGTGCAGGCCCTAGCTCTTGCTTAGGCTGGTTATAGCCGGGATGAGGATTTCCTGCTTAGCAGGCTAGGCTCGAGCAGCTTATTACTCCGCTGCGTTGGGACAAATACCACAGATGGTAGTTTGCGAATAGCCACAATGAGTAGGTTACACTTTTGTGGGCCCTGAAGAGGACGTTAAGTGGCGGGCTGCAGTAACTTTCCTCACATCCCGAGCGTTCTTATGATGGTGGACGGGTTCTTCCAGGTGGTTGTGCTGTGCTTTAATTAATCTGCGTGTCACTCACTACTACGGGGATTACGTCGATTCTTCACATCGTTATCCAGGCTGCCATGAAAACAATCCGTTTCCAGGGATGGCTACTAGGAAGTTGAGGTAAGCGTCTTGACCGCCTAACCATGGCCGGTTTTATACCATGTCATACATGTATTATATATATTAACTAACATTTACTATTTATTTCCTTTTAATCTACTTTTCCGTCTCTTTAAGAGTTGTGGGAAGACGGAGTTTCTTTGCCTGGACCAAATATGATAAGTAGGCTGCTGTAAACCTGCCTTGTAAAAGAATTTATATTGTCAGCCATCTGTTTGACACAAGGTCTTCCTAATTCGCTGTACATTTGTTATATTCATGCAGTGGTAGTTGATCAGGATGTATTCTCGTGAGATGACGGGGCTAATCAGTCTTTCAGCACGTGGAGTATTCCTCATAATGTCATCATTTCTCATTCCTGGTGGGATTCGTGATTTTTCTCAGACATTTCCTTTCATATTTATTACACACATAATTATATCAATAATCATCATTTGATGGACATGCTACGAGATGGTAAGACTTCTAGCTCCACGTCTTTGTATTTTTAGACACTTGGTTAATGACTGATGGAAGCTGTCAATGTCCACCATATCTGGTGGTGTCTTAAGAGACAGTAACATACTCTGTCCACTTCATAAGTCCTTGATCAGCAGCCGTCAAAAGGGGTCAGTGACTTTCATGTTTTATGACGTCATCAGGGGCAGCAACAAACGTTCTCAACTACACCCAGTTCGCGGCCATAATTCCTACAGTGCCCCAGCACTGGTCCCTGATTTCACTTTCTGGCCAAGTTAACTTAGATGAGCCTCTATTTCGTATTTCCATCGGGTCCATGACTACTACAAAGATGGCATTAAGTACAGTGTCGACACGTTATATTGGCATGCCTATCTCTCGATTACTCTGTGCATGCTCTCTGCATGCTCTGTGTGTAAATGCTCTGTGCATGCTCTCTGCATGCTCTCTGCATGCTCTGTACATGCTATGTACATGCTCTGTGCATGCTCTCTGCATGCTCTCTGCATGCTCTGTACATGCTCTGTACATGCTCTGTGCATGCTCTCTGCATGCTCTGTACATGCTCTGTACATGCTCTGTGCATTTAGTTCTTGGTTGGTGTTTAGTCACGAAATATGAAAACACATTCTGTAGCATGAAGCAAGTAGAAATAGCAGGCATCATTCAGGCTAACGGGTGTTAGGGATTCGAACCCTACCAGACATTACTCAGGCTGATCAGTGCTAGATATTGAAATCGTGGCCATTTATTATCATTATTTTTTTTATTATTATTTTTCTTCGTTATCAACCCCCTGCTACCAAGCTCTGAAAAAGGCTTTGCAAGTAGCAGGATGTAGGCCGGAGAACGGAATATATTGTGCCGTAGATTACAACTTGACTGCGATATTTGCAATTTTCGGTGCTACACATCCGCCTTCAGCAGGCCTTTTTTAGTTTTTTAGTACCAGGTTAGCCTTCTTTCTTCAATCCTTTCTCCTTAGCCGGTATCCTATGTTGCAGCCCGTTATCCAGGATCACCGCATGGAGATGTAGAAGGGTCTTGTCAGCTCTGGTTCGCTGACTCTGACGCTAGCAGCCAGCTATGGTTTGCTGACCGCTGCAGGGCATGCAATGCTCAGTATCTTGATCCAGGGAATTAATTGACTCCATGAAACAATTTTAACGGTTTCTAGAACGAACAGACGTCTATCATCAGACATACATTAACAAATGTTAGTAACGTTGATATTGCACCGCAAAACTTAAAGTCGCCTTTATAACAACATCATCAGATAGGCAGGTCCCCTTATAAGCAACAAATCAGCTAGACTGAGCCTCATCAATTCAGGTGTTCTCCTTCAGGTGTTATTGTTCGTGTGGCCGGGCATCAAGAAGCTACTCGAACTTATATTTAGCGGGATTAATTTCGCAGGTTTTTCTAATATTGCGTTTCCAAAGTGAGAAAATAGGGGTGTCCTAATGAGAGCTGCACATTAGAATATTCGCTTACAACTGTATCATTGGCCTACGTATATGTTTATGAATTAGTTCAGTCAATCACTTACTTCACTGTCTTCTAATGTTTTTTCAGCCAATCGCTTACTTTGCTGTGTCTCCCCATGTTATTTCAGTCAATCGCTTACTTTGCTGTGTCTTCCCATGTTATTTCAGCCAATCGCTTACTTTGCTGTGTCTCCCCCTGTTATTTCAGCTAGATCTTACCTCGCTGTGTTTTCCCATGTTAGTTCAGCCAATATCTTACCTCGCTGTGTTTTCCCATGTTAGTTCAGCCAATATCTTACCTCGCTGTGTTTTCCCATGTTAGTTCAGCCAATATCTTACTTCGCTGTGTTTTCCCATGTTAGTTCAGCCAATATCTGACTTCGCTGTATCCTCACATGCTAGTTAAGTTAGAGAGTGAGGTTGACAAAAGGCGCAGTATCTTCCTCCCTATACTCCAAATCACAGCGCAAGTCATCCATCATAGGGGACACAGCAAAAGAAAGAACTGTCCACACGGCTAAACAAAAAGATTGGTCTTCATCACTTGTGAAGGACGAACATCCCATTTGTATGGATGTATATATTTTTCTCCCATGTTCCCTTACACATATAGACTCTGTTTCACAAACATACACACATAAACATGCACACTCTCTTTGGGTTTTTTTTCTTTCACTCTTCTTCTACCTCACTATCATATCTTCTTTCCTCCCTCCTTCACTCCCTCGTATACACAAACTCTCATTATTTTTGTCCTGTGCATACACTTTCAATCACTTTCTGTATTGCTCTTAATCACTATCTCTCATGTTACCTTGCTTGCACATATCTACTCTCTTCTCTCTATCTCTCTCTTTCTCTCTCTCTCTCTCTCTCTCTCTCTCTCTCTCTCTCTCTCTATGGGTGTGTTGTTAAATATTCCAATTCCAATGTTGTCTTCCTGGATATCTCTTGTCTGTAATAATGGATTGCTAGCTGACATTTATCCATCACATAAATGGGGACATTATTTACAGAGAAAGCGGAGAAACAAGTAGAGAGAGGGAGCGATTTGGAGGACCATCCATTTGTCAAACACAAACATGTAGATGAGGCTAAATGCACTGAGGGAATCGGCTTCACGGAACATAGAGAATAATTTTGATCCATATCTGGATACGTTTTAGGCATATGTCCGGAGTTGACATGCGTTTCAGATATTGACATTTATGTCATGTACAAGTAGATTAGCCCTTCCTGGAAACTGGCTGTTAGCCTGGCTGTTAGCCGACACACAGATGAAGCCAAGTTTAGCACAACTGACTGGAGGACCCCAGTCTACTTTCATCAGTACGCTCGGGATGTGAGGAGAGCTACTGCAACCCGCCACTTAACGTCCTTTCCAGGGCGCACAAAAGAGTTATCCTACTGATTGTGGGTGTTCAAGAACAACAACATGGCATGTATCCATTTATGTTATATAGGCAGGTGTGCAATGTGTCGGCAGGTGTGCAATGTGTCGGTAGGTGTGCAGTGTGTAGGCAGGTGTGCAATGTGTCGGCAGGTGTGCAGTGTGTAGGCAGGTGTGCAATGTGTAGGCAGGTGTGCAATGTGTCGGCAGGTGTGCAGTGTGTAGGCAGGTGTGCAATGTGTCGGCAGGTGTGCAGTGTGTAGGCAGGTGTGCAATGTGTCGGCAGGTGTGCAGTGTGTAGGCAGGTGTGCAATGTGTAGGCAGGTGTGCAATGTGTCGGCAGGTGTGCAGTGTGTAAGCAGGTGTGCAATGTGTCGGCAGGTGTGCAGTGTGTAGGCAGGTGTGCAATGTGTCGGCAGGTGTGCAGTGTGTAGGCAGGTGTGCAATGTGTCGGCTAGTGTGCAGTGTGTAGGCAGGTGTGCAATGTGTCGGCAGGTGTGCAGTGTGTAGGCAGGTGTGCAATGTGTCGGCAGGTATGCAGTGTGTAGGCAGGTGTGCAATGTGTCGGCAGGTGTGCAATGTGTCGGCAGGTGTGCAGTGTGTAGGCAGGTGTGCAATGTGTCGGCAGGTGTGCAGTGTGTAGGCAGGTGTGCAATGTGTATTCAGGTGTCTAATGTCTAGGCAGGTGTACAATGTGTAGGCAGGTGTGCAATGTGTAGGCAGGTGTGCAATGTGTATTCAGGTGTACAATGTGTAGGCAGGTGTGAAATGTGTATGCAGGTGTCTAATGTCTAGGCAGGCGTACAATGTGTAGGCAGGTGTACAATGTGTAGGCAGGTGTGAAATGTGTATTCAAGTGTCTAATGTCTAGGCAGGTATACAATGTGTAGGCAGGTGTGCAATGTGTAGGCATGTGTGAAATGTGTAGGCAGGTGTACATGTGTAGGCAGGTGTGTAATGTGTAGGAAGGTGTACAATGTGTAGGCAGGTATACAATGTGTAGGCAGGTGTGCAATGTGTTGGCATGTGTGAAATGTGTAGGAAGGTGTAAAATGTGTAGGCAGGTGTGTAATGTGTATGCAGGTGTGCAATGTGTATTCAGGTGTACAATGTGTAGGCAGGTGGGAAATGTGTATTCAGGTGTCTAATGTCTAGGCAGGTGTACAATGTGTAGGCAGGTGTGTAATGTGTAGGCATGTGTGAAATGTATAGGCAGGTTTACAATGTGTAGGCAGGTGTGTAATGTGTAGGCAGGTGTACAATGTGTAGGCAGGTGTACAATGTGTAGACAGGTGTGCAATTTGTAGGCAGGTGTGCAATTTGTAGGCAGGTGTACAATGTGTAGGCAGGTGTGCAATGTGTAGACAGGTTTGCAATGTGTAGGCAGGTTTTGTAATGTGTGTAGGTATGTAATTTGTAGGCGTATATGTCATTTCCAGGTGTATATAGTTTACATGTTCATCTATTGTCCTGAAGGTGACATGGCAGAGTGAGGCGGAGAGAGGGTCGGAGAGTGGGAAAGAGTATGAGACAAATAGTGAGAAAGTGAGTGAGAGAGATATTGGAAGAATGTATGAACAAGAGCATAAGAGAGAGAGAGTAGCAACCAGAGAGTAAGAGACAGAGAGTAAGAACCAGAGAGTAAGAGAGTAAGAGAGAGAGAGTATGAACCAGAGAGTAAGAGACAGAGAGTAAGAACCAGAGAGTAAGAGAGTAAGAGACAGAGAGTATGAACCAGAGAGTAAGAGACAGAGAGTAAGAACCAGAGAGTAAGAGAGTAAGAGACAGAGAGTATGAACAAGAGAGTAAGAGAGTAAGAGACAGAGAGTATGAACCAGAGAATAAGATACAGAGAGTAAGAACCAGAGAGTAAGAGACAGAGAGTATGAACTAGAGAGTAAGAGAGTAAGAGCCAGAGAGTAAGTGACAGAGAATAAGACACTGAGAGTATGAACCAGAGAGGAAGTGACAGAGAATAAGAGACAGAGAGTATGAAAAAGAGAGTAAGTGACAGAGAATAAGAGACAGAGTATGAACCAGAGAATAAGAAACAGAGAGTATGAACCAGAGAGTAAGTGACAGAGAGTATGAACCAGAGTGTAAGATAGAGAGTATGAACCAGAGAGTAAGAGACATAGTGTAAGAGACATAGTGTAAGAGACAGAGAGTATGAAGCAGAGTGTAAGAGAGTAAGAGACAGAGAGTATGAACCAGTGAGTAAGTGACAGAGAGTAAGAGACAGAGAGTATGAACCAGAGAGTAAGAGACAGAGAGTATGAATCAGAGAGTAAGAGACAGTGTAAGAGACAGAGAAAGAAGCAGAAAGAGACAGAGAGTAAGGGACAGAGAGTATGAACCAAAGAGTAATAGACAGAGAGTATGAGACAGAAAGTTAGTGACAGAGAGTGAGACAGAGAGTAAGATACAGAGAGCATGAGACAGAGAGTGGGAGACAGAGAGTATGAGACAGAGAGTATATAGACAGAGAGTATAAGACAGAGAGTGAGAGACAGAGAGTATGAACCAGAGAGTAAGAGACAGTGTAAGAGACAGAGAGTATGAAGCAGAAAGAGACAGAGAGTAAGGGACAGAGAGTATGAACCAAAGAGTAATAGACAGAGAGTATGACACAGAAAGTTAGTGACAGAGAGTGAGACAGAGAGTAAGAGACAGAGAGCATGAGACAGAGAGTGGGAGACAGAGAGTATGAGACAGAGAGTATATAGACAGAGAGTATGAGACAGAGAGTGAGAGACAGAGAATATGAACCAGAGAGTAAGAGACAGTGTAAGAGACAGAGAGTATGAAGCAGAAAGAGACAGAGAGTAAGGGACAGAGAGTATGAACCAAAGAGTAATAGACAGAGAGTATGAGACAGAAAGTTAGTGACAGAGAGTGAGACAGAGAGTAAGAGACAGAGAGCATGAGACAGAGAGTGGGAGACAGAGAGTATGAGACAGAGAGTATATAGACAGAGAGTATGAGACAGAGAGTGAGAGACAGAGAGTATGAACCAGAGAGTAAGAGACAGTGTAAGAGACAGAGAGTATGAAGCAGAAAGAGACAGAGAGTAAGGGACAGAGAGTATGAACCAAAGAGTAATAGACAGAGAGTATGAGACAGAAAGTTAGTGACAGAGAGTGAGACAGAGAGTAAGAGACAGAGAGCATGAGACAGAGAGTGGGAGACAGAGAGTATGAGACAGAGAGTATATAGACAGAGAGTATGAGACAGAGAGTGAGAGACAGAGAGTATGAACCAGCGAGTAAGTGACAGAGAGTGAGACAGAGAGTATGAACCAGCGAGTAAGTGACAGAGAGTGAGACAGAGAGTATGAACCAGCGAGTAAGTGACAGAGAGTGAGACAGAGAGTATGAACCAGCGAGTAAGTGACAGAGAGTGAGACAGAGAGTAAGAGACAGAGAGTATGAGACAGAGAGTGAGAGACAGAGAGTATGAAGCAGAGTGTAAGTGACGGAGAGTAGGAGACAGAGAGTGATCACGAATAGGAGTGAGTAAAAAAGAAAGAATGTGGAGTGAAAGAGAGCGAGAGAGACAGAGAGAGAGAGAGTATGCTAGAAAGACAGCACATACAAATACAAAACAAATCCACAGAAAAATAACGCTAAACGGAATAAGTGCGCATATTCTCAGAAACATTGATCTGAGATTGGCCTGCCAACGACAAACACCAATCCATTATTGTAATAGGGCCCTTCGTGAGTGCAGGCCTGGCTGTACTCTGTTGGACCGCACAGAAACAGGCAGTGGTGTTGGTGGAAGCAGGTTGTTACGACTGTCTGCAGTCGCGGTGGTTCTCTGTTATTGTTACCGTCATCAGATTTGGTGTTGTCATTTTCGCACAGTCAGCATTTTCTTCATTGTAATCATCATTGACAAGTACATCATACCATCGATCAATGACAGCAGCGTCGATTTGATTAACAATATCATCAGTATTGCTATAATTAACAATATCATCAGTATTGCTAAAATTTACAAAATCATCAGTAAAGTATAATTGACAATATCATCAGTATTGCTAAAATTTACAAAATCATCAGTAAAGCTATAATTGACAATATCACCAGTATTGCTAAAATTTACAAAATCATCAGTAAAGCTATAATTGACAATATCATCAGTATTGCTAAAATTGTCAAAATCATCAATGTTGCTAAAATTGACAAAATCATCAGTGAAGCTATAATTGACAATATCATCAGTATTGCTAAAATTGACAAAATCATCAGTAAAGCTATCATTAACAATATCATCACTATCTCCAAGACAAAGGCCGCCGTCCTTCGCAGACGATGATGGCATAATTTATTTTGCAAGCGCTATTTTTAGTAAGGATTAACTGCGCTACTTGTTTTCCTCACTCTCTCGTCTCGAGCCGCCCGACCCCAGTGGCAAGTGAAGGACAAGACGACTAGGAGGCGACTATGAGATGCAGTGGATTCCGCATCAAGCACCCGTGAAAAAGACGGCAGAGTCCGGAGTCGAACCCACACCACCTGGTCACGAGGCCGACGGCTTAACCACTTCGCCACGGAATCCCACACTATCTCCACTATAAACAATATCATCAGCATCTAGGCAACTAATTGATATTATCCTATCTTACAGGTCAAGCAGCTGAAATAGCTAGAAGCTGCAACCAGAAGACAGTTTTTACAGAATAGTTGCCTACGCGAAGACCAGGAACTGGTAAACGTCGTCCAGCCATAAATAAAGGATTCCCCGATAAGGAGAAATGATTAAGGAAACCAGGATTATCTTCTTCTTCTTCTTCTTCTTCTTCTTCTTCTTCTTCTTCTTCTTCTTCTTCTTCTTCGTACGCTGTCAGACGTCAACCTGTATTTGTTCGAAAAAAGCAGCGGTCATCCTGAGGCTGTCAACACTGCCATAGAGCTTGTCTAGTGTTGCCACTGGTGATGGCCACATCTGCTCTCTCTGATCCTCGTATGTCAGGCAGTTTTGCAGCAAATGCTCAGCGGTCATTTTCCCGACACCACACGGGCATTCGTCGGTGCCACCTATCTTCAATTTGTTGAATAGGTGGTACCTCAGTCTATTGTGGCCAGTGCGAAGTCTGAAGACCACGACCTGCTCTCTTCTGTTCAACTGGTAAAAGGCATCGTTTTTTGTGTATCCAGTATGTTCTGTTTCCCATTTGGTCATGTATCTAGCTCCAATGAGCCTTTTTAACTCTTCGTATGTCACACTAGGATCTGGTTGTGGTAGTCTTACGCCTTCTTTTGCCAGTCTGTCTGCCTCCTCATTGCCTTGGATGTTACAACAGTGGGATGGAACCCACTGTACCACTACTCTTTTTGGTGCGGACTGCTGGCATAGTTGACAGAGTACTGCTCTTAAATCATTAAGTCCAGTATTTTTCTAAACCAGGATTATTATACCATTCTACCTAAGTACCAGTTTTGACTTATGGACGCGGAATCGTGTTCAAGGACCACAACCTAGAAAAGCATCCAGCTGTTCCAAGAGCCAGAGATGAGATAACTAAAGGAGGTAATCCAAGTAACTAGACGAGACAAGGTCCACAACCTAGAAAAGCATCCAGCCGTTCCAACTAAGGGAGGTAATCCAAGTAACAAGACGAGACAAGCTCCACAACCTAGAAAAGCATGCAGCCGTTCCAACTAAGGGAGGTAATCCAAGTAACAAGACGAGACAAGGTCCACAACCTAGAAAAGCATGCAGCCGTTCCAACTAAGGGAGGTAATCCAAGTAACAAGACGAGACAAGGTCCACAACCTAGAAAAGCATGCAGCCGTTCCAACTAAGGGAGGTAATCCAAGTAACAAGACGAGACAAGGTCCACAACCTAGAAAAGCATGCAGCCGTTCCAACTAAGGGAGGTAATCCAAGTAACAAAACGAGACAAGGTCCACAATTAGACAACACGACAAGTTCTCGAAGCCCAGGGCTTGCACTCTAGTGGAACAATTACAACATCGACGATTTAGCCATATCTACGAATGAAAGTAGCTCGCTACCACGGCAGTCATGGGAAGGAGAGAGTCAATTATCTAGACTCCAAGGATGACGCCATGTCCGCTGTGAGGACAGCATAAAACAGTTTATAAGATACCGGGAACTTGACTGGATCCAGGCCAAGAGGAAGACAGTGGATAGAACAGTATGTCGCTCTTTCTGACAAACCTCTACACGACAAGGTAGAAGAGAAGCGATTAAGTAAGTATTTTCCTTCCAAGAAACCAACATAATAATATGTGACATGTGCCCTGGCTTGGCTTGGCTTCGTTCGTTCCCAATCTCCCGCAACCAAACGCTGACACGGGCGTAAGTAGTAGAATGTAGTCCAGAGAACGGAATGCGTTGTGTCGTAGTTTACAGCTTGACTGCGATATTTGCACATTTCGGTCCAACATATCGGAATTCATCAAGCATTTTTTGAGTACCGGGTTAGCTTTCCCTCTTCGATCCCTTCTCCTTAGCCAGTCTGCCCTGCTGCAGCCTGTTATCCAGGATCACCGCGTGGAGATGTAGAAGTGTCTTGGCAGCTATGGGTCGCTGGCCCCGACGCTAGCAGTCAGCAATGGGTCGCTGGCCCCGACGCTAGCAGTCAACTATGGGTCGCTGATCGTTACAGTGGGAGCAAGATGCTGAGCAGCACACGAGCTGCAGTGGTCAGCAACCCATAGCTGACTGCTAGCGTCAGGGCCAGCGAACCATATCTGCCAAGACACTTCTACACCTCCACGCGGTGATCCTGGATAACAGGCTGCAGCAGGGCAGACTGGCTAAGGAGAAGGGATCGAAGAGGGAAAGCTAACCCGGTACTCAAAAAATGCTTGCTGAAGTCGGATGTGTTGGACCGCAAGGTGCAAATATCGCAGCCAAGCTGTAAACTACAACACAACGCATTCCGTTCTCTGGATTACATTCTGCTACTTACCCTTTAAGGGTTTGGTAGTGGGAGATTGAGAACGAACAAAGAAGAAGAAGAAGAAGATCCCGATATGTGACCGTTAATCTGTCTATTGACGTCTCGAATATCCACGCGATTACCCAAAAAATATTTACATATCTGTATGAGCAGAGACAGCTTAGTTGTAACAACGAAATGAATGTAGTGGGAGATTTATAAATCTATAGGTCGGCGGTTTGAATCTAGTTCTCGTTAAATTGTATCTCTTTCTAAGTTGTATGATAAAAACCTTTTCATTGTTTTGTTTTGTTTTTGTTTTTTTAGTTTGATTGACATTTGAAAACGTCCGTCAATATTGACATGTTCTTGGTAGTGTTGAAACAATAGATAATCCATTTCTTCTTCTTCGTTCGTTCGTTCTCAAACTCCCGCAACCAAGCCCCGAAAAGGACTTTACAATTAACAATTGTTCAGAGAACGGAACGCGTTGTGTCGTAGTTTACAGATTCACTGCGACATTTGCACCTTTCGGTCCGATACATCCGAGTTCAGCATGGCATTTTTTGGGTACGGTACCGGGCTAGCCTTCCCTCATCGGTCCCTTCTCCTTAGGCAGCTTGCTTTGTTGAAGCCTGCTACAAGAGTCACAACGGACAGTTGTAAAAGGGTCTTGCCAGCTCTGGGTCGCTGTCCCTGACGCTAGCAGTCAGTTCTGGTTGGCTGGCTCTGACGCTAGAAGTCAGCTCTGGTTGATTGGCCCTGGCGCTAGCGGTCAGTTCTGGTTGACTGTCCCTGACGCTAGCAGTCAGCTCTGGGTCGCTGTCCCTGACGCTAGCAGTCAGCTCTGGGTCGCTGTCCTTGACGCTAACAGTCAGTTCTGGCTGGCTGGCCCTGACGCTAGCAGTCAGCTCTGGGTCACTGTCCCTGACGCTAGCAGTCAGCTCTGGGTTGCTTTCCCTGACGCTAACAGTCAGTTCTGGTTGGCTGGCCCTGACGCTAGCAGTCAGCTCTGGGTCACTGTCCCTGACGCTAGCAGTCGGCTCTGGGTCGCTGTCCCTGACGCTAGAAGCCAGGACTGGGTCGCTGGCCCTGACGCTAGCAGTCAGCTCTGGGTCGTTGTCCCTGACGCTAGCAGTCAGCTCTGGGTCGCTTTCCCTGACGCTAGCAGTCAGCTCTGGGTCGCTGTCCCTAACGCTAGCAGTCAGCTCTGGGTCGCTGTCCCTGACGCTAGCAGTCAGCTCTGGGTCGCTGTCCCTGACGCTAGCAGTCAGCTCTGGGTCGCTGTCCCTAACGCTAGCAGTCAGCTCTGGGTCGCTTTCCCTGACGCTAGCAGTCAGCTCTGGGTCGCTGTCCCTGACGCTAGCAGTCAGCTCTGGTTCGCTGGCCCTAACGCTAGCAGTCAGCTCTGGTTGGCTGTCCCTGACGCTAGCAGTCAGCTCTGGATCGCTGTCCCTGACGCTAGCAGTCAGCTCTTGGTCGCTGTCCCTGACGCTAGCAGTCAGCTCTGGGTCGCTGTCCCTGACGCAAGCAGTCAGCTCTGGGTCGCTGTCCCTGACGCTAGCAGTCGGCTCTGGGTCGCTGTCCCTGACGCTAGCAGTCAGCTCTGGGTCGCTGTCCCTGACGCAAGCAGTCAGCTCTAAGTCGCTGTCCCTGACGCTAGCAGTCAACTCTGGTTGATTGGCCCTGGCGCTAGCGGTCAGTTCTGGTTGACTGTCCCTGACGCTAGCAGTCAGCTCTGGGTCGCTGTCCCTGACGCTAGCAGTCAGCTCTGGGTCGCTGTCCCTGACGCTAGCAGTCAGCTCTGGGTCGCTGTCCCTGACGCTAACAGTCAGTTCTGGTTGGCTGGCCCTGACGCTAGCAGTCAGCTCTGGGTCACTCCATCTGACGCTAGCAGTCAGCTCTGGGTCGCTGTCCCTGACGCTAGCAGTCAGCTCTGGGTCGCTGTCCCTAACGCTAGCAGTCAGCTCTGGGTCGCTGTCCCTGACGCTAGCAGTTAGCTCTGGGTCGCTGGCCCTGACGCTAGCAGTCAGCTCTGGGTCGTTGTCCCTGACGCTAACAGTCAGTTCTGGTTGGCTGGCCCTGACGCTAGCAGTCAGCTCTGGGTCACTGTCCCTGACGCTAGCAGTCCGCTCTGGGTTGCTGTCCCTGACGCTAACAGTCAGTTCTGGTTGGCTGGCCCTGACGCTAGCAGTCAGCTCTGGGTCCCTGTCCCTGACGCTAGCAGTCGGCTCTGGGTCGCTGTCATTGACGCTAGAAGCCAGCACTGGGTCGCTGGCCCTGACGCTAGCAGTCAGCTCTGGGTCGCTGTCCCTGACGCTAGCAGTCAGCTCTGGGTCGCTTTCCCTGACGCTAGCAGTCAGCTCTGGGTCGCTGTCCCTGACGCTAGCAGTCAGCTCTGGTTCGCTGGCCCTGACGCTAGCAGTCAGCTCTGGTTGGGTGTCCCTGACGCTAGCAGTCATCTCTGGATCGCTGTCCCTGACGCTAGCAGTCAGCTCTGGATCGCTGTCCCTGACGCTAGCAGTCAGCTCTTGGTCGATGTCCCTGACGCTAGCAGTCGGCTCTGGGTCGCTGTCCCTGACGCTAGCAGTCAGCTCTGGGTTGCTGTCCCTGACGCCAACAGTCAGTTCTGGTTGGCTGGCCCTGACGCTAGCAGTCAGCTCTGAGTCCCTATCCCTGACGCTAGCAGTCGGCTGTGGGTCGCTGTCTTTGACGCTAGAAGCCAGCACTGGGTCGCTGGCCCTGACGCTAGCAGTCAGCTCTGGGTCGCTGTCCCTGACGCTAGCAGTCAGCTCTGGTTGATTGGCCCTGACGCTAGCAGTCAGCTCTGGGTCGCTTTCCCTGAAGCTAGCAGTCAGCTCTGGGTCGCTGTCCCTGACGCTAGCAGTCAGCTCTGGTTCGCTGGCCCTGACGCTAGCAGTCAGCTCTGGTTGGGTGTCCCTGACGCTAGCAGTCATCTCTGGATCGCTGTCCCTGACGCTAGCAGTCAGCTCTGGATCGCTGTCCCTGACGCTAGCAGTCAGCTCTTGGTCGATGTCCCTGACGCTAGCAGTCAGCTCTGGGTCGCTGTCCCTGACGCAAGCAGTCAGCTCTGGGTCGCTGTCCCTGACGCTAGCAGTCAGCTCTGGGTCGCTGTCCCTGACGCTAGCAGTCGGCTCTGGGTCGCTGTCCCTGACGCTAGCAGTCAGCTCTTGGTCGCTGTCCCTGACGCTAAAAACCAGCACTGGGTCGCTGGCCCTGACACTAGCAGTCAGCACTGGGTCGCTGTCCCTGACGCTAGCAGTCATCTCTGGTTGATTGGCCCTGGCGCTAGCGGTCAGTTCTGGTCGACTGTCCCTGGCGCTAGCAGTCAGCTCTGGGTCGCTGTCGCTGACGCTAGCAGTCAGCTCTGGGTCGCTGGCCCTGACGCTAGCAGTCAGCTCTGGGTCGCTGTCCCTGACGCTAACAGTCAGTTCTGGTTGGCTGGCCCTGACGCTAGCAGTCAGCTCTGGGTCACTGTCCCTGACGCTAGCAGTCTGCTGTGGGTCGCTGTCCCTGACGCTAACAGTCAGTTCTGGTTGGCTGGCCCTGACGCTAGCAGTCAGCTCTGGGTCCCTGTCCCTGACGCTAGCAGTCGGCTCTGGGTCGCTGTCCCTGACGCTAAAAGCCAGCACTGGGTCGCTGGCCCTGACACTAGCAGTCAGCTTTGGGTCGCTGTCCCTGACGCTAGCAGTCAGCTCTGGGTCGTTGTCCCTGACGCTAGCAGTCAGCTCTGGGTCGCTTTCCCTGACACTAGCAGTCAGCTCTGGGTCGCTGTCCCTGACGCTAGCAGTCAGCTCTGGTTTGCTGGCCCTGACGCTAGCAGTCAGCTCTGGATCGCTGTCCCTGACGCTAGCAGTCAGCTCTTGGTCGATGTCCCCGACGCTAGCATTCAGCTCTGGGTCGCTGTCCCTGACGCTAGCAGTCAGCTCTGGGTCGCTGTCCCTGACGCTAGCAGTCAGCTCTGGGTCGCTGTCCCTAACGCTAGCAGTCAGCTCTGGGTCGCTGTCCCTGACGCTAGCAGTTAGCTCTGGGTCGCTGGCCCTGACGCTAGCAGTCAGCTCTGGGTCGTTGTCCCTGACGCTAACAGTCAGTTCTGGATGGCTGGCCCTGACGCTAGCAGTCAGCTCTGGGTCACTGTCCCTGACGCTAGCAGTCCGCTCTGGGTTGCTGTCCCTGACGCTAACAGTCAGTTCTGGTTGGCTGGCCCTGACGCTAGCAGTCAGCTCTGGGTCCCTGTCCCTGACGCTAGCAGTCGGCTCTGGGTCGCTGTCATTGACGCTAGAAGCCAGCACTGGGTCGCTGGCCCTGACGCTAGCAGTCAGCTCTGGGTCGCTGTCCCTGACGCTAGCAGTCAGCTCTGGGTCGCTTTCCCTGACGCTAGCAGTCAGCTCTGGGTCGCTGTCCCTGACGCTAGCAGTCAGCTCTGGTTCGCTGGCCCTGACGCTAGCAGTCAGCTCTGGTTGGGTGTCCCTGACGCTAGCAGTCATCTCTGGATCGCTGTCCCTGACGCTAGCAGTCAGCTCTGGATCGCTGTCCCTGACGCTAGCAGTCAGCTCTTGGTCGATGTCCCTGACGCTAGCAGTCGGCTCTGGGTCGCTGTCCCTGACGCTAGCAGTCAGCTCTGGGTTGCTGTCCCTGACGCCAACAGTCAGTTCTGGTTGGCTGGCCCTGACGCTAGCAGTCAGCTCCGGGTCTCTATCCCTGACGCTAGCAGTCGGCTGTGGGTCGCTGTCTTTGACGCTAGAAGCCAGCACTGGGTCGCTGGCCCTGACGCTAGCAGTCAGCTCTGGGTCGCTGTCCCTGACGCTAGCAGTCAGCTCTGGGTCGTTGTCCCTGACGCTAGCAGTCAGCTCTGGGTCGCTTTCCCTGAAGCTAGCAGTCAGCTCTGGGTCGCTGTCCCTGACGCTAGCAGTCAGCTCTGGTTCGCTGGCCCTGACGCTAGCAGTCAGCTCTGGTTGGGTGTCCCTGACGCTAGCAGTCATCTCTGGATCGCTGTCCCTGACGCTAGCAGTCAGCTCTGGATCGCTGTCCCTGACGCTAGCAGTCAGCTCTTGGTCGATGTCCCTGACGCTAGCAGTCAGCTCTGGGTCGCTGTCCCTGACGCAGGCAGTCAGCTCTGGGTCGCTGTCCCTGACGCTAGCAGTCAGCTCTGGGTCGCTGTCCCTGACGCTAGCAGTCAGCTCTGGTTGATTGGCCCTGACGCTAGCAGTCAGCTCTGGGTCGCTTTCCCTGAAGCTAGCAGTCAGCTCTGGGTCGCTGTCCCTGACGCTAGCAGTCAGCTCTGGTTCGCTGGCCCTGACGCTAGCAGTCAGCTCTGGTTGGGTGTCCCTGACGCTAGCAGTCATCTCTGGATCGCTGTCCCTGACGCTAGCAGTCAGCTCTGGATCGCTGTCCCTGACGCTAGCAGTCAGCTCTTGGTCGATGTCCCTGACGCTAGCAGTCAGCTCTGGGTCGCTGTCCCTGACGCAAGCAGTCAGCTCTGGGTCGCTGTCCCTGACGCTAGCAGTCAGCTCTGGGTCGCTGTCCCTGACGCTAGCAGTCGGCTCTGGGTCGCTGTCCCTGACGCTAGCAGTCAGCTCTTGGTCGCTGTCCCTGACGCTAAAAACCAGCACTGGGTCGCTGGCCCTGACACTAGCAGTCAGCACTGGGTCGCTGTCCCTGACGCTAGCAGTCATCTCTGGTTGATTGGCCCTGGCGCTAGCGGTCAGTTCTGGTCGACTGTCCCTGGCGCTAGCAGTCAGCTCTGGGTCGCTGTCCCTGACGCTAGCAGTCAGCTCTGGGTCGCTGGCCCTGACGCTAGCAGTCAGCTCTGGGTCGCTGTCCCTGACGCTAACAGTCAGTTCTGGTTGGCTGGCCCTGACGCTAGCAGTCAGCTCTGGGTCACTGTCCCTGACGCTAGCAGTCTGCTGTGGGTCGCTGTCCCTGACGCTAACAGTCAGTTCTGGTTGGCTGGCCCTGACGCTAGCAGTCAGCTCTGGGTCCCTGTCCCTGACGCTAGCAGTCGGCTCTGGGTCGCTGTCCCTGACGCTAAAAGCCAGCACTGGGTCGCTGGCCCTGACACTAGCAGTCAGCTTTGGGTCGCTGTCCCTGACGCTAGCAGTCAGCTCTGGGTCGTTGTCCCTGACGCTAGCAGTCAGCTCTGGGTCGCTTTCCCTGACACTAGCAGTCAGCTCTGGGTCGCTGTCCCTGACGCTAGCAGTCAGCTCTGGTTTGCTGGCCCTGACGCTAGCAGTCAGCTCTGGATCGCTGTCCCTGACGCTAGCAGTCAGCTCTTGGTCGATGTCCCCGACGCTAGCAGTCAGCTCTGGGTCGCTGTCCCTGACGCTAGCAGTCAGCTCTGGGTCGCTGTCCCTGACGCTAGCAGTCAGCTCTGGGTCGCTGTCCCTAACGCTAGCAGTCAGCTCTGGGTCGCTGTCCCTGACGCTAGCAGTTAGCTCTGGGTCGCTGGCCCTGACGCTAGCAGTCAGCTCTGGGTCGTTGTCCCTGACGCTAACAGTCAGTTCTGGATGGCTGGCCCTGACGCTAGCAGTCAGCTCTGGGTCACTGTCCCTGACGATAGCAGTCCGCTCTGGGTTGCTGTCCCTGACGCTAACAGTCAGTTCTGGTTGGCTGGCCCTGACGCTAGCAGTCAGCTCTGGGTCCCTGTCCCTGACGCTAGCAGTCGGCTCTGGGTCGCTGTCATTGACGCTAGAAGCCAGCACTGGGTCGCTGGCCCTGACGCTAGCAGTCAGCTCTGGGTCGCTGTCCCTGACGCTAGCAGTCAGCTCTGGGTCGCTTTCCCTGACGCTAGCAGTCAGCTCTGGGTCGCTGTCCCTGACGCTAGCAGTCAGCTCTGGTTCGCTGGCCCTGACGCTAGCAGTCAGCTCTGGTTGGGTGTCCCTGACGCTAGCAGTCATCTCTGGATCGCTGTCCCTGACGCTAGCAGTCAGCTCTGGATCGCTGTCCCTGACGCTAGCAGTCAGCTCTTGGTCGATGTCCCTGACGCTAGCAGTCGGCTCTGGGTCGCTGTCCCTGACGCTAGCAGTCAGCTCTGGGTTGCTGTCCCTGACGCCAACAGTCAGTTCTGGTTGGCTGGCCCTGACGCTAGCAGTCAGCTCCGGGTCTCTATCCCTGACGCTAGCAGTCGGCTGTGGGTCGCTGTCTTTGACGCTAGAAGCCAGCACTGGGTCGCTGGCCCTGACGCTAGCAGTCAGCTCTGGGTCGCTGTCCCTGACGCTAGCAGTCAGCTCTGGGTCGTTGTCCCTGACGCTAGCAGTCAGCTCTGGGTCGCTTTCCCTGAAGCTAGCAGTCAGCTCTGGGTCGCTGTCCCTGACGCTAGCAGTCAGCTCTGGTTCGCTGGCCCTGACGTTAGCAGTCAGCTCTGGTTGGGTGTCCCTGACGCTAGCAGTCATCTCTGGATCGCTGTCCCTGACGCTAGCAGTCAGCTCTGGATCGCTGTCCCTGACGCTAGCAGTCAGCTCTTGGTCGATGTCCCTGACGCTAGCAGTCAGCTCTGGGTCGCTGTCCCTGACGCAGGCAGTCAGCTCTGGGTCGCTGTCCCTGACGCTAGCAGTCAGCTCTGGGTCGCTGTCCCTGACGCTAGCAGTCAGCTCTGGGTCGCTGTCCCTGACGCTAGCAGTCAGCTCTGGGTCGCTGTCCCTGACGCTAGCAGTCAGCTCTGGGTCACTGACCGCTGAAGTTCATGCACTGCTCCTAGCTAATGTACGACGGAAAATTTAAAAAGTCAGCGAAACACCTGTGCGTGAAAGTGCGTGAAACACCTGTGCGTGAACAGTTACTCTTTGCTGTGCCTCTTTTGTTGCAGTGGATTTCTAAAATCCCTAGACATATTGGAGAAGGTCAAACTTGGACCTACTCGCTGTAGTGTAGTACGAGGCTTCTCACTAGGTTCACAACTGAAGTGATCACAATTCGAAAAGAGCGTGGGCTAGTGGTTAAGTGACACGGCTAACGAACCGAAGATGCTGGGTTCGATCCCCATCAAATATACCAAGAAGAGTCCACAGCTCCATGTTTGCAGACGATCTGGCTATGTGGACCTCTGAAGAAAATCTCAGTATAGCAAACAAACGGATGCAGCAGACAATAACATCGCTGGAGGAGTGGGCGAAATCATGGTTGGTCAAAATAAATGAAGAAAAATGAGCATGTAGGATATTTTACATTTCAAATAAACCGCAGAACACCAAAATAATTCTAAATGGCAAATATATGCGACTAAATGACAACCCAAACTACTTGGGCGTCACATTTTATCGGCGCATGACATGGAAAAGTCAGATCGAGAGAAACCGAATGAGAGCCAGACAAAGAATGGCAATCATGCAGACGAAAGTATACTAAAGAAACTGTACACTGGAAGAGTGAGACCAGTTCTCGAGTATGGCATTGCGGTATGGACAACAGCAGCAAAGGCGAACTTTTATAAAATTAGCAATCTTCAAAACCAAGTCATGAGAGTTAAAACAAGTGGCATGAAGTCAACGCCAATTGTAGAACTTGAAAAGATTACAAATCTACAATCCATGAAAGATAGAAGAGACAGCAAAGCCCAGCAGCAAGCAGGGAAACTCAGAAGACTGACAGACCATCCAATGCATCAGAGACTAAATAGATTTGGAAAAGGGAAACTAAAGCGGAGAAACTTTGCAGAAATAGCCAAAGCAAAGATGAGCGAAGACTCTATGAACACCATAACAACACCAAAGACCATCCCTACTGTACGCAAACCCACCTGGAAGCAGCATATCGTTCCAGAGATGGTAGAAAATATACCAGGTATTGGAAACAGCCAGACTGAAAAAGAAAGAAGAGACATGACCCTGAGGCACATAGCGAAAAACTACCCAAGCATGGACTAGACCCATGCATACATCCACGGCTCTGTAACAAACACAACACAGAATGGAGACGGAGGGATATTCCTGAGCCTAACAAATGGTAGAAAAATAACTGTTAGGGGCAACTGGAAAATTCTCAAGCAATTTCAGAGCGGAGGCAGAGGCACTGAAGGCTGCAGTAAAAGCAATGGTGACAGGCGAAAGCAATGAAAGCCAGATAGTCCTGTTTACAGATGCCCTGTCCGTGGTCACAGCACTAAAAAGTCAGAAAAATACAGAACTTAATGATTTAAGAACAATACTCTGTCAACTATGCCAGCAGTCCTCACCAAAAAGAGTAGTGGTATAGTGGGTTCCATCCCACTGTAACATCCAACGCAACGAGGAGGCAGACTGACTGGCACAAGAAGGTGCAAGGTTACCACAACCAGACTCTAGTGTGACCTACGAAGATTCGAAAAGGTTTATTAGGGATATATACATAGCCAAAGGGGAAACAGAGCATACTGGCTACACAAAGAACGATGCCTATTACCAGTTGAACAGAAGAGAGCAGGTCGTGGTCTTCAGACTCCGCACAGGCCACAACAGACTGAGGTACCATCTATTCAACAAACTGAAGATAGGTGGCACTGACGAATGCACCTGTAGTACAGGGAAAATTACCTCTGAACATCTGCTGCAAAATTGCGCAACATACGAAGACCAAAGAAAGCACATGTGGTCATCCCCAGTGGCAACACGAGACAAGCTCTATGGCAGTGTCGACAGCCTCGTGATGACAGCTGCTTTCTTCGAACAAATTCAAGTTGATGTCTGACATCGTACGAAGAAGAAGAAGAAGAAGAAGAAGAAGAAGAAGAAGAAGAAGAAGAAGAAGAAGAAGAAGAAGAGGAGGAAGAAGAAGAAGAAGAAGAAGAAGAAGAAAGAAGAAGAAGACGAAGAAGAAGAAGACGAAGAAGAAGAAGAAAAAGAAGAAGAAGAAGAAGAAGACGAAGAAGAAGAAGAAGAAGAAGAAAAAGAATAAGACGAAGAAGTAGAAGAAGAAGACGAAGAAGAAGAAGAAGAAGAAGAAGAAGAAGAAGAAGAAGAAGAAGAAGAAGAAGAAGAAAAAGAAGAAGAAGAAGAAGAAGAAAAAGAAGAAGAAGAAGAAGATCCCCATCACAGCACCGGCCGTTACCCCGGGGAAGCAGACCCTTAGAAAAGACAGGAGGAAACAGACCCTTACATAAAATGTATGCTGAAGTCGGATGCACTGGGAAAAGAGGCGCAACATAAAAACCACAGTGCAACGCCTTGGGGAATAGAGAAATAAGTCGAACGAAAAATAAATCACAATTCGATCCCCGTCTCGATGGCTAAGCTGCTGCAACAAAGTTTGTTTAAAAAAGAACGGTGTTGCCGTGAGGTGGGACCTTAGACAGTATCGTTAGCCTGACTGCCACGTTAGTATTGTCTCCCAACAAAGAGAAATCACATATCGATCAAGAGAAATCACATATGGATCAAGAGAAATCACATATCGATTAAGAGAAATCACATATCGATCAGTAGAAATCACATATCGATCAAGAGAAATCACATATCGATCAACAGAAATCACATATCGATCAACAGAAATCACATATCGATCAACAGAAATCACATATCGATCAATGACTTCAGAAGGTATGATCTACCCATTTTCGCCCCTATATATTTGCATCCCCCATTTATGTGTTGATCTCTTCTTCTATGATTCGTTAGTTCATTATTGTAGTTGCCCCCTGTCCCTGGTGAAGACCTACTGGTCGTAACGTCGGTTTCGTTCATGTGGCAAGTGGGTATTTGAATATTTGTGTGCGTTTGATCGGTGCTTTCATGGTGAGTTATGTGCATCAGAGTGCTTTCAGGGTTGGGCTCTGTGTATCAGAGTGCGTTCAGGGTGAGTTCTGTGCATCAGTGTGCCTTCAAGGTTGGGCTCTGTGTATCAGAGTGCTTTCAGGGTGAGTTCTGGGCATCAGAGTGCCTTCACGGTTGGGCTCTGTGTATCAGAGTGCTTTTAGGGTGAGTTCTGTGCATCAGAGTGCCTTCAAGGTTGGGCTCTGTGTATCAGAGTGCTTTCAGGGTGAGTTCTGTTCATCAGAGTGCCTTCAAGGTTGGGCTCTGTGTATCAGAGTGCCTTCAGGCTAGACTGTCTATCAGAGTGCCTTCAGTGTGGGCTCTGTGTATCAGAGTGCCTTAATGCTAGACTGTCTATCAGAGTGCCTTCAAGGTTGGGCTATGTGTATCAGAGTGCCTTCAGGCTAGACTGTCTATCAGAGTGCCTTCAGTGTGGGCTCTGTGTATCAGAGTGCCTTCAGTCTAGACTGTCTATCAGAGTGATATCAGGGTGGGCTCTGTGTATCATAGTGCATCCAGGCTAGACTGTCTATCAGAGTGCCTTCAGTGTGGGCTCTGTGTATCATAGTGCCTTCATGCTGAGTTCTGTTTATCAGAGTACCTTAAAGCTAAGTTCTGTGCATCAGAGTGCCTGCAAGGTTGGGCTCTGTGTATCAGAGTGCCTTCAGGTTAGACTGTCTATCAGAGTGCCTTCAGTGTGGGCTCTGTGTATCAGAGTGCCTTCAGGCTAGACTGTCTATTAGAGTGCCTTCAGGCTGAGCTCTGTGTATCAGAGTGCCTTAAGGCTAGACTGTCTATCAGAGTGCCTTAACGGTGGGCTCTGTGTATCCTAGTGCCTTCAAGCTGGGCTCTGTATCAGAGTGCCTTTAGGCTAGACTTTATGTATCAGAGTGCCTTCAGGTTGGACTCTGTGTATCAGAGTACCTTCAGGCTAGACTTTGTATATCAGAGTGCCTTCAGGCTGGGCTCTGTGTATCAGAGTGCCTTTAAGCTAGACTCTGTGTATCAGTGCCTTCAGGCTAGAATCTGTGTATCAGAGTGCCTTCAGGCTAAAATCTGTGTATCATAGTGCTTTCAGGCTGGGCTATGTAGAGTGGCTTCAGGCTGGGCTGTGTATAGTGACTTCAGACTGGACTGTGTATCAGAGTGCCTTCAGGCTAGAATCTGCGTATCAGAGTGCCTTCAGGCTGGACTGTGTATCAGCGTGCTTTCAGGCTGGGCTATGTAGAGTGGCTTCAGGCTGGGCTGTGTATAGTGCCTTCAGGCTAGAATCTGTTTATCAGAGTGCCTTCAGGCTGGGCTCTGTGTATCAGTGCCTTTATGGTGGGCTTTGTGTATCAGAGTCAGGCGAAGCACATTGATCAAGACCCCCCATCTCATGTCCCCGTTTGTGCTCATGTAGAAGAGCTATGTCACAGCAGCCTAGTCAAAGAGGTAGGGAACGACACTGTAAACCCCACAGTGGAGAGCTTAAGTAAGAGCAACACATTACATTATAGCCAGGAGGACCCCGCGCCCCTTTTCAAGGGCGGCCTCCTAATAGGAAGAGCTGCTGTAACCGACCCCCACAGAATCGTCGTCAAGAGCTGACCAAATTATATCACGAGTATTCTCAAACAACATCAAAAAGATAAGACCACTGCCACACTGAAATGACTGACACTGCCTAACTGCTGCATGCTGTGAGGGTAGAACACTCTACAAGTATCGGTTTTGCACAGGCGAAGGTTGTTAAGTGTGTGGTATCCTTTTTTCTTTTTTTTCTTTTTGCTTACGCCTTATTTCTCTTATCACCAAGGCGGTGAGCTTTGAACTGTGGTTTTTATTTTGCGCCTCTCGGCTCAGTGCATCCGACTTCAGCATTCATTTTATGTGAGGGTCTGCTTCCTCCTGCATTTTCTAAGGGTTTGCTTCCCCGGGGTAACGGCCGGTGCTGTGATGGGTATCGAACCCAGCACTTTCAGGTTGTGAGCCATGCCACTTAACCACTAGGCCACGCCGTCCCCTGGGTATCCTTCTGAGCTTGAAAGAAAGTTCTAGAACTAAAAACTGAAGTACGAAACAAGAACGAATTATACAGATATGCATGGTACAGGAATCGGTGGTACAGGAATCAGTGGTATAACAATCAATGGTACAGGAATAAGTACATGTTTATAAGATGATCAGCGGAATGGACAAATTAGACTTTAACATGTTGTTGTTTTTTTATAAAGCTACCCACAAAAACCAGAGGGCATAAATGCAAGTTGACTTAAGAGAGGTCCAGATTAGATATTAGGAAATATTTTTTTAGTCAGAGAGTGGTGAATGCTTGGAATGCATTGCCGGGGGAGGTAGTGGAGGCAGGGACAGTTGATTCATTTAAGAATAAATTGGATGCGCATAGCTTTTAGAGCAAGGGGATGTAAATTAAACTGGTTGTATACAGACTCTGCAGAGTCTTCTAAACCAGTATAAAGACGTTAAGTTAAGTTAAGTGGTACATATATCAACAGTACATGAATAAGTGGTACAGAAATCAGTGGTACATATATCAACGGTGCAGATATAAATATTACAAAATTCAGTAGTACAGATATAAATGGTACAGGAATCAGTGTTACAACAATCAGTGGTACAACAATCAGTGATACAACAATCAGTGGTACAACAATCAGTGGTACAACAATCAGTGTTACAACAATCAGTGGTACAACAATCAGTGTTACAACAATCAGTGGTACAACAATCAGTGGTACAACAATAAGTGGAACAGGAATCAGTGGTACAGGCATCAGTGATACAGATATCAATGGTACAATAACTAGTTTTCATGTGGTTCGGATGAAGACGGTCGGTGTTTGTGTGTGTGTGTGTGTGTGCTTCTGCGTGTGATGGCCATATGCACCTGTATTAAATGAAGCATCCGATAATTTTGTTTTCCTCCTTTGTGTGTGTCCTTTTGTGTATAATTAAACTAAAAATGTAACATATTCGCTGTAGTTGTCCTTATTGTATAATGATGCTGCTAAACTTCCATGTAGCAGCCTAGCTTAACCTTTATAAACAATCACGCAGTAATGGCGTCTATGTTTAAAACTCTATTCCCGGAGTTAATCCTAATGTCCGTCCCTACAGCCAAAGAAAATCTATGACTGCACAAATATCCTCCCGGAGATTCGATTTTGGGGGGAATTAAGAAAGAGAGAGATATAGAGAGAGAGATGGAGAGAGAGAGATAGAGAGAGAAAGAGAGATAGATAGAGAGAGAGTTGACTGGTGCCACGTCTGTCAGATGGAGTTCGTATCGAACTGTGAACAGCGCCCCGTTTGCCGATGGTTGTTGTCAGAGTTTATTGTTATTGTTCTGATGACACGGGGCTGCTGTGTCTGCCTGATCACCACGACCAAGAGCCAACTTAAAGATCTAGGCATATTTACACATGCATAGTTTAATGAATGTTGTTCTGGAACATATTTATAAGCTGTGTATGTGGTTAGAGCCGACGCCATTGACCACGAGCCGCCTGGAGCTTAGATCGATCTGTGTGAATATATTCTTATAACTGGTGAGTATCTTTTCACAAATTCCGTATAATTTTTTGTCCCACCTGTGTTGTACATTTACGGATAGAGCTGTCGCTCTCTCACTCAAGCGAAGTGGGTTTTTTTATATGGGAAATGCGCAGTGTGATCGGAGGATAATCTCTGTACCAGTAAACGTGATAAGCTGCGTAATTATGTAATAGAACTGAGATGTATAAATGTGTTGTAATTTTTTCAAAGAAATGTTGCGTTACACATAAAATGTGCAATTATGTATGAAACTTGCAGATACATTCTAGGTAACTACAAAATGGAACTAACATGTTTAAAGGCAGCAACATTTTATGACTGACTTGATGTATGTCAAATATGTAATTATATGGGGGGTGCTAACATCTATGATAGTAATGATGTCAGGTGCCGCCCCTGCATCAAATTTTGGCTACAATGTGCCTCCAACTTTATCCGTTTCTTGACTTGATGGTATACTCTCACAGACTGCTATTAGTCAATCTCTTTATTTTACTGTCCTATTTATAGCCCCGTCTTTCTTTTGTCCATCTGGCTTAACCTTTCCTACAGTTTTACACCTTTATTACAGTGGAAGACCTGACAAACACCTTCATGGTGTCGGAATGCTGGTGCACAAAGACACGGCATGTTGTGTATTGGTTTGCCGACCAGTATCAAGCCGATTGCTCAGTATACGACTAAATGCAAAGCCCTTCAATATCACGGTGATACAATGCTATGCGCCTACCTCAGATTACGAGGACAGCGAGGTTGAGAGCTTCTACGAGGAATTGCAGGCTTTGGTGAACGAGGTACCGAAGAAGGATATACTGGTGGTACAGGGAGATTGGAATGCCAAAATTGGCGAAGACATGGTACGTCACTGGAAAGGCACATGTGGAGCATATGGAAATGTGACCACGAACGATAGAGGTCTGAGACTCCTGGAATTTGCGTATTACAATAAGCTGATAGTAGCGAATACGCTGGGACCACATAAAATGTCGAGATGGTGGACGTGGCACAGCCCAAATAGCACGCTTCATAGTCAAATAGACTATATTTTGGTCCAAAGGCGATTCAGATCTAGCGTCAACAGCGTCCGGACAAGAAGTTTCACAGGGGCCGATATAGGGAGCGACCACGACTTAGTGCTGATGACCATGCATCTCAGACTAAAGAAAGTTCTGAAAAGAGAGATAACTCGACTGAGATTTGACTTGGAGAAGTTGAGGTACCCGGATGTAGTGGAGACTTTTGGAGCGGTGTTGGGGGGAAGATTCGCACCTCTCTTGGTTCTTAACGAGGAGGCAGATGTTGAGACGATGACTGAAGCCTTGAATTCGGCATTAATCTCCACGGGATCTGAGGTTCTAGGTAGGTGCAGGATTAAGAAGAAAGCATGGATCACGAGGGAAATACTGGATTTATGTAACAAGAGACGACAAATGAAGAGAGCGAAGAAAACACTAGATGGGATTCAGCAATATAGAGAGATAAATGGAAACATAAAGGCCAAGATGAAACAGGCCAAGGTGGAATGGATAACGACTCAGTGAGCAGATATCGAACAAAATCTAGGAAGAAATGATGCCAAGAAAGCATATAAATTAGTCAAGGACTTAGTAAGGCCTGTACAAAGTCGAAATACGACGATTCAGGACAAGAGTTGGAAATGTCTCACAGATGCTCAAGACATTCGTGAGCGCTGGACAGAGTACTGTTCGGAGCTATATAAGCATGAAGGTCGAGGGGACCCAAGAAATGCAATGTCTCCTGAAGTGAGTCTGATAGAGGAAAATCAAACGATAACAAGGGAAGAAGTATATGAAGCCGTGAAAATGCTGAAGAGAGGGAAGGCTGTAGGTCTGGATAATATTCTAGCAGAGCTCCTACAAGTGGGAGGTGAGGCAACAATTAATACCCTGACATACATCTGCAATAGAATTTGGCAGACAGGAGAGTGGCCCACCAACTGGACAAAATCAGTCATTATACCACTGCCTAAATAAGGAAACCTAAATATGTGTCAGAACTATCGAACAATCAGTCTGATAAGTCATCCAAGTAAAGTTCCCTTGAGAATAATACTTAACAGACTGAAACCACCGGCAGAGAATATCATTGCCGAAGAACAAGCGGGCTTTCGAGCGGGAAGGAGTACCATCGAGCAGATATTTAATATTGAGCTACTGAATGAGAAGTACTCAGAGTATCAACAACTCTACCGTGCCTTCATTGACTTTAGAAAGGCGTTTGACAGAGTGTGGTATGCGGCGATGTAGTCAACAATGAAGCATTATAACTTCAACAGTGATATTATGAGGGTAATTGCAAACTTTTATGAGCAGGCGACAAGCGCAGTCCCAGTAGAGGGAACGCTAGACGATTGGTTCCGTACGACGGTGGGTGTGAGACAGGGATGTATACTCTCCCCAACACTCTTCAATATATTCTTGGAGAGAATAATGGAGACGACCTTAAAAGGACATGTTGGCACGGTTAAAATAGGTGACAAGCTTATCACAAACTTCCGATTTGCTGATGATATTGATGTATTGGCAGGCACAGAAATAGAACTCCAGGAGTTGATTGGTAGATTGGATAGAACGGCCCTGAGTTTTGGTATGGAAATAAATGCAGATAAAACAAAGCTCATGACCAATAACGTAGCAGTAATAGAGGCAAATGGGCAGGAACTTGCGGTGGTACAACGTTTCAAATATCTGGGATCATTGATAGGTGAAGAGGGATCGAAGCCAGAGGTAATTGCAAGAATAGCACAAACAACAGCGGCGTTGACTCGGCTGAAACCTATCTGGCAAGACAAGCGGCTCGCCCTCGGCATAAAAGTTAGACAAATGCGCTCTTTGGTGCTATCAATATTTCTGTATGCCTGCGAGACCTGGACCATTACAGCAGATGTCCAGGGCATAATACATGCAATGGAAATGAAGTGCTATAGAAAACTCCTAAATGTTACATATAAAGATCGTGTCACGAACGTAGAAATCCGTCAGAGAGTTGAAGACGCTATTGGTCCTTTTGAAGATCTGTTCACAGCTATCAAAAGACGAGAGATGGCCTGGTGCGGGCACGTCACGAGGTCCAACGGAATTGCCAACTCGATACTCTTTGGTTCCGTACCGGGACAGAGAGGGCGAGGACGTCCAAGGAAGAGATGGGTGGACAACATCACTGAGTGGTCAGGCCTTCGTCCCGGTGAGATACGTCAAGCGGCGACAGACAGAGAGTGTCTTCGTGTGTGCCCCAGCGATCTGATGGGTTACGGGATGAACTGAACTGTACTGAACCTCATACATACCTGTATAGATGGGAACGAAGACTAACGTCTGGTCAGGCAAAACATACTGATCAGACATGTTAGTCAGGGTCAGGCAAAACATACTGATTAGACATGTTAGTCAGGGTCAGGCAAAACATACTGATCAGACATGTTAGTCAGGGTCAGGCATAGCATACTGATCAGACATATTCGTCAGGGTCAGGCATAGCATACTGATCAGACATGTTAGTCAGGGTCATTCAGAACATACTGATCAAATATGTTAGTCAGGGTCAGGCAAAACATACTGATCAGACATGTTAGTTAGGGTCAGGCAAAACATACTGATCAGACATGTTAGTCGGGGTCAGGCAGAACATACTGATCAGACATGTTAGTTAGGGTCAGGCAAAACATACTGATCAGACATGTTAGTCAGGGTCAGGCATACTGATCAGACATATTCGTCAGGGTCAGGCATAGCATACTGATCAGACATATTCGTCAGGGTCAGGCATAGCATACTGATCAGACATGTTAGTCAGGGTCATTCAGAACATACTGATCAAATATGTTAGTCAGGGTCAGGCAAAACATACTGATCAGACATGTTAGTTAGGGTCAGGCAAAACATACTGATCAGACATGTTAGTCAGGGTCAGGCAAAACATACAGTCCTCACCTCAACGTCCACGAATTCCTCCCTGGGAACGGGCTGCTCTCATTCAGCCTGGCTAACTAGGTAATGGATCGACGTGATTCACGTATTAGTCAACAACACTCAAATGAATCTAAGCATAACACCACCCCCTGAAGGACCCCATTCCACGTTCATCAGCACGCTCGGGATGTGAGGAAAGCTACGACAACCCGCCACTTAACGTCATTTCAGGGCACAGAAAAGAGTAATCCTACTCATTGTGGGCTTTCAACAACAACAACAACAACAACATCTACATAGCTACCAATATGTATGAATGATTGCCCTTCTAGTAGCAGTGTGTCTCCTAACACAATCTGATTCTCGATAGTTAATTTATTCTCATAATCTTTGGGATTTTCTCTGTGATTTCCCAATACCAATTTGTGTGACCTACCATGAAGTAGACTTATTTGATTTTGCTTCTGATTGCGCGACAGAAGCTTCAAATCATCCGCAAGTCTAGAACATCAGCTTGTTTTGTCAAATTCCATTTTTGTTGGTTGATGTTTCATCTTCATGATCCAGTTAATAAATATCAGAGAGAGAAATGGTGATGACCATAGACATCCCAGCCACACAACTTCTCATCTAGACATCCCAGTCACACAACTTCTCATCTAGACATCCCAGTCACACAACCTGATCTAGACATCCCAGTCACACAACCTGATCTAGACATCCCAGTCACACAACTTCTCATCTAGACATCCCAGTCACACAACTTCTCATCTAGACATCCCAGTCACACAACCTGATCTAGACATCCCAGTCACACAACCTGATCTAGACATCCCAGTCACACAACCTCTCATCTAGACATCCCAGTCACACAACCTGATCTAGACATCCCAGTCACACAACTTCTCATCTAGACATCCCAGTCACACAACTTCTCATCTAGACATCCCAGTCACACAGCCTGATCTAGACATCCCAGCCACACAACCTGATCTAGACATCCCAGCCACACAATCTCATCTAGACATCCCATCCACACAAACTGATCTAGACATCCTATCCACACAATTTCTCATCTAGACATCCCATCCACATAACCTCATCTAGACATCCCATCCACACAACCTCATCTAGACATCCCAGCCACACAACCTGATCTAGACATCCCAGACAAATCACCAGTAAGAGAGCCCAGCTCATGCTCAAGACCTTCTGCTCAAAAGAAGATATTTGCCTTTGAGATTGTCCCGTCGTAGATCTACTTGGGCCAATAGATCACGAACTCCCATTTAATAAATCGGGAGATGTCGCAAAGGGTAACAGTGGGTTGGCTCAGCTTCAACTGTGTTAAACCCATACTGTAACAGCAGGTTGGCTCAGCTTCAACTGTGTTAAACCCATACTGTAACAGCGGGCTGGCTCAGCTTCAACTGTGTTAAGCCCATACTGTAACAGCGGGTTGGCTCAGCTTCAACTGTGTTTAACCCATACTGTAACAGCGGGCTGGCTCAGCTTCAACTGTGTTAAACCCATACTGTAACAGCGGGTTGGCTCAGCTTCAACTGTATAAACCAATACTGCAACAGATGGCGCCGTAACTGGCTGCGGGTCTACATTTCTCTACTGTTTTGGATCATTATGGATGCCGCCAGACCACGGATTTGCCTGGAATTCACACTACTCGACGACTTACACTTGTGTTCACGGAAACGTGGTGTTGTTTTCCGTCTGAACTTGTTATTTCGTTCTTTTTTTTGAGATTTCTTCCATCCGTTTATCCTGGTCTGGACGCCGGCTGAATGGCACTACGCTTATACCTGTGTCGTATTTCACGGGTTAGTTCTGCCGGTTCACCTTCACGAATTTGGCGTGTGGGAATTTTAGATGCTACTATGATGAGCTGAGTACAGCTGGGGAGAGATGCCAGACTCACTCACACGCTGAGTGTTGTCCATACGACCTCTTGTGGTTATCGAAAAGGCACGACAAACTGCGTTAGATGCCTTCCCACCTTTCTACCCTGCGGGTTACATGTTTACGGAAAGGCTTCGGTGGTAACCCTGAGGCAAAATCTGCATCCTATGCTATCTCCAGTCGTCTAGATGAATGTCTTGCCACTGGCAAAAGGTAGCTTAGGCTCTGTGAATGAGGTTGACAAAAGGCGCAGTTTCTTCCTCACTTTAATCCAAATCACCGCGCAAGTCACCCATTTCAGCGGACACAGCAAGAGATACGACTGTCCACACGGCTGAACAAAGAGAGTGGTCTTCATCACTTGTGATGGACAACTATTAACAGATTCGAAACGTCAACATTAGATCTCACGCCTTCAACTGTGTGGTTAATCCAGCCATGGTATATGGCTTCGATGTGTCGAACCTATGGAAAGCTGGGGCAGATAGACTACGTGCTGCCTAACGAGCGATGGAGTGAGGAACATTGAAGACGTCCATTCGAGGCAAAATCCGCAACGCAGAGATCAGACATGGAACTTCCTTCACTGACGTCCTGGATGTCGCGCTGTACCGAAAATACAGATGGGCCGGTCATGTGGTACGCATGTCGGATAACAGATGGACCGGCCATGAAGTACGCATGTCGGATAACAGATGGACCGGCCATGAAGTACGCATGTCGGATAACAGATGGACCGGTCATGTGGTGCGCATGTCGGATAACAGATGGACCGGCCATGAAGTACGCATGTCGGATAACAGATGGACCGGCCATGAAGTACGCATGTCGGATAACAGATGGACCGGCCATGAAGTACGCATGTCGGATAACAGATGGACCGGCCATGAAGTACGCATGTCGGATAACAGATGGACCGGCCATGTGGTACGCGTGTCGGATAACAGATGGACCGGCCATGAAGTACGCATGTCGAATAACAGATGGACCGGCCATGTGGTACGCGTGTCGGATAACAGATGGACCGGTCATGAAGTACGCATGTCGGATAACAGATGGACCGGTCATGAAGTACGCATGTCAGATAACAGATGGACCGGCCATGAAGTACGCATGTCGGATAACAGATGGACCGGCCATGAAGTACGCGTGTCGGATAACAGATTGGCACGTAGAGGGAAGTTGTGATGGTTCTACAACCTTAGCCACCCTCGCGGGCCACCGAGGCTGAGATGAAGAGATAGCCTGAAGGAGGCCCTGTGTCCAACATGGTATACCAAGGCAAAAGATCGAAATAAGTTTACTCAACATTTGGCTACCTGGCATCAGACATGTTCCTACTTGAATACCAGGATCTATAGATTTAGAGATCCTTCACGGGCACTCCATAATCCATGAATAACTTTCAAAAGGAGTGTCTGTCAAATTGATAATGCGTTTTCCTAGTCCACCAACTCGATATCAAGTGTTGAGTTCTCTTCCACACTCCGTTCAATTATTTGTCTCACTGAAGTTATCAGACCGGCACGTGTCTCTACGATCATTACTCACCTGTTTGCCTGGGACCTCACTGAAGTTATCAGACCTGCGCGTGTCTCTACGTCCATTACTCACCTGTTTGCCTGGGACCTCACTGAAGTTATCAGACCTGCGCGTGTCTCTACGATCATTACTCACATGTTTGCCTGGGACCTCACTGAAGTTATCAGACCGGCACGTGTCTCTACGATCATTACTCAGCTGTTTGCCTGGATCCTCACTGAAGTTATCAGACCGGCACGTGTCTCTACGATCATTACTCAGCTGTTTGCCTGGGACCTCACTGAAGTTATCAGACCCGCGCGTGTCTCTACGTCCATTACTCACCTGTTTGCCTGGGACCTCACTGAAGTTATCAGACCGGCACGTGTCTCTACGATCATTACTCACCTGTTTGCCTGGGACCTCACTGAAGTTATCAGACCGGCACGTGTCTCTACGATCATTACTCACCTGTTTGCCTGGGACCTCACTGAAGTTATCAGACCGGCACGTGTCTCTACGATCATTACTCACCTGTTTGCCTGGGACCTCACTGAAGTTATCAGACCGGCACGTGTCTCTACGATCATTACTCACCTGTTTGCCTGGGACCTCACTGAAGTTATCAGACCCGCGCGTGTCTATACGTCCATTACTCACCTGTTTGCCTGGGACTTCACTGAAGTTATCAGACCCGCACGTGTCTCTACGATCATTACTCAGCTGTTTGCCTGGATCCTCACTGAAGTTATCAGACCCGCGCGTGTCTCTACGTCCATTACTCAGCTGTTTGCCTGGGACCTCACTGAAGTTATCAGACCCGCGCGTGTCTCTACGTCCATTACTCACCTGTTTGCCTGGGACCTCACTGAAGTTATCAGACCTGCGCGTGTCTCTACGTCCATTACTCACCTGTTTGCCTGAGACCTCACTGAAGTTATCAGACCCGCGCGTGTCTCTACGTCCATTACTCACCTGTTTGCCTGGGACCTCACTGAAGTTATCAGACCTGCGCGTGTCTCTACGTCCATTACTCACCTGTTTGCCTGAGACCTCACTGAAGTTATCAGACCCGCACGTGTCTCTACGATCATTACTCAGCTGTTTGCCTGAATCCTCACTGAAGTTATCAGACCCGCGCGTGTCTCTACGATCATTACTCAGCTGTTTGCCTGAATCCTCACTGAAGTTATCAGACCCGCGCGTGTCTCTACGTCCATTACTCAGCTGTTTGCCTGGGACCTCACTGAAGTTATCAGACCCGCACGTGTCTCTACGTTCATTATTCACCTGTTTGCCTGGTACCTCATTTAATCTCTCTATTATGATTTTATTTCATATTTTCCTTGTCACTAATAATAACATTATTTCTCTATAATGTGTTCACTGCTGCTGATTTCCATTGTTTGACACCTTGACTGCACAGCCTTCCCCCTTTCCTGCTGATATTCTTCTCCTGTCCTAACTGTAACAAGTAATATGTACAGTATCTCTGTCGAAATGTCAATGTCTGCTTTGATTATTTCTGAGATACCATCTTGGCCAATGGCTTTTTCATCTCGCTGGAGCACTATGACTTTCTTTGTTTTGGTTTCTTGAAAATAACTTGCAGGTTCAATTCTGCTGACTTTGTCTGGAAGATTGCGTGGAGATGGTCTGAAGATTGTGTGGAGATGGTCTAATGATTGTGTGAAGATTGTCTGATGATTGTGTGGAGATGGTCTGATGATTGTGTGGAGATGGTCTGATGATTGTGTGGAGATGGTGTGATGATTGTGTGGAGATGGTCTGATGATTGTGTGGAGATGGGCTGATGATTGTGTAGAGATGGTCTGATGATTGTGTGGAGATGGTCTGATGATTGTGTGGAGATGGTCTGAAGATTTGTGTGGAGATGGTCTGATGATTGTGTGGAAATGGTCTGGAAGATTGTGTGGAGATAGTTTGAAGATTGTGTGAAGATGATAGTGTGGAAATGATTTGGAAGATTATGTAGATATGGTCTGAAGATTGTGTGAAGATTGTCTGGAGATTGTATAGAAATGATCTGTAAGATTCTGTGGAGATGATCTGTAAGATTATGTGGAGATGATCTGTAAGATTCTGTAGAGATGGTCTACTTAAAATTTCTTCTTAAATCTCCTCCTATCTCTGTACCTACTTAACTGCGTTGATGATCGCATTGTCTTCCATATCTTTAATAAAGCCAATTACTTACTTATATTGTCCTGCGTTTCTTTGTGAGGTTATACTGGGTTTTCCTTGTTCCTCTCAGTGCCGCTTCCTCTGTCTTTATTGTCAACTCATCAATTTATTTTATGTTGTCTCTTTTTATGTATTTTTGTACTTCTTAGTTGGTTTCAAAGAAAATTTCCCGAAACGTAGGTCAGGGGTTTTCTGTTCAAATCTGTCTTCTTAATTGTTTTTTTCCTTCGTTTTTCTGAGAGTCTATTCTGTCATTCTGGGAGTGTGCTCTTTTTCTGAGAGTCAGTCTGCAGTTCTGGGGGCGTTTCCTCTTCTCGAGAGTCTGTCCTACCGTTGTGGGAGCGTATTCTCTTTCTGAGAGTCTGTTCTGTCGTTCTGTGAGCGTATTTTCTCTTTCTGAGAGTCTGTTCTGTCGTTCTGTGAGTGTACTCTTTCTGAGAGTATGTTCTGTCGTCCTGTGAGTGTACTCTTTCTGAGAGTCTGTTCTGTCGTTCTGTGAGCGTATTCTCTTTCTGAGAGTCTGTTCTGTCGTTCTGTGAGTGTACTCTTTCTGAGAGTCTGTTCTGTCGTCCTGTGAGTGTACTCTTTCTGAGAGTCTGTTCTGTCGTTCTGTGAGCGTATTCTCTTTCTGAGAGTCTGTTCTGTCGTTCTGTGAGCGTATTCTCTTTCTGAGAGTCTGTTCTGTCGTTCTGTGAGCGTATTCTCTTTCTAAGAGTCTGTTCTGTCGTTCTGTGAGTGTACTCTTTCTGAGAGTCTCTTCTGTCGTTCTGGGAACGTATTCTCTTTCTCAGAGTCTGACCTGACATTCTGAAGCGTGTTCTATCTTTCTAATAATATATCTTGTCTTTCTGAGAGTGTGTCCTATCCATCTCTACATTCCCCTCTCAATTCCCCAGCTGTATTGGTTGTAACTTTGTTTTGTTCCCACAGTCTACTATTTGATCTAACTTCAGTTCATCTAATACGAAGCTCTTTACATTTAGAAGAGGACGCATACAAGGCAGTTATTGTAGCTCTGTTTCACCTTCAGTCGGGCCAATCCTGTTTTGCTTTTTTTTTTCATCTTTGATGTCCAATAAATAAATATATGAATCAAGGCAGAAGTGAAACATCGGACACTCAGAAGTAACACAGGAAGATGCGCTTTATTCTCTCATCGTGAACAGCTCTCTGGTCGACCTCTAGAAACTCAACGGTTCTATGCGCTGGCTTGTTGAGATGGGGTTCCAGTGGAGACTGACCTTTTCAAAATGCACAATGTGTGTGCTGTGTGAGTTTATCTGCAGCTGGATCGATATAGCGCAGGTTCGTCATTATAAGAAGATCGATGGTTTCTGTACTTCAACCTATAACCGAGTACGAACGGAAGCGGCTTGTTGGTGTTGCGATACGGCAGGCTAAATCAAGTATCAACTGGAATCGTTACGACCAACTTATCAGGACGAATACGGTGACTGGCACGAGCGGTTCTGTGAATCTGTTTTCTTTATCTAAGGAGGAGGTGTTCTCGAGTGCTAAAGTGAGTCAACTGGGTGGATGATTGCGTGCTAATTGAGTGCATGTGTGAATTTGTTTGCGTGAGTAGTCATAACATGTGTGTAGGCGAGCATGCATTTGAGTGAAAGTGTGTGCGAGTGTGTGTGTGCAAGTTTAGGTGTGTGAATCTAAGATGGTTTGTGTGCGTGTGTTTTAGTGATATTTTTAGCAACTGACAACCGTAAAATACACGGACGTGTGTATGTATATATACCGAGTGGACAACGGGGATCTTTGTGTAGGACCAGAACAAGAATAGCACCACTGCCTCACAGAGAGCATGTCATAAGAGGCGACTCAACTGTGTGCCATGGCATAACACTGGCCATGTTTAGGTGGTTTGTTAAGAGCAGCATAGATGGCGCCTAACAGGCTGCGGGTCTACTTTGCTTTAGTGTTTGAATCTATTAAGATGGAATCGCATATCGGTTAACTACCTTCCGCTGCACTTGTCCCTACGCAGCGGAGTAATTTACTCCTCGAGCCTAGCCCGCTTAGCAGGAAACCTCCCAGCTACACCCAGCTCCCGCCAGAGCAAGGACCTACACAGTTGCGTCCACCTCAGTAGAAGTACAGCTGGACTCAAACTAAGATGTATTATACATGTATTTATATGTATCTGTGTATGTATATGTATATGAATGTGTGTATGTATGTGAGTATGTATATGTATATGTATGGGTGTATGTATGTGTGTATTAGTGTATGTATATGTATATGTATGTGTGTATGTATGTATGTGTGTATGTATATGTGTGTATGTGTGTATGCATATGTATATGTATATGTATGTGTGTATGTATATATGTATATATGTATGTATGTACGTATGTATGTATGTAGGTATGTATTTATGTGTATGTGTGTGTGTGTATGTGTGTATGTATGTATGTATGTATGTGTGTATGTATGTATGTATGTATGTGTGTATGTATATATGTATGTATGTACTATGTATGTATGTACGCATGTATTTATATGTATGTATGTATTTATGTGTGTATGTATGTATATGTATATGTGTGTATGTGTGTATGTATATGTTTATGTATGTGTATATGTATGTGTGTATGTGTGTATGTGTGTATGTAAATGTATATGTGTGTATGTGTGTATGTATATGTATATGTATGTGTGTATGTATATATGTATGTATGTACGTATGTATGTATGTACGTATGTATTTATGTGTATGTATGTATGTATGTATGTATGTGTGTATGTATGTATATATGTATGTGTGTGTATGTATGTATGTATGAATGTATGTGTGTATGTGTGTATGTATCCTGGGTCGGACTTGAAGATCCAGCTTGGTAATCACAAGATGGTGCTCCTCTGGGCGGATGCCATATCAGCAGTGATCTATAAGACAGCTGGTCCATGTCTTACTAGCAAGATCATTGACCTATACAGTGTGATCTGGAATGAGGGGACAATCCCGAATAGATTTAAAGATGCTTCAATAGTTGAAATATACAAGAGGACAGGAAATTAGCAAAACTTGGATAACCACCGGGGATTATCCCTGCTATCCGGCGCCGGGAAGATCCTAGCACGTCTCTTCTTACATAGGATAATCAGATATCTTGAACAAGGTCACCAGCTCCCAGAGACTCAGATAATCAGACATCTTGAACAAGGTCACCAGCTCCCAGAGACTCAGATAATCAGACATCTTGAACAAGGTCACCAGCTACCAGAGACTCAGATAATCAGACATCTTGAACAAGGTCACCAGCTCCCAGAGACTCAGATAATCAGACATCTTGAACAAGGTCACCAGCTCCCAGAGACTCAGAAATCAGACATCTTGAACAAGGTCACCAGCTACCAGAGACTCAGATAATCAGACATCTTGAACAAGGTCACCGGCTCCCAGAGACTCAGATAATCCTCCATCTTGAACAAGGTCACCAGCTCCCAGAGACTCAGATAATCAGACATCTTGAACAAGGTCACCAGCTACCAGAGACTCAGATAATCCGACATCTTGAACAAGGTCACCAGCTACCAGAGACTCAGATAATCAGACATCTTGAACAAGGTCCCCAGCTACCAGAGACTCAGATAATCAGACATCTTGAACAAGGTCACCAGCTCCCAGAGACTCAGATAATCAGACATCTTGAACAAGGTCACCAGCTACCAGAGACTCAGATAATCATACACCTTGAACAAGGTCACCAGCTCCCAGAGACTCAGATAAACATACATCTTGAACATGGTTACCAGCTCCCAGAGACTCAGATAATCAGACATCTTGAACAAGGTCACCAGCTCCCAGAGACTCAGATAATCAGACATCTTGAACAAGGTCACCAGCTCTCACACACTCAGATTGGCTTCAGAACCGGACGGCGAACTGTACACATGTTCTTCGCTGCGCGACAGATACAGGAGAAATGCCAGGGGCATAGCATAGAGCTGTACACTGCGTTTATCGACCTCATTAAGGCATTAGACACGGTAAGCAGAGGTGGGTTGTGGATGGCCATGTCAAAGTTCAGCTGCCCCTCTAAATGTATGACCATGGTGAAACGTCATGAAGGAATGCGTGATAGTATGATGGGAAAGGGAGAGACTTCCAGAACGTTTGACGTGACAAACGGTGTAAAGCCAGGCTGTGCTCGCCCCAACCCTGTTTAGTATGGTGTTCCCAACCACGATGTCCGATGCTTTCAGAACAGCCAAACCCGGTGTTTCCATCAGATTCCGCATGGGCGGCAGGCTCCTCAATGCTCGCAGAATGGGGTGGGGGAGAGGGAAAAGGGGGGGGGCAAAAACCAGAGTAGCAGACGACATGATCCACGAGCTTTTATTTGCAGACGACTGTGCTATGAATAGCAGCTCGGAGCGGGAAATGCAGTATAGTATGGATCGGTTCTCTGCTGCATGCAACATCTTCGGACTGGTCATAAATGTTAAAAGAATGGAAGTTATGCACCAACGAACATCCGGTACAAGATACAATAATAATAAAGTTCGCTTAGGTATCTGAGGCCCGTTGCGTCGATCGGACGTCACCATGACCAGTCAAAACGGCGCACTGTCAGACCTCATCTACAGCATTCCCCGGCGGCGGGGACAGTGGGAGCGCTGCTGCGTCCCCACTGGGATCCCTGTGGGCTCCTGGGAGAGAGCCGGGTGCTCCGCTGCCTTGGAATGTGGGCCGCGAGGAGGGAGTGTTTGATGAGTTCTCCTTCTCTTAAGTATCGATCCGGTGTCAGAGTGTCCTCTTCCGTAATCGAGCTCAACCTCTGCATGTTTTCCGCCTGTGTGGCGATGAAATTCTTTCTCTGTTTAGAATACAGAGAAATGAGAGGGTGACTAGAGTCTCCGGTGGTGTGCGAGTGAAAATTGACATCAAACTATGAAGAAGAGGCCTTGTATATCGCATTTATTCTTGGCCTGACGCTGGAGAGCAGCCAATCGGAACGAGTGTTGACACCAAGGCCTTGATTTCCGCGTTTTGGAGCGCAGCTATATTCCACCAAAAATGGCCATATATTTTTACTGAACGATGCAAAGACCGCGAACAAAATGCATTCTAATTGTGAAATACACCACTCAGATGAATAAAGACACTCTTACAGTAAAGCAGCTATGCAGGGATACGATCAGTGCAAATACACACATGATACACACAGCCGCAAAACAAATTAATGGACCGAGGAGGCAAGTAAGATAATGGAGGTCAGTACAGCCTTCGGTAGAATGTGTGCGACAGTATGGTAGCACCGGGGCATTAGCGCCAAGACAAAGGTCAAGGTCTACCGAGCTGCTGTCCTCCCAACCCTGTTAAACGCATGCGAGAGTTGGACTGTCTATGCGAGAGTTGAACTGCCATGCGAGAGTTGGACTGTTCATGCGAGAGTTGGACTATCTATGCGAGAGTTGGACTGTCCATGCGAGAGTTGGACTGTACATGCGAGAGTTGGACTGTCCATGCAAGAGTTGGAATGTCTATGCAAGACAGGCAAAAAGATTGAACCACTTCTACACAACCAGCCTGAGACACATACTCCACATCCGTTGGCAGTACCATGTCCCTGACACTGAAGTCATGAAGAGATATGCCAAGCGTCCATGCATCGCTGCGGACGGAACAGCTGAGATGGGATGGGCACCTTGTGCGCGTGCCAGACACAAGACTGCCAAAGAGACTTATGTACGGCGTCAGATGAGTTCCCGTGATGTTTATACTCTCAGACGAGTTCTCGTGATGTTTTCACTGTCAGAAGAGTTCCCGTGATGTTTATACTGTCAGACGAGTTCTCGTGATATTTATACTGTCAGACGAGTTCTCGTGATCTTTTCACTGTCATAAGAGTTCCCGTGATGTGTACACCTTCAGACGAGTTCCCGTGATGTGTTCATCTTCAGACGAGTTCCCGTGATGTGTACACCTTCAGACGAGTTCCCTTGATGTGTTCACCTTCAGACGAGTTCCCGTGATGTGTTCACTTTCAGAAGAGTTCCCGTGATGTGTACACCTTCAGACGAGTTCCCGTGATGTGTACCCCTTCAGACGATTTCCCTTGATGTGTTCACCTTCAGACGAGTTCCCTTGATGTGTTCACCTTCAGACGAGTTCCCTTGATATGTTCACCTTCAGACGAGTTCCCTGGATGTGTTCACCTTCAGACGAGTTCCCGTGATGTTTATAATGTCAGATAAGTTCCCGTGATGTTTACACCGTCATGCATGGAGCAGGCGAGTAGATCGACCGCTAGTCGAGTTTCCTATCGAATGGCTGTGATGTGAGCGACGTTTTCACAAGAACATGCTACATGATGATGATGATATATATATATATAATGTCTATGCACGTTCTAATCGGGCCTTATTGCACTAAACACGTTACATTATGTGTTATCTAACGTTACGGTATGTTCAATGCGTACACGTCAAATCTATCATATTCCTATTATATTTTGAGGCCGCCATCTTGACCTTTACGTTATGAAGGAGCAAATCGCAAACAAGTGGTACGATCACGTGAGCTGGAGTTCGACCAGGGAAGCACTACAACTACACTGGAAGAAGTTGCTGGCGTAAGTTTTTGTAATCTCTTTGCTACAGATGTGTTTTGTTGTGCTATATATCGAGATGTTGTGTTGGGGTATGTTATGAAATGTATGTTTGGTTACGTTGTGTTCCGTTATGTTTTTGTTATGGTATGTTTGTTTACTTGTTTGCTGTTTTCTAAGTTACGCTGTCTGAGGGCGTTACTCGGGACGAATTGTTACTGGTAGAGGACTTGGCAGAGGCTCTTCTCATATCACCTGCAGCTTCTGAAGAAGGTTGACGTGGGTCCTCCTCGCTATAGTGCAATGCAAGACTTCTCAACTGGCTCGCCGTTATTGTGTTACGTTATTAACTAAATACATTCGTTGACCTGTGCTCCTCACGCAGCATATAAGGCAGGACGAGGCTTGAAGTGACTCTAGGGAACGATGAATTGTTTTTTGTCAAATCGCTCACATCGGGCAGGGGGGTCTTGCCTCATACCCAAGCAATCCACCTGTAAACAGACTATACTACAGCAACCGTATCAACGAGGTGGGAATCGACAGCATGATCCACATAATGTTGAGTCTGCTGGGAAGCCTAGTATTGCACTACAGCTAGTAGAACCCATATCAATCTTGTTAAGTACACCGCTTAATATTAGAATACACCCTACCAGATACGACTTGCAAAGTGTGAAGATCTGATCAGGAACAGCTGTAGGCAGCAGCCCCAGCAGACAATTCGTTAAACTATATCAGGGCGCGAAAAATGCAGGATGAAAGGTCGCCATGCGCATGGTAATGAATCTGTTAGTCCTAACATGTCAGGACCAGTTTTATATTTACTCTCACAATTTCTTCCATCGCGGATATACATCTTCTGTTTTGAAGGACACATAATAGAATATATTCCCGCGTAATATCTTTCCCTTCCGCCTGTTTCAAAGGTCAGACTGTCGGCGTTATGTTACGCAGTAGCTAAGCCGTAGCACAAATTAGGAATAGCAGAAATAGGTCAGCATTATTTAATAAATAAACTTGCACCCTACAGGAACTTTTAATCCAGTATTGGGTATGGCTCCTATATTTGTAGCATGGCTCCTGTATTTGTAACCTGGCTCCTGTATTTGTAGTCTGGCTCCTGTATTTGTAACCTGGCTCCTGTATTTGTAACCTGGCTCCTGTATTTGTAACCTGGCTCCTGTATTTGTAACCGGGCTCCTGTATTTGTAACCTGGCTCCTATATTTGTAGGCTGGCTCCTAGATCCTCAACATATTTTTGGGGGTCAGTCACTGGACTACAGAAAGACATGTGTTCATCCATTGAAATCGATAAGGACCATTCGGTAAACATTGGCTGATCGCAAGAGTTCCAAAATAGCTAAATAAGCCAATCGGAGTCCAAATTTTCCTTTCGCACTTAGTACACGGAAATAAGACACCTCCTTGCACCGAGGTTGAAGAAGTGTTGATGTGAGCAGACTTGTGGTGCGATCGTCTCTGGATAGCCTCATTTATTCCCGATGCCTCATGTCTCTGAACAGCCTTGGCAATAGTGCAGCATCAATCTGTGAGATTGGTTGCGATTTTTGTCCCAGTCATCATGGTTAACACCGTTGACCACCGCTTGCTCTCCTGCCATATTGAAGTTCACCATAGAGCAAGTCTTTTGGTAGACGGGGATCCAACATGAGTACCACAAGGCCATCCCATTCCAGATGTGCTGCACATATCAGGGTGTGTATACTGTACATGCCCGATCGCGATAACACATCTGTATCTGGCATCATGTCTTGCCATCTAATCCTCAGCATTTTCCGCAGGCAATCCATGTGGAAGTGGTTTTATTTCCTGACATGATGACTATAGACGGTGCAGGTCTTTCCCGCATATAAATGGCCAGGTAGAACAACTGCAGCGTAGACCTTTATTCTTGAGTCCTCACCCCTCGCCTATCCCACACCTTGTTTGAGTTCTGATCTCTCGCCTATCCCACACCTTCAGTTCTGATCTCTCGCCTACCCCACACCTTGTTTTAGTCCTGATCTCTCGCCTATCCCACACCTTGAATTCTGATCTCTCGCCTACCCCACACCTTGAGTTCTGATCTCTCGCCTACCCCACACCTTGAGTTCTGAGCTCTCGCCTACCCCACACCTTGGTTTAGTCCTGATCTCTCGCCTATCCCACACCTTGAGTTCTGATCTCTCGCCTATCCCACGCCTTCAGTTCTGGTCTCTCGTCTATCCCACACCTTCAGTTCTGATCTCTCGCCTATCCCACACCTTCAGTTCTGATCTCTCGCCTACCCCACACCTTCAGTTCTGATCTCTCGCCTACCCCACACCTTCAGTTCTGATCTCTCGCCTACCCCACACCTTCAGTTCTGATCTCTCGCCTATCCCACACCTTGTTTGAGTTCTGATCTCTCGCCTACCCCACACCTTGTTTGAGTTCTGATCTCTCGCCTACCCCACACCTTAGTTTATTCCTGATCTCTCGCCTATCCCACACCTTGAGTTCTGATCTCTCGCCTATCCCACACCTTGAGTTCTGATCTCTCGCCTATCCCACACCTTGTTTGAGTTCTGATCTCTCGCCTACCCCACACCTTGTTTGAGTCCTGATCTCTCGCGTACCCCACACCTTGAGTCCTGATCTCTCGCCTACCCCACACCTTGAGTCCTGATCTCTCGCCTACCCCACACCTTGAGTCCTGATCTCTCGCCTACCCCACAACTTGAGTCCTGATCTCTCGCCTACCCCACACCTTGAGTCCTGATCTCTCGCCTACCCCACACCTTCAGTTCTGATCTCTCGCCTACCCCACACCTTGAGTCCTGATCTCTTGCCTACCCCACACCTTGAGTCCTGATCTTTCGCCTACCCCACACCTTCAGTTCTGATCTCTCGCCTACCCCACACCTTGAGTCCTGATCTCTCGCCTACCCCACACCTTGAGTCCTGATCTCTCGCCTACCCCACACCTTGAGTCCTGATCTCTCGCCTACCCCACACCTTGAGTCCTGATCTCTCGCCTACCCCACACCTAGAGTACTTATCTCTATCCCACCCCACACCTTGAGTCCTGATCTCTCGCCTACCCTACACCTTCAGTTCTGATCTCTCGCCTACCCCACACCTTGAGTCCTGATCTCTCGCCTACCCCACACCTTGAGTCCTGATCTCTCGCCTACCCCACACCTTGAGTCCTGATCTCTCGCCTACCCCACAACTTGAGTCCTGATCTCTCGCCTACCCCACACCTTGAGTCCTGATCTCTCGCCTACCCCACACCTTCAGTTCTGATCTCTCGCCTACCCCACACCTTGAGTCCTGATCTCTCGCCTACCCCACACCTTGAGTCCTGATCTCTCGCCTACCCCACACCTTCAGTTCTGATCTCTCGCCTACCCCACACCTTGAGTCCTGATCTCTCGCCTACCCCACACCTTGAGTCCTGATCTCTAGCCCACCCCACACCTTGAGTCCTGATCTCTCGCCTACCCTACACCTTCAGTTCTGATCTCTCGCCTACCCCACACCTTGAGTCCTGATCTCTCGCCTACCCCACACCTTGAGTCCTGATCACTCGCCTACCCCACACCTTGAGTCCTGATCTCTCGCCTACCCCACACCTTGAGTCCTGATCTCTCGCCTACCCCACACCTTCAGTTCTGATCTCTCGCCTACCCTACACCTTGAGTCCTGATCTCTCGCCTACCCCACACCTTGAGTCCTGATCTCTCGCCTACCCCACACCTTCAGTTCTGATCTCTCGCCTACCCCACACCTTGAGTCCTGATCTCTCGCCTACCCCACACTTTGAGTCCTGATCTCTCGCCTACCCCACACCTTCAGTTCTGATCTCTCGCCTACCCCACACCTTGAGTCCTGATCTCTCGCCTACCCCACACCTTATTACGAAGTCTACCAAATGCCACACCTGCCCAAGATATGCTTGTATTTACCTCACCATCTTTGTGACTATAACAGAGTACTGAAAGAATGGAGAAAAAACCAGGAAAACACACATACACAGATAGACATATATGCATACACATAGACGCACGCATACCCAGATAGAGATAGAGAGAGAGCGAGAGAGGAAGAGGGGGAGTGAGAGGTTGAGAGGGAGAGGGAGAGAGAGAGAGAGAGAGAGAGAGAGAGAAACACGAGCTCGAATTGAGTATTTATTATTTGTTAGTGAACTGGAAGATCGATTTGTGTGTGGATCGACGGATGAGGGGACAAGGAAATGTCACCTCGGTATCACTTGTACAGGAAATAGCCTCAATAACATGGCTAGGAAACAAACAGTGAAGATAATCAATATCAGAAACTGTCGTTGAAGATTAAGTGTGAGGTTAACTTCGCATACACAGACATGTGCCCGTGTGAGGAAAACAGGCAAAAATAAAATATGTTATGTTGACTCCATGAGAGACGCTGAATGACAGCATGCCACTCTCCAACCAAATTGAGAGATATACTATATGTTTAGGAGATAAGTCAGAGAGTAGGAGGGAATTAGATGTGAATGAGGGCGAACGACAAACCGGAAGGAGAAGGAGAGTTCTTCGCTTATGTGTTCCTGGAGTCACTTCCTCTTTTCTTTGTTCTCCTTTGAATAGTAAGTCAGGTAGGGTGCACGACAAACGTTCGTACCTGGTCCCTTTCGTGTGACAGGCAAGGGTTTTAGCGACTCCGACAACGAATACCTCGATATCGTGAGCGACTTCTGGAGACTCGATTGTAGATTCTATTCGAAGTGGTCTGCCTGGCCTTGACTGTCTAGATTATGTCCAAAGTGTTCTGCTTGACCATGGATAGTCTGTCTAGATTATGTCCAAAGTATTCTGCTTGACCATGGATGGTCTGTCTAGATTCTGTCCAAAGTGTTCTGCTTGACCATGGATGGTCTGTCTAGACTCTGTCCAAAATGTTCTGCTTGACCATGGATGGTCTGTCTAGATTATGTCCAAAATATTCTGCTTGACCATGGATGGTCTGTCTAGATTATGTCCAAAGTGTTCTGCTTGACCATGGATAGTCTGTCTAGATTCTATCCAACGCATCATGCCTGGTCTTGGATGGTCTGTCTAGATTATATCCAACGCGTCATGCCTGGTCTTGGATGGTCTGTCTAGATTCTATCCAACGTGTTCTGCCTGGTCTTGGATGGTCTGTCTAGATTATGTCCAACGTGTCCTGCCTGGTCTTGGATAGTCTGTCTAGATTCTGTCCAAAGTGTTCTGCTTGACCATGGATAGTCTGTCTAGATTCTGTCCAAAGTGTTCTGCTTGACCATGGATAGTTTGTCTAGATTCTATCCAACGCGTCATGCCTGGTCTTGGATGGTCTGTCTAGATTCTATCCAACGTATCTTGCCTGGTCTTGGATGGTCTGTCTAGATTCTTTCCATCGTGTTCTGTCTTGTCTTGGTGTGGCAGAGTCAGTCTGTTTCATGACCTCTGTACGGTGATATTTAGCTGGGCTCAGCTTGCTGACATAAGAGATAGAGGCAGACCTAGATGGCGATGGCACCAGAATGTCAAGGGATGCTTGGGCATGACTCTGGAGCAGGCTGGAGATTTGTTAAGAGATCAAGTTTCTTTCAGACGGGCTGTGATGGGAGCGGCTTTCTTCAAAGGACATGCCACATGATGATGATGATGTATTTTTAAAAAACACCAAAAAATGACAGACTCAGTGGACGATCGGAACATTTTCTTCCATTTAGATTTTAGTGGGTGGTAGGGACAATGTGCTCTCACGAAAGTTATAAAAGTGGACACCATGTATAAAAACTTTGGCTAGCACTGGCCTAGCCTATTTAGCGACTATATTTTTCTACTCATTAAAAAACTGTGGTCTAAGCACAGTGAAGTCTCACACTTCATCCCCGATGATATAGTCCTATCTGGGGCTACCTGTTGTGTTACTACCTATTGATACCAGGTGGTATAACGGAATGTATTATGTGGAATTGATGTGCTTTCGATCGGTAATCCTGTTCGTTATGCTGCATTTCGCTGCATTTCATGCCTTGCTCAAGCCGTGGGAGACCAGGCCATGACGGAGTTCAATGTTCCGCTTAACTGCACACCAGAATTCAGTCCAGGCTACCACTGCTCAATGACCATTCTGCTTGGACTGACGCCCACTTCCGTCAGCTGGTTCCTATCATCCACCTGGAGGTTACACGATACCTCTCCCAACCTCGTATTCACAGCAAGAGTCACGCTGACCAAAAGGTGGACACAATCAGAAGCCACGGCGGCGGGACGCGGAAAAACAGGGCGTTTGACACGGACAGACACGGAGAGCCTGATACAAACATTGGTCTAACACACTCCTCGCGGCCCTCACCCTAAGGCAGCGGAGTACTCGGCTCCACCTAGGGAGTCTGCAGGGAATTCGGTCGACACGCTACGCATGATCACAGCCTCAACAGTTGGGTATGTTAGAGGTCGATCGGTGCAACGGGTCTTTGACGCCTACGCGAACATTATTTTTATTATTATGAGTATTATTATTATTATTATTATTATTATTATTATTATTATGAGTATTATTATTATTATTATGAGTATTATTATTATTATTATTATGAGCATTATTATTATTATTATTATTATTATTATGAGTATTATTATTATTATTATTATGAGTATTATTATTATTGTTATTATTATTATTGTTATTATTATGAGTATTATTATTATTATGAGTATTATTATTATTTGTATTATTATTATTATTATGAGTATTATTATTATTATTATTATTATTATTATTATTATTGTGTTACTTAACCTTAGACTAAGCCTGTGAAAAAAGCGTGCCAATCCATGCATGTTTATTGCCAACAGCGGTCTTGTAGTTGCAGTCAGTGTCGTGGTGATGGGAGCTCTGTGTTTCTGCACAACATCTGCGAGGACCCAGCCAACCGCACCGTGTGAAACAGCATCAAGCCCCGCCCCCATAGAAGTGCCAGATACGTGCCCCTGGCAACTCGTCATGTCGGACCTCACCCACAGACTTCGTCTCCTTGAGATGGCTTTCAAAGAGCAAGTCATTGCGAGAGAGGTAATCACTTTGTGTTAGAGTCGCAGCTGTATATACTAGGAAGAGTTAAGGGTTCGAATCCCCTCCTAGAGTTTTATATTTTAAAATTATTTGTTTCTTGAGAAAAAAAAATATTACTGATATTGTAATTTAAGAAACTTCTACATGATGAGGCATGTTTACTGTGCTGGCTAGAGGCGTGTTGATATAGAGGGTTAGAGGCGTGTGGACGTAGTGGGTTAGAGACGTGTGGACGTAGTGGGTTAGAGACGTGTGGACGTAGTGGGTTAGTCTACACAAAAGAGGACTGCTCCAAGATCCCAGAGCCTACAGATATTTTTCAAAGCGACATGGATACAGCGGGATTAAGATCAATCTGTATTACAGAGGAAATGGTTTTTTTAAAAATTGGAGGGGTTGAAAGTGAATAAATGTCCAGGTCAAGATGGTATTCATCCAAAATTGCTGTATGAAATTAGAGACCAACTAGCAAAGCCATTGGCTATATTATGTTCTCAATCACTTACAAAGGGGATTGTTCCACGGGATTGGAAAGATGTAGGAGTGATCCCCTTATTCAAAAAAGGCAAAAAATCAGATCCAGCAAATTATAGACCGGTGAGTTTAACGAGCATAGTCTGTAAATTGTTAGAGTCAATAATCAAATAAAAACATTGTAATGCATTTAGACAAATTTAATCTAATTAGAAATAGTCAGCATTGGTTTACTTGAGGGAGATCATGCTTAACAAATCTATTAGAATTCATTGAGGAGGTTACTAAAATCATAGATAAAGAGGAGCCAGTGACGTTATTTATCTAGACTTTGCAAAGGCCTTTGATAGAGTACCTCATCAAAGATTATTTCAAAAGTTAAAATCACATGGAATAGGTGGGGAAGTTGCCAAATGGATTGAAAATTGGATAACGGGCACATGTACAATATTCTCGCTTTCAATCAAACTCCAAAACACCAAATTAAGTCTAAATGGCAAATTCCTGCAGCCAAACGACAACCCAAACTATCTGGGAGTCACATTTGATCGGCGCATGACATGGAAAAGTCAGATCGAGAGAAACCGAATGAGAGCCAGAGAAAAAATGGCAATCATGAGGAAACTTGCTGGCATAAGCTGGGTAGCAGACGAAAGTATACTAAAGAAACTGTACACTGAAAGAGTGAGACCAGTTCTCGAGTATGGCATTGCGGCATGGACTACAGCAGCAAAGGCGAACTTCGATAAAGTTAGCAAACTTCAAAACCAAGCCATGAGAGTTATAACAGGAGGCATGAAGTCAACGCCAATTGTAGAACTTGAAAAGATTACAAAACTACAATCCATGACCGATAGAAGAGACTGCAGAGCCCAGCTGCAGTCAGAGAAACTCCGAAGACTGACTGACCATCCAATGCACCAGAGACTAAACAATTTGGAAAATTGGAAACTAAAGAGGAGAAACTTTGCAGAAATAGCCAAAGCAAAGATGCACGAAGATCCAATAAACGCACTAACAACACCAAAGCCCATCACTACTGTACGAAAACCTACCTGGAGGCAGGATATATTTCCAGAGGTGGTAGAAAATATACCAGGTATTGGAAACAAAAACTGCCAGACTGAAAAAGAAAGGAGAGATACTACCCTAAGCTTTATATCGAAAAACTACCCAAGCATGGACTGGACTCATGCATACACCGACGGTTCTGTAACAAACACTACACAGAACGGAGGGGCAGGAGCATTCCTGAACCTACCAAATGGCAGACAAATAACACTGGCATTCGCTACTGGTAAGTAAACAAGCAATTTCAGATCGGAGGCAGAGGCACTGAGGGCGGCAGTGGAAGAAATTGTGACACATAAAGAAAATGAAAGCCATACAGTCCTGCTTACAGATGCTCTGGCCGTAGTCACAGCGCTAAAAAGCCAGAAAAACACTGAGCTTAATGACTTAAGAGCAGTACTCTGTCAACTATGCCAGCAGTCCGCACCAAAAAGGGTAGTGATACAGTGGGTCCCATCACACTGCAACATCCAAGGCAACGAGGAGGCAGACAGACTGGCAAAAGAAGGTGCACGACTACCACAAACATATACTAGTATGACGTACGAAGAGTCAAAACGGCTTATTAAAGCCAGATACATGACCAAATGGGAAACTGAATATACCGGGTACACCAAAAACGATGCCTATTACCAGTTGAACAGAAGAGAGCAGGTCGTTGTCTTCAGACTTCGCACTGGCCACAATAGACTGAGGTACCACCTATTCAACAAATTGAAGATAGGTGGTACCGACGAATGCCCGTGCGGTACCGGTAAAATGACCGCTGAACATCTGCTGCAGAACTGCCCGACATACGAGGATCAGAGAGAGCAGATGTGGCCATAACCAGTGGAACTGCAAGACAAGCTCTATGGCAGTGTCGACAGCCTCAGGATGACCGCCGCTTTTTTCGAAAAAATAATGGTTACTGTCTGACTGCGTACGATGAAGAAGAAGAAGAAGAAGAAGAAGAAGAAGAAGGATAACGGGAAGAAGGCAGAGGGTGGGCATAAATAAGGAGTACTCTGAGAGGAGTGAAGTGAAAAGTGGTGTGCCACAGGGCTCGGTTTTGGGACCAATTTTGTTCTTGATATATATAAATGATTTGGACATTGATATGGGATCCATGATTGCAAAATTTGCTGATGACACAAAACTATGCAGTAGTGTCTCATCTAAAGCGGAAGTGGATATATTGAGGTCGGATTTAGATAAAATTCGAGAATGCTCTGTAATCTGGCAAGTAGAGTTTAATGTAGGTAAATGTACAGTCATCCACATGGGTAGATCCAATATGGAACATAATTACAGAATGGGAGAAAACAATATTAGAAAGATAGATAAGGAAAGGGACCTAGGGGTTATAATAGATCATACAGTAAAGGTGAGTGAGCAAGTTAAGGTAGCAGTGAAAAAGGCAAATGCAATTTTAGGTATGATAAAAAGAAATATTAAACATAGGAGCAAAGAAGTGATCGTCAAAATGTACAAAGCTTTAGTTAGACCTAGATTGGAGTACTGTGTACAGGTGTGGAGTCCTTATCATAGAGGGGACATAAACATGCTAGAAAGAATACAAAAAAGAGCGACAAAGATGATAGTGGGATTCCAGAATTACAGTAATGAGGAACGACTCAGAAAAACCGGCCTACAGTGTCGCCAAGATAGAAGAATTCGTGGTGACTTAATACAGGTTTATAAGATGATTAGAGGAATGGATAAATTAGACTATAACAAGTTGTTTTTTTTAAAACAGCCACCTACAATAACACGATGGCATAGCTACAAGCTGACTAAAGAGAGGTACAGATTAGATATTAGGAAATATTTTTTTAGTCAGAGAGTGGTGTCTGCTTGGAATGCATTGCCAGGGGAGGTAGTGGAGGCAGGGACAGTTAATGCATTTAAGAATAAACTGGATGCGCATAGCTTTTAGAGCAAGGTGATGTAAATGTAACTGGTTGTATACAGACTCTGCAGGGTCTTCTAAACCAGTATAAAGACGTTAAGTTAAGTTAAGACGTGTGGACGTAGTGAGTAAGAGACGAGTTAACGTAGCAGTTTAGAGACGTGTGGACTTAGCAAGTTAGAGACGTGTGGACGTAGTGGTTTGCGTCGTGCAGGCGTAGCGAGTTAAAGACGAGTTTAGAGAGAGCGTTAGAGACGTGTGGACGTAGCGGGTTAGAGACGTGTGGTAAATCTTGTGACAACAGAAAAGAGCAAATGTGAAAGAGATAGAGAATACGCAGAAAAAATAAATATGGAACAGTGTGAGAAACTGGAGAGGAAGACAAGAAAGGATCTGGGGTGATCTGCCAATTTGGACGGGAAAACAAAAGATATGGCATAACATGACAATATGGACGGGAAAAATATCCACGTCTGATATATATAAGGCAAAAGCAAAGACCGCCGTCTATCGTACACGATGATGCCATAATTTATTTTTATAGCGCTATTTTTAGTAAGGATTAACGGCGCTACTTTTTATCCTCACTCTCTCGTCTCGTGCCGCCAGACACCAGTGGCAAGTCAAGAACAAGACGACTAGGGGGCGACTACAAGATGCATGGGACTCCGCATCAAGCACCCGTGAAAAAGACAGCGGAGTCCGGAGTCAAACCCACACCACCTGATTACGAGGCCGACGGCTTAGCAACTTCGCCACGGAATCCTATATATATATATATTTATACACAGAGAGAGAAAGAGAGAGAGAGAGAGAGAGAGAGTGAGGGTGAGAGAGAATTAGATTGTCCTATTTTACCTTGTTCTGCGTATAGTTTACATTAAATGTATAGAACGGAATGAAAGGAAACTCGAACATCTATTAAATGTGTTTGTGATATCTCCTGCAGGTAATCGCAGCAGAGGTGACAAACCAGTCCTACTCAAACCTGGAGCTGGAGAGAAAACTAGACGAGTTTGTGTCCTCTATCAAACATCTGTCCACGAAACTGGATAAACTAAAGGAACAATTGTCTGAGATGTCCTCGAGGCTGCACTCAGACGGTAATGTTGCTTTTCCGTCATCATGTCTGTCTTTTAGGTTCCAGAAATCTATGAAGACTGTCTGCGCGAGAGAGTTTGAGTTCTCGTTTCTTACTGCAACGGTACCAGGTCCAAACGTCATTAACTACAGGCACCAGTCGATCCAACTGTAAATGGATAGCTGACCTAGTGTTAGGGAATGAAATGCAACGAGGAAGGGAATAGACAACCCACACCTAATGTTTAAAAACTACAGTGGTATGTCGTGGTTTTTTGTGTATGACAATAATAGCACCACTGCCCCACAGAGATCATGACGTAAGAGGCGACTAACTGTGTGACATGGCATAACACCGGCCATGATTAAGTGGTTTGTTAAGACCCGTCAAGATGGCGCTCAACAGACTGCGGGTCTAGTTTGATCCAGTGTTTGAGTCTATTAATATGGACGCGGCGCTTGTCTAACACAGCGGAGTAATAAGCTGCTCGAACCTAATCCACTACGCAGAAAATCCTGCTCCTACCGGCTACATCCAGCTCACGCCTGGGACCTGCACAATGGCAAGCCGCCCCTGTAGAAGTACAGGTCCACTAAGACAAAGACCCAATAACAAAAAGGCTATGACCTAGTACACTGGTTTCAACCACCTCATTCCCGACAGCACTGTCAGCTATGGGATATCCTTGATCTTAAACTTCTGACGTACTAAAATATAATCCATTTCAGTTTAAATATCCCGCTGTCAATCCCAGTACGGTGCATTCCTCAGATAACCAGATCTAAATCCGTCATAGACAATGGCCGTCTGGTCTGGTCTGTTTGAGGCTTACCTTGTCCCCACACAGTGCATCTCTCAGATAATCACATTTAATTCCCTCACAAACATGGCGTTCAATCGTCTTTCGCTACCGTACAACCTGTCCTTTCGTTTGACGTAAGTGGGTCGCGCTGTCATGTTGTCTTCTTGTGTAGCTGACAGACTTGGGATAAGAATAGTACAAACTGGCATACTTTTGTCCAGCCCATCTCCTGATGTTATCCACCTACTTAAAACTTTGTCTGCCTCTTGAACGACTGCCTTTCACCCTACCCTCCAGTATGGTCTTCAACAAGGAGTTATGTCTTGTTATATGACCAAAATAACGTAACTGTCTAACCCTGATTTCGGTCATTAATTCTCTTTTCACCTCCAACTTTTTCAATACCGCCACATTTGTTTTCTTTTCTCTCCAAGAAATACGACAAAAACATCTAAATACCCACATTTCGAAGACTGCGATACGCTTTCCAACTTGTTATTTATTGTCCATGTTTCTGCGCCATAAAGTAGTGACGAATATACATAACACCCGACAATTCTCATTTTCAATTTCTGATTTATCTGTTTGGATGTCAGTATGTGTCGCATGTTGTCGAATACAATCTTGGCCGTACCTATTCTCTTTCAGATTTCTTTTTCACGGCTGTCTTTTTCCGTCATTATATGACCTATATAGAATAAACTCAAGTAGTTGATCTTTTTTTTTAAATCTGCTTGCATGCTTTCTTGTTACATTTCCCAACTGTGTTGCTTTGTTTTATGTCTAATCCAAACTTATTTTGTATATTATTGCCACAGCAACTGCACTTCTTGCTCACTTTTTGCAATTAAAAATATTTAATTGACCGTCTTAAGATATTTAAGTCCACAGTGGTCGGTTCACCGTGTATCCATTACTGATCTGTCAGGATTAGCGATCAAAAGACTAACTTCCATTTTCAAACACAGACTTTCAGTTAAGTCAAGTCAGGACCTCGTATGTGACCTATTTGTTCAACAGATTCACTCCGTAGTCCCTTCATCAGCTCACAAGCTTTCTTGCAATATCCTGAAACTGATATAGAAGTGTTGTTCCGGCACGACAAAAATTAGACCTCGGGGACGGCCCCCAGCTCGCTAGCGAGATTCACTAGACAAGCACAACATGGACGACCCCACAACAAACAGACTACTATCACACTGGACGACACGCGCCCGCGACAGAAACGACTGGATTCTGAGTTGGGACCCGCTCAAGGGTGACAACCCCTTGGCGAAGAACGGGTCGAAGTAAGACTAAGACTAAGACTAAGACATATTGGCTTGAACAGTTTTCAAACATTGACTGTACAGAAAACTGTCTCTTTGCTAAGTTCTCTTAAATTTAGAGATATACCTGCACTTTTTAAGTACCAATTTACAATGCAAGAATAAAAGTCTCCAGAGGTTCAGAATATTATGGATGGAAATGGTTCAGTCGGTATTCGGTCTTCGACGTATCAATGAGCAGCACTTATCCCTAAATAGTGCTCTCCTCGGAGCCCACAACAGGGTTATCAGTCAAGCATGAAGGAAAATGTTGAACATTCTAGCTTGCTAATCACCATGTCTGGTTTTTTGTGTTATAATTAGCAAGCAAAGTGTTCTAAAATACAAGGGCGTCAGTAAATAGGTCACAAATGGCTATTTTTTTAAAATGATATATGAACTTGAAAAACAAATATGCATTGTACATAAAGTCTATATTATCCCTCAGCAATTTCCACCAACATTGATACACTTATCTCATCTCCACCAACATTGATACACTTATCCCATAATTTCCACCAACATTGATACACTTATCCCATAATTTCCACCAACATTGATACACTTATCCCATAATTTCCACCAACATTGATACACTTATCCCATCTCCACCAACATTGATACACTTATCCCATAATTTCCACCAACATTGATACACTTATCCCATCGCTTTATCATTTTGTGTTCGTCAGAATATTGCTTTGGTACCTACCGTTTGCACACTTTCCGGAAATATTAATCAACCATGGAATATGATGTAAGCTAAACCATGCAAATACCTTATCGCAGATACTACCCTGTTTATCGTTACTCGCCTGTGTGCCCGAATCATCTCCCGCCACCCCTCTCCACCCCCAACCGTTGCACAGGGGCTTGTATTGCAATCTGAACAGAACGACCAGGTTTGAATGCTCTTGAAAAAATGTATTAAGCTTGAATCATTTCTCACCTTAAACAAGATGCATTTCCATATGAATATATTTTGCAGAAAATCCTTTTACCAACAAAAAACCCATACAGTAAGTTGTTGTTTGTTTTTTATTGTATGCTGTGAACATGGACATCGGTTTAGACTTGAGCTGCGCACGTACATGCGACACCTAGCATCTGATACCTACAGTGATCACAGAGCTGGAAGTTGCTGCCGGCTAATAACAAATTTAAAAGCTTCCAACTACATTTTCCAGGCATCCCATATCAGTGTGTAACCTATTTACTGACTTACCCTTGTACGACATAAACTATCGGTAAATTATCAATTAAGTTTCATAATGGAGATGTAACAATTCGAAACAGTGTGTCTTTGAAGATATTATACCTTTGATCATTTCTATGCCTACTGTTATGAATAACTCTAGGTAGGGAACGCATATGGTGGTGCAACGGGAAATCAGAACTTGAGGATAACTGATAAGTAAATTACAGGGATAATGCTCATATATTACGATGGATCTGTGAAGGGCGGTGATATATCCGGTTGAGACTTCTCTGCTAGAGTGAAAGACATGGTCGTTGCTGAGCGGATGGGAGCATGCATGACAACAACATCCGGTACGAGAACAGAGATTTAGGCAATGACTTCGGCTCTGAAGTGGCTCTCTGAGATCGATTTAATGAGCTGTGTCTCCATTTCTGACTATCATTCCCTTCTTTGGAAGGTACAAATAGGTTAGCTGGGACATGTGTAGGTAGCAGATACAGAGGAATCGAACCCACGGGATCTCGTGTGGATCTACTGTCCTAGTCATGGTGGGGTTTGAGGAACTGAAGAATGGCCTCGTGGTCTGAAAGGTTACCAGAAGTGGGGATATTGGATATGGATAGCAGTAACATGTTAAAGCTGATCTTAGACGAGGACGCTGCAATTTATGAATCGGCAATCAATAAAATGAAAAGCTTTGACTTCGTATATGGATCCAACAGAGAGGGCCTCCTGGGAGGAAGGAAGAATAAGGTGTGTTCTACCAGCGATACTGCACTGTACGTAGATTGTATGTTTAAACTTCTTTTTTCTAGGGGGCGCTGTGACTTGACACCCCCAACACTATACGTAGATTATATGTTAAATAACACTTCTTTTTTCTAGGGGGCGCTGTGACTTGACACCCCAACACTGTACGTAGATTATATGTTTAAACTTCTATTTTTTCTCGGGGGAACCGTGAGTTGACACCCCAACACTGTACAACATTTCAGAATGCTTGGGATTCTTGGTTCTATTGTTTGTCATCATCCAAATTATCCTGGCTGTAAGAACAAGGATACGGGATAAGCAAGGACATGGTCAAGGGGTCAAAGTTCACACGACCCAGACACACAATGGATCTACAATGAATACAGCGAGAACTTTGTCCAATAATGTAAGTTTCTTTCTGTTCAATCGTTTTTCCCATTTTTCATTAACCCACAATAGGAGCCGCGTAGCGCAGTGGTTAGCTCTCTGGCTTCGCATCTGAGTGGTCCTGGGTTCATTCATTCCCCAGTTGAGGCGGTAGTGTTTTTTTCAGACCGCAATAGCTCCCGGGTCGAGACAGCCTTAAATGGGTACCGGTTCAGTCCAGGAAGTAAAAGCGGCGAGGGAGAGGAGATGGCTACCGCCCTCATATAGCAGAGCCTTTAAAATGTGAGATCGCTAACACCTCACACCCCTGCAGCAGTAATGCTATGGGGTACTTTACTTTTTTTTTTTCATTTTTACATTTGTTAAGGTCTCGCTAATTCGGCGCGTCACATTTCAGGCCTCCGCTGTAAAGCGAAATTCGCTTAAAGGGGAATATAACCTTCCTTGCACTTATGGATACATATTAAATTATAATAACATGTCTAATATTGTGTGAGCAGTAGAACATGGCTTATCCAACAATACGAAAGTGGAATGAGTTTGTTGTTGTTGTTGTTGTTGTTGCTGTTTGTTGAATGCCACAGGTCAATACGTTTATTCTTATGTGCGTCCTGAAAAGGACGTTAAGTGGCAGGTTGCAGTAGCTTTCCTTACATCCCGACTGTGCTAATGAAGGTGGACCGGGGTGCTCCATGCGTTTCTGCTATGCTTGACTTTATCTGCGGGACGCTCACTACTACGGGGATCACATCGACCCTCCTTTCGTTAAACAGACTGCCTGTTTCCTGGGAACGTTATATGGTAGATACATGTGATCTTGGTCAGTATATTACGCAAGACCTTGACGCGACATCCTGACCCGTAAATTGGTCCTGATTCTGACGCGAGATCAGGTCAGTATGTTGTGCCTGACCGGGACACGACGTCCTGCTGCTTTCAAAGCCCATTTCAAGGCTTGGTAGCGGGAGTTTGAGAACGAACGAAGAAGAAGAACCTTTGGTTATACCCCTAGAGCCTCGGAAGAGTTCGGCCTAACCAGAAGACAGGTGATGGTGTGGTATTTTCATAGTTAGCCATATCTTGGCTACAGTACGAGCATAGTGAGCCCTATCTTGGCTACAGTATCAGCATAGGTAGCCCTATCTTGACTACAGTATCAGCATAGTTAGCCCTATCTTGACTGCAGTACGAGCATAGTAAGTCCTATCTTGGCTACAGTACGAGCATAGTGAGCCCTATCTTGACTGCAGTACGAGCATAGTAAGTCCTATCTTGGCTACAGTACGAGCATAGTGAGCCCTATCTTGACTGCAGTACGAGCATAGTAAGTCCTATCTTGGCTACAGTACGAGCATAGTGAGCCCTATCTTGACTGCAGTACGAGCATAGTAAGTCCTATCTTGACTACAGTACGAGCATAGTAAGTCCTATCTTGACTGCATTACGAGCATAGTAAGTCCTATCTTGGCTACAGTACGAGCATAGTAAGTCCTATCTTGACTACAGTACGAGCATAGTAAGTCCTATCTTGGCTACAGTACGAGCATAGTAAGTCCTATCTTGGCTACAGTATCAGCATAGTAAGTCCTATCTTGACTGCAGTACGAGCATAGTGAGCCCTATCTTGGCTACAGTATCAGCATAGTGAGTCCTATCTTGGCTACAGTATCAGCATAGTGAGCCCTATCTTGTCTACAGTATCAGCATAGTGAGTCATATCTTGGCTACATTATGAGCATAGTAAGTCCTATCTTGGCTACAGTATCAGCACAGTGAGTCATATCTTGACTACAGTATCAGCATAGTGAGCCCTATCTTAGCTACAGTATGAGCATAGTCATAAACTTATGTTCCATACTGATGTGGCAGTCCCTTTCTGGCTTTAGACATGGGTGGGTAGAAAATCCACAGACATATCATCAACACGGTGCCAGCACAACCAAACGGACCCCTTATCTCAGTCTACTCATTCTTTCTCTTCGTCGCTCATCCTGAAAATAACATTTTGTGACGATGTGTCCTAGTTTAAGGCAAGGCTCCAATATTTGCGCTAATATGACGAAGTTTGCTCTCCCTCTACTATCCCTATCGTCTCAGCCAAGCTGCACGAATGTTGATTCTTTCCAGGATCTCTACTTGGAGGAGTAATATTGTTTTAGACAGTTCTGCTTCTCTGAATCTGACACAAGTAGTCAGATATGAGTCACTTCCTTCTGTCATCTTGTTGGCTGCGTTATCAGTCCCTCTAGCTCGATAATAGAGACTTGTAGAAATGCATATATGTATCCATGGTTACATGCACACCACAATGGCATGCTGGGACTGTACCCACTTTCAGAGAGAAATTCTCAAACTACCACTACCGAGCCCTGAACGTTCTCAAACTCTCGCTACCAAGCCCTGAACGTTCTCAAACTCCCGCTACCAAGCCCTGAACGTTCTCAAACTCCCGCTTCTAAGCCCTGGACGTTCTGAAACTCCCGCTACCAAGCCCTGAACGTTCTCAATCTCCTGCTACAAAGCCCTGAACGTTCTCAATCTCCTGCTACAAAGCCCTGAACGTTCTCAATCTCCTGCTACAAAGCCCTGAACGTTCTCAATTCCTAGCTACCAAGCCCTGAACGTTCTCAATTGCCCACTACCAAGCCCTGAACATTCTCAATTCCCCACTACCAAGCCCTGAACGTTCTCAATTCCCCACTATCAAGCCCTGGGCGTTCTCAAACTCCCGCTACCCAGCCCTGAAAAGGGCTTTACGTGCAGCAGTCCGGATAATGGAATACGTTGTTTAGTAGTTTATAGCTTGACTTCGAAATTTGCACCTTTCTGCCCGACACATCCGACTTTAGCAGGCATTTTTGAGTACCGGGTTAGCCTTCCTTCTTCGATCCTTTCTCTTTAGCCAGTCTGCTCTATTGTAGTATGTTAGTCATGATATGTGGAGATGGAGTAGGGCCTTCAGCTCTCGGTCGCTGACCCTGACAATTGCAGTCAGCTTTTGTTCGCTAGCCGCTACAGGCCCTGCACATATCAGCTCGTGTTCGAATATAACCATACGGACTATGTTTCAACTTTCAGTGCATTTGCAACCAAAATTTATTCGAAACCCATAAAAAACCACACCCATCCATGCCCTGTCTTTCTTGTTCACAGAGTGTCAACGGGATGTCTCTCTCGCCGAAACAAAGCGTCAGCTTCAAGCAGGACGCCTGCGTCATTACCTTCAGTAAAGGCTCCAAGGAGCACATCTCAGCTCATGCAGACACCTTACTGGCGTACGTCACAGATGGAGTCAAATTTCCCATCAAACAGTCGTACCTGATTGACTCTCAGGACGCTCTGAAGGAGTGTCCCAGAGCAGACGTCTATCTCGTGTTCGTTGACACCCTCAGCCTGAGTGATGAGTTGACCGGAAGTGAGAATGTGGTCAGCGATGACGCAGATGTTGGACTTAAACATCAAACAGACTCAAACCTCAAGATGACGTCATTACGACTGCTGAATCTGTCGTGTGGTGAGTACAAGAGTGTGTCCCATGTGAGTACAAGAGTGTGTCCCATGTGAGTACAGGAGTGTGTCCCATGTAAGTACAGGAGTGTGTACCATGTGAGTACAGGAGTGTGTACCGTGTGAGTACAGGAGTGTGTACCATGTGAGTACAGGAGTGTGTACCATGTGAGTACAGAAGTTTGTCCCATGTGAGTACAGGAGTGTGTACCATGTGAGTACAGGAGTGTGTGCCATATGATTACAGGAGTGTGCACCATGTGAGTACAGATGTTTGTTCCATGTGAGTACAGAAGTTTGTCCCATGTGAGTACAGATGTTTGTCCTGATCTGGGTACAGAAGTTTGCCCCATGTGAGTACAGAAGCTTGTCGTGATTTGAGTACAGATGTTTGTCCCATGTGAGTACAGAATTTTGTCCTGATCTTGGTACAGAGGTTTGTCCCATGTGAGTACAGAAGTTTGTACCATGTGAGTACAGAAGTTTTTCCTGATCTGAGTACAGAAGTTTGTCCTGATCTGAGTACAAAGGTTTGTACCATGTGAGTACAGAAGTTTTTCCTGATCTGAGTACAGATGTTTGTCCCATGTGAGCACAGACGTTTGTCCTGATCTGAGTACAGAAGTTTGTCCTGATCTGCGTACAGATGTTTGTCCCATGTAAGCACAGAAGTTTGTCCTGATCTGAGTACAGATGTTTGTCTCATGTGAGTTCAGAAGTTTGTCCAATGTGAGTACAGAAGTTTGCCCCATGTGAGTACAGAAATTTGTCCTGATCTGAGTACATAAGTTTGTCTTATGTGAGTACAGAAGTTTGTCCTGATCTGGGTACAGAAGTTTGTCTCCCATGTAAGTATATATGTTTGTCCCATGTGAGTACAGAAGTTTGTCCCATGTGAGTACAGAAGTTTGTCCTGATCTGAGTACAGAAGTTTGTCCTGATCTGGATACAGAAGTTTGTCCCATGTGAGTACAAAAATTTGTCCTGATCTGGGTACAGAAGTTTGTACCATGTGAGTACAGAAGTTTGTCCTGATCTGAGTACAGAAGTTTGTACCATGTGAGTACAGAAGTTTTTCCTGATGTCTAGTCTCTAGCGATAAAGAGTGTGTTCGCTTCTCGGTCTTAGTACACTTCCGCTTACCCAGCAATAAATGGCTACCAGGTTTAGAAATAAGAAAGACAAGGCAGCGAGGAAAGAAACTGGCCACTCCACTTCATAAAAAGTAGACCTAGTATAACGTTGTCTCTAACACTTTATCCCTAATGGCAGTGCCAAAAGTGCGACTACCTTTTCATTTGTTAGGCATTCTGAAGCGGTTAACTCGACCGTCAGTTGCTCAAACATACAGGACCGATCTTTGGCTCATACTTGATACAAACTCTCGTGTTCTATCGTTACATATGTTAATTAACTTTCTCACAGACTATTACAGACCGGGGCATTTTTCTATTCAAACTGTACTTGTGGACATGGTCTTAGGTCCACAAAATTGAGATTTAAAATCCTAGATAGACAGCCAGACATACAGCCAGACATATAGACAGTCAGAGACAGACAGAGAGACACACAGACATACAGAGACAGGCTGCAGGCAGGCAGGTAGGTAGATAGGTAGGGTTTGTGTTATTGGCGAGTGGGTTTCGGGTGGACAGGTAGATAAGAGTGTATTCGAGTAGGTATGTATTTAGTTAGGTAGGTAGGTAGTTAGGTAGGTAGGTAGTTAAGTAGGTAGGTAAATATGAATGTTTGTAGATAGGTAAGTAGGTAGATAGGTAGGTAAGTAAGTATTTATGCGGGTAGCTAGGTGAGTTGGTAGGTAGATATGTAGGTAGGTAAGTTGGTTGGTAGGTAGGTAGGTAGGTAGGTAGCTAGGTAGATAGGTAGGTAGGTAGGTAGGTAGAAACTGCATGATGACAATAATATCTTGAGACGGGCCATACAATTCATGGAAGCACATCTCGGTTTGTATTAGAAACAAACTGTATGAGGAGGAGATGCGCTTTGGGTGGATCGCTAGGTGTGGGAGTGAAATAAACCGGACTAATTCAAAACAAATGCCGGGGAAGGATTTGTTATTGTTATATCATTTCAAATAGCATGTATTTGTACCAATACGTATCTTTCCTATCTAGCGATAAAAACATGTATACGAGTAAGCAATGGCTCAGTGACTGCATCAGGGCAAACACGAAACTAAACCATCAATGTTACAACTAGAAGGCATTCGTCAGAGACAATGAACAAAAGAAAACAGTTATACAATTTACAACAAAAAATGTGGACACGTATAACCGGGATACAATGTAGTTTGAGTTGGCAGCCATTACCATGAAGTAAGTGGCCAGGAATGTGAGTGTCACGTATGCCGGTTATCAACAATAGTAGACCAAACAAGCAGTGGACAAAATAATGACAATAAAGTGAATGCAAATAAAAGAGTGCGCGTGTAGGGCATCCAGACACAAGGCCAATGTCATGGACAAGAGAAACAAACCAAAAAACAAATCGTGAAACAAATAAAGATTATATGTTAAACAAGATGGCAGACATGTTATCCAGAGAATTACCGAGTACGTATGAAACAACATCCTGTCATCCAAAACAGTAGACCAAAAACAAGTTAAAATATCTGAACAAATGAATATTTACACCAACACACACATAACCACATGAATGTGTATATATCAAGACTAAGCGGTCTCCAAGTAAGACGTCGGCCTGGGGTGCTGGAGGTCGCGGGTACAAATATCGGTGGTCACCGGGTTTTTTCAAGTGGACTTTCTTGTATTTTCCCTGATATCTGGGTATTAGAGATAGGACGCCCGTGTGTAGTGTAGAGCACGTTAAACATCCCTCGGCAGTTGGAAATCGAAAAGAGTAGACCGACCACTGCCCGGGCAAAATTTAAAATAATGTTTAAAATCTACACAATCTATTACGGGATTCGCGCCGGGGCTACGGAATTCGTGCATTGTGGCTGAGATTCTCAAAAAATATGGAGAACAAAGCACTAATGGATTAAACCGCATCCTACTGTATAAACAGGCCTTCTGACTAACGGAGAAATTCCTTTGAAAAGTCACATTCCACCGTGGAGTAAATGACGGAACTTTCATGTGTCAACTAACGGTGCAACTATAATAGCATGTTCGGGATCAAGATGCAAAGCAGCGCATGAGCTGCAGTGGTCAGCGACCCATAGCTGACTGCTAGCGTCAGGGCCGGCGAACCAGAGCTGCCAAGACCCTTCTACACCTCCACGCGGTGATCCTGGATAACAGGCTGCAGCAGGGCAGATTGGCTTAGGAGAAGGGATTGAACAGGGAATGCTAACCCGGTACTAAAAAGAATGCTTGAAGAAGTCGGATGTGTTGGGCGGAAAGGTGCAAATATCGCAGCCAAGTAAACTACGACACAGCGCATTCCATTCTCTGGACTACAATCTGCTACTTAAGCCCTTTCAGGGTTTGGTAGTAAGGGATTGAGAATGAACGAAGCCAATCCCATAATAGCGTGTTCTAGAAAGAAATATGGATATGCATGTGGTTTCTTGACAGGGTTCTGTGAAAGGATCACTCTCGGCAGTGATTTGTTGTGTTTTGTACCGCTAATTTATTTTATTTCTCTGTGTAGAGCATGGATTGATTTTAAACCTTGGCACAATATGAGTTCCGTTATTTAGTCGGTGGTGGAATGTGACGTTTCAATGGGTTTTCCCGGCTGTTTCTACAGTAGTCTGTGGGTAAATCGTGTGCTATGACATTGACTCTTCAACTAAACTAATCTATATATCAGAACACGCACTTGTATGTCTGTCTATTTCAAAAGTCACATATGCGCATACATACTCGTATGTTGGCTTGTCATTGTTACGTTCGTTGTACTACATTATAGCAGTAATGTAGCCATTCCCACTTTCTTGCCCTCCATCCAGGTATTGTCATCCTGGTACTGACGAACGAATTTGGCTCCCAGCAACTTCCTGATCACGCCCTCTACAACGCCAACCTACCTCTTATCCAATCATACGACGTCTTACAAGAACTAGCGTTCAATGGGAGGTTACTCAGCATATGGAAGGATTTGTCTCTGTACCAGCTCAGCCACATTAAAAAGACTGGCAGGTCTATTTTCGGTATGAAGGCAAAGTAAGATGACTTGACTTACCAAGCTGGCGACCTGTTGTTGGATATGTAATAATGTGTACCCATTCTACTTAAAGACTGTGATTTATGTCTGCCGTGCCAAAATTCCCTCTTTAAGCAACACGGACTAAACATTCTCTTGCGCGCGTGCACACACAACACAAACACACACACAGTGAAAACCACGTTCTACAGCAGGGCTTCTCAAACTGTAGATCGCGACCCATCTGGGAATCACTTCAATATTATTGGGGATCGCGTTAACATTTGAAAACAAAATTGGAGTTGAAGCAGAATTTCCAATACTGTCAGAATTAGCGATGAGTGTGCTTCTGACATTTGTTATCATATATTTGCACTAATCGACATTTCCAACATTGACGGCGCTTAAATCAAAATGCCGCTCAAGTCTTAAGAACATCGAGACTGCTATGAGGCCAGCAGTGACCAATATTAAGCCACGATTTCAGATATTGTGTCAGAATAACCAACCCCATTCCTCCAATTTAAGGTAAATTATTATTATCTTATTTCAGCCTTTAGTCACATTTTCTATGGTTTATACACAGTGTTAGTACCAACTGCATTGATGACATCGAGTTAAGGGTCGTGAAAAGATTTCACTGATCCAAAGCGGTTGCCGATGAGAAAGTTTGAGAATCCCTGCCATACAGTCATCGCCTGTACTATATCTGGACAAGATGTGTTATGTTACCTAAAACCTGACATACCCAGCGATTTTTGTCGATACATTCAAGGTGATATCTGGCAGTGCATGAAGATTGACACGCTCTATGTAAATACCAATAGTCTCAGACCAGCCATTGCTTTCTTTAGATATATTCAAGCAGAGATCTGAAAGTGTGCAGAGAAGAACACGCTCTATGTAAATACCAGTAGTCTCAGACCAGCCATTGCTTTCTTTATATATATTCAAGCAGACATCTGAAAGTGTGCAGACAAGGACACGCTCTTTGTAAATACCAGTAGTCTCAGACCAGCCATTGCTTTCTTTAGATATATTCAAGCAGACATCTGAAAGTGTGCAGACAAGGACACGCTCTATGTAGATAGCAATATTCTCAGACCAACCATTGCTTTCTTTATATCAAGCTTATCCTACCATCTGTGTGATTAACTCCCGACAATAACAGAGTTTTGAATGTACGGTATTACCGTATGAAAGTGTACCAGTCAGATGTGTGTATACATCTACAACAATCATCATAATATGGATTCATATGTATCAACATATCTATTCCCAGACCGGCCCGCGGGCCTGCCAAATATTGACAATGTGGTCCTTGACTTTAAAAGATTGGACACTTCTGCTTTAACTAAACTTAACTTCTTTATGCTGCTTTAGAAGCCTCTGCAGAGTCTGAATACAACCACCTTATTTTACTTCACGATCTAAAAACTATGTCCAATCTATTCTTAAAAACATTAATTGACTTTGAGTCCACTACTTCCTGTGACAATGCATTCGATTTAGATATATTCAACTTTATGGGAAGTTAATCCATTAATAAAATGCGTGCTGAAGTCGGATGCATTTGGTCGTAATTCACAAAAATCAGAGTGCATCGAGAAGTTCGCCTTAGGGAACATGGCAATTGGAGAAGGAGCAACAAACAAAAGTTGATATCTAAAAATATGCGACTAAAAACATTTGCTGTTATCGCCGGTCTGTTCGTGCCCCATACCAGCTGGCAAAGGCGATGAGGAAAGTTCACAACTTCCTGCCTCGAGTGCCCTGTGTCTATTCTGTCCCTGACTCTCTTCTTGACGATACTATTAAACTATCCATTTTCTTCTGCCCATGTGGCATCCGTTATGGTATGTATGTGTGTGTGCTTGTTGTCACAGTGTGCTAAAACAAACCCCTTCTTGCCTTCATCTTATATCCTTAGCCATAGGGAGTCGCGGTAGTCTAGAGGTTAAGGTACTCGCCTCTCACAATGATGAACGGAAATGGTGGGCGATCGAACCCCGCAAGTTTCAAGCGACCTCTGGTCTCACGAGAGGTAAGACCAGAGTGCCTGCATCCTGAGTTACCTCCAGTCGTCTCGACTAATAGTAATGCCACTGATCCAAGGTAACTTGGGACAAGAGTGAGATTGATGACCAGCACATTCGCTTCCTCACTATAATCCTCATACAGCTCACATCACATTATTAAGACAAGAGTGAGATTGATGACCAGCACATTCGCTTCCTCACTATAATCCTCATACAGCTCACATCACATTATTAAGACAAGAGTGAGATTGATGACCAGCACATTCGCTTCCTCACTATAATCCTCATACAGCTCACATCACATTATTAAGACAAGAGTGAGATTGATGACCAGCACATTCGCTTCCTCACTATAATCCTCATACAGCTCACATCACATTATTAAGACAAGAGTGAGATTGATGACCAGCACATTCGCTTCCTCACTATAATCCTCATACAGCTCACATCACATTATTAAGACAAGAGTGAGATTGATGACCAGCACATTCGCTTCCTCACTATAATCCTCATACAGCTCACATCACATTATTAAGACAAGAGTGAGATTGATGACCAGCACATTCGCTTCCTCACTATAATCCTCATACAGCTCACATCACATTATTAAGACAAGAGTGAGATTGATGACCAGCACATTCGCTTCCTCACTATAATCCTCATACAGCTCACATCACATTATTAAGACAAGAGTGAGATTGATGACCAGCACATTCGCTTCCTCACTATAATCCTCATACAGCTCACATCACATTATTAAGACAAGAGTGAGATTGATGACCAGCACATTCGCTTCCTCACTATAATCCTCATACAGCTCACATCACATTATTAAGACAAGAGTGAGATTGATGACCAGCACATTCGCTTCCTCACTATAATCCTCATACAGCTCACATCACATTATTAAGACAAGAGTGAGATTGATGACCAGCACATTCGCTTCCTCACTATAATCCTCATACAGCTCACATCACATTATTAAGACAAGAGTGAGATTGATGACCAGCACATTCGCTTCCTCACTATAATCCTCATACAGCTCACATCACATTATTAAGACAAAACCATCTGATGTTGTGGCCATCATCGATCCGCGATGGCAATAACTGTTAAAAAATGTATTTTGCAATGGCTGACCAAGCAAGCATCGACGATCACGCATGACTGCGTCTTTAATGGCAGCAATAAACTGCCCCAATTTCTTAGATCCTTAGTCAATGTCTGATCAAGCAAGCATCGACCATCACGCATGACTGCGTCTTTAAAGGGCAGCGATGTACTCCTTCGACTTCACGCAGTCGCAGCCATCCCTCGAATGATACCACATCACTTGTTCAAGTTCTTCACTTCCGTTTATATTGTCTTCAATTGGCCTGAAGTTTTCCTCTCTTTACTTCGTTCTCTGAGATCGATAGCAAAACCGTTCTATCGATGACACGAAGTTCTTTTCTTGTGCCTACATGCCCCTGGGAAGTATTAACGTTAAACTTCCCCTGTCGCTCTATTTATGGGAGTATCGGTCCAACACTGCATTTGGCTCACTTTACCAGCTTTTATGAAAACCCGATTCATCATTTTCAGTGTGGCTCAATAGCTATGCACAACTCTCCTTAGTCGTGCTCTGCATTCCAGCCGATGTAACACATCAACGAACAAGTAACACACAACCTTACATCTGTTAGTTCTCCGTTGTTTCATTAAATCAACTTTTAGAGCATGTCCATCCTGGCAACAATCGTGAGACTTATCGATTTGTGTAATTCAAATAACAGCAACAAAATTGTCACCGAGTTAATATCCCAGTTTCGATCAAATTCCTTGTTCTGTACTTGTCGATTTTAGGTCATGTTTGTAACATGTATTCATTACCATTATCTTTTATATACCGCTCCAGTCGGAGCATTGTGACAAGACTGCAGTAGACCTGCACCAAAACATGCCATGTGCTCCTGTAGATGTGGTTGCATTTTGCTTTACCTGATAATGTTGCTAGCCTCATTTACAGCCATATATTGTTATCACTTTTACGATATTAATCATACATTGGCTGTGATACTTTAGTGAAGAAATGTGGATTTGATGAGGTGAGGAATGTTGAAAATGTGGATTGTACCGTTCCAATTTAGGGCCAGATGTGGTTCATGTTGTTGCCATTAAGGCGAATTTAGACATGATGTCATAAGCTACCGTATGCAAATGTGTAAAGTTAATTTTTAGAATATATAATTCCCTAGGTTTGTCTGAATGGAAAAACTGTTGTGACTGACAAGTGTAAAATATGATATAACAAGGGAAATAATATAAGCGAGCAACGCAAAGTTAAATATTTCATTGTTAGCATTGAAACACTGGATTTAAATGATCAAAAATGAACTGTTACTTTCATAACTAACTTTCACGAATTGTCAACATTGAGCAGTACTCTCGTCAATTAGTATGCATAATTAGCGTGATTTGACACTTCACTTGCCGACAGCTTAGCTGCTTCCAAGTGACTTTTAATGATTAATAAGTATAGCGTTCTTGAAAGCCCAAAATGTTAATAGAGCTTCTTCCTTTGGATCGTTATCCATAGAACATTACAATTAAAATGTAAGTCTTTCATTGTATCTTTAATGTAAGTATTTCATTGTACCTTCAAACCAGAATTAGACATATTACTATGGAGTAACAGAATGATAATAACATTGCTGAAAAAAGAGCAGCAAAGTGATACACAAAAGATGAATTGTGTCTATTACAGAAAACAAACTAGAATGCAGAAAGCAACCATGCGACCCTTTCCTTTTGCTTTTCTTCATTTGATTGACATAAAGAAAACCTCATTTTTTGCTGGTTATTGCTGGTAAAATAATTGATATTTAAGCACAATTAACAAATAGCAAAATCCAATAAAACTGTGTTAATAAGTACATTTTCACCAAGTGTATTTAGTTTGTAAAATTGAATTGTTGTAAATCATATTAGTTGACAAGGGACGGCGTGGGCTGGTGGCTAAATGTCACGGCTCACAATCTGAAGGTGCTGTGTTCGATCCCTATCACAGCACCGGCCGTTACCCCGGGGAACCAAACCCTTAGAAAATGCAGGAGGAAGCAAACCCTTACATACAAGGAATGCTGAAGTTGGATGCACTGGGCCGACAGGTGCAAAATAAAAACCAATGTGCAACGCACACCGCCTTGGGGATTAGAGAAATAAGTCGAACGCAAAAAAAATATTAGTTGACACCTCCATTTCGAAGATAGGCTGCAACATTCTGTTTCTATCTCTGTCTCTGGTGGTTTAACCTGATAAACCTACCATGTTTGTCTCTATCTCTGTCTCTGGTGATTTAACCTGACAGACTTACCATGTTTGTCTCTATCTCTGTCTCTGGTGGTTTAACCTGACAGACTTACCATGTTTGTCTCTATCTCTGTCTCTGGTGGTTTAACCTGACAGACTTACCATATTTGTCTCTATCTCTGTCTCTGGTGGTTTAACCTGACAGACTTTACCATGTCTGTTTCTATCTCTGTCTCTGGCGGTTTAACCTGACAGACTTTACCATGTATGTTTCTATCTCTGTCTCTGGTGGTTTAACTTGACAGACTTTACCATGTTGTCTCTATCTCTGGTGGTGTAACCTGACAGACTTACCATGTTTGTCTCTATATCTGTCTCTGGTGGTTTAACCTGACAGACTTTACCATGTTGTCTCTATCTCTGGTGGTTTAACCTGACAGACTTACCATGTTTGTCTCTATCTCTGTCTCTGGTGGTTTAACCTGACAGACTTACCATATTTGTCTCTATCTCTGTCTCTGGTGGTTTAACCTGACAGACTTTACCATGTTGTCTCTATCTCTTTCTCTGGTGGTTTAACCTGACAGACTTTACCATGTTGTCTCTATCTCTTTCTCTGGTGGTTTAACCTGACAGACTTTACCATGTTTGTCTTCTTGTCTTCCTTCCGGTACACTTTTCAATAAGGCGTTGTCTGTTTGGGCTTATGTTGTTTACACAATTTATAAAAAAATGTAAAGCTCAAATTTGTTTTACTGAGGCCAGTCATTATCATGTTCTATGTTCCCCGATACGTCTTCTGTGTACCACACACTTCGCTGTTCCAATTTGGAAACTGTTTATCTACCTTCCTGTCTCAGCCTTTGTGCGGTAGGGTTGAACATTCTCATAAGCAGGACTTCTTCTTTACTCATATACTTTCCCCAACCAGCCAAGAGTGTTGCTCTACATATGGCCACTGTCGTTCACAGTCGGCATTCATGAGTTAGGTAAATTGATGGGAACCACAAAGGATCACAAGCCCTTTCATGATATGGCTATCCTTGCCTCTCTCTCCTTATCCCACAACCCTCCAAATGTGTATGGCTATCCTTGCCTCTCTCTCCTTATCCCACAACCCTCCAAATGTTTATGGCTATCCTTGCCTCTCTCTCCTTATCCCACAACCCTCCAAATGTGTATGGCTATCCTTGCCTCTCTCTCCTTATCCCACAACCCTCCAAATGTTTATGGCTATCCTTGCCTCTCTCTCCTTATCCCACAACCCTCCAAATGTTTATGGCTATCCTTGCCTCTCTCTCCTTATCCCACAACCCTCTGAATGTTTATGGCTATCCTTGCCTCTCTCTCCTTATCCCACAACCCTCCAAATATTTATGGCTATCCTTGCCTCTCTCTCCTTATCCCACAACCCTCCAAATATTTATGGCTATCCTTGCCTCTCTCTCCTTATCCCACAACCCTCCAAATGTTTATGGCTATCCTTGCCTCTCTCTTCTTATCCTACAACCCTCCAAATGTTTAGGGCTATCCTTGCCTCTCTCTCCTTATCCCACAACCCTCCAAATATGTATGGCTATCCTTGCCTCTCTCTCCTTATCCCACAACCCTCTGAATGTTTATGGCTATCCTTGCCTCTCTCTCCTTATCCCACAACCCTCCAAATGTTTATGGCTATCCTTGCCTCTCTCTCCTTATCCCACAACCCTCCAAATGTTTATGGCTATCCTTGCCTCTCTGTCCTTATCCCACAACCCTCCAAATGTTTATGGCTATCCTTGCCTCTCTCTCCTTATCCCACAACCCTCCAAATGTTTATGGATATCCTTGCCTCTCTCTCCTTATCCCACAACCCTCCAAATGTTTATGGCTATCCTTGCCTCTCTCTCTCCTTATCCCAAAACCCTCCAAATGTGTATGGCTATCCTTGCCTCTCTCTCCTTATCCCACAACCCTCCAAATGTTTATGGCTATCCTTGCCTCTCTCTCCTTATCCCACAACCCTCCAAATGTTTATGGCTATCCTTGCCTCTCTCTCTCCTTATCCCACAACCCTCCAAATGTGTATGGCTATCCTTGCCTCTCTCTCCTTATCCCACAACCCTCCAAATGTTTATGGCTATCCTTGCCTCTCTCTCCTTATCCCACAACCCTCCAAATGTTTATGGCTATCCTTGCCTCTCTCTCTCCTTATCCCACAACCCTCCAAATGTGTATGGCTATCCTTGCGTCTCTCTCCTTATCCCACAACCCTCCAAATGTTTATGGCTATCCTTGCCTCTCTCTCCTTATCCCACAACCCTCCAAATGTTTATGGCTATCCTTGCCTCTCTCTCCTTATCCCACAACCCTCCAAATGTTTATGGCTATCCTTGCCTCTCTCTCCTTATCCCACAACCCTCCAAATGTTTATGGCTATCCTTGCCTCTTTCTCCTTATCCCACAACCTTCTGAATGTTTATCAATCAATCAAACCAAAATCTTTTCAGCTCCCTGTGTAGCACGTCTTCAAACATACATACCACCGTCTCCTGTCCTGAGTCATCTGGTTCAGTTCAGTCCACATCTTCCCTGTTTCCTTTATTATGTTTGCCTCAAGCTTTCGCTCCCATGTGTCTTGGTCTTCTAATTCTCCGTGGATACGAGAATACAGGCCGTATTGTGATGCTGCGAGCTACTTCCCTGAATCTATACCCTATCCAATCTAAGTGTCCTTTCTTCCTGTTCTATTTGTAGCTGTCTGCTTCTTTCTAACAGCCTCCACATGACCAATCTGTCCGTCTCTTTCCAATACCCTCCACAACATCTTCCCCATGACTAATCTGTCCATCTCTTTCCAATACCCTCCACAGTCTCTTTCCAACACCCTCCACAACATCTTCTCCGTGACCAACCTATCCGCCTCTTTCCAATACCCTCCACAACATCTTCTCCGTGACCAACCTGTCCGTCTCTTTCCAACACCCTCCACACTACAAATCTAATCACACCAACACATCTATCCTGTGGAATCCCACATTTATGAAAGCCTGTGCCATTTTTAGTTGCTTTTGTTGCTCTCCATGTTTCTTCTACTTCTTATTCTTCAGCATTCATCCTGAAGAGGGTGTTTGTGACGTTGTGTTGTAGTTTACAGTGAGTCTGTGATATCTGCGCCTTTCGGTCTGACATATCTGATTTCAGCACGGCATTTTTGGGACCAGGTTTACCTCCCCTCTTCAATACATAATCTATTGTCCAGGCATCAAGCAGCCTGTGACCAGGGCCAACACTTGCAGGTGAAATAGGGTCTTGGTCAGTTATGGGTCACTGACACTGACGCAAGCAGCCAGCTGTGTGTCCCTGGCTGCTGTCAGCTCATTCACTATCAATGTTTGGTCCTCTTCATGTTTCAGAACCACGTAACAGGACAGACTGTACAATGGAATTGTGAATCAGGTCATGTTAATTAGGGCATGTTAATCAGGTTAATTAGGTCATGTTAATCGGGGTATGTTAATTGGGTCATGTTAATTGTGTTAAATCATAACATTTCTTAAAGTGTTTCTATATTTTTTGTAAATCCTCTTCAGATCGCGAGGCCGGTTTAGACTATGAGGCTCGTTTAGGATGTAGTCCCATTAAGACCATGAGGCCTCTTCAAATTGTGAGGCCCCTATAGACTACGACGCCTGTTTAGGATGTGGTCCCATTAAGACCACGAGGCCTCTTCAAATTGTGAGGCCCCTATAGACTACGACGCCTGTTTAGGATGTGGTCCCATTAAGACCACGAGGCCTCTTCAAATTGTGAGGCCACTATAGACTACCAGACCCGTTTAGCATGTGGTCCCATTTATTAGACCATGACGCCTTTTCAGATTGTGAGACCCGTTCAGATGGTAAACTCCTTTCAGACGTAGAGGTCCCTTCCTAGTTTGTAGCTTGTTTAGTTGATGTCTAAATCTGGCCCTGGATTAAGACTTTGATGTAAAAATCAAATATTTGTATCAATAAAAATGGTTGTAAAAAAATATGACCAGTTTTTGTAAATTTTCAAATTTGTTTTTTTTAGTTTTGGGGGTCTCCCATGATGATGTCATTTCCTGTATCAGAGACGAAATAACAGGCCTACTGCACTCTACCACGCATGTTCTGGAAGCCCATACTAAGATAGGAGGTTGCTGTTGTTGTTATTTAACCCATTACACCCTACGCCTTTATCAGTTACCACACTTTGTTTCAGAGTAGATGCCTTATTGAGGCTCATTTCATTCATCAAAGTCATCACTGTCCTACCTTTTTGCTCCGTCTGCCCTGGCTGGTTGGTTAAAGGGAAAGTACATAACCCCTTTTGCTGGTGGTTTTAGACATGTTAGGGTGTAAAGGGTTAATGCCCACAATGTTTACTCTTTTGTGTAGTTTGGAAAGGACATTAAGAGTCAGGTTTTAGTAGCTTTCCTCACATTCTAAACCTGCTGATGGGATCAAGATGCTGAGTAGCGAATGAGCTGCAGTGGTCAGCGACCCATAGCTGACTGCTAGTGTCAGGGCCAGCGAACCACAGCTGTCAAGACCCTTCTACACCTCCACGCGGTGATCCTGGATAACAGGCTGCAGCATGGCAGACTGGCTAAGGAGAAGGGATCGAAGAGGGAATGCTAGCCCGGTACTCAAAAAATGATTGCTGAAATCGGATGTGTTGGACCGAAAGGTGCAAATATCGCAGACAAGCTGTAAACTACGATACAACGCATTCCGTTCTCTGGACTACATTCTGCTACTTAAGCCCTTTCAGGGTTTGGTAGTCGGAGATTGAGAACGAACGAAGCCAAGCCTGCTGATGAAGGTGAACAATGGTCCCCCAGTCAGTTGTGCTATGCTTGGCTTCATCTGTGAAAAGCACTGAACAAGAACCAACTTCCTTTCAGGATCAGTTGAAACATACTGACCATAAACGATGTCACAATAACCTCTCTACCTTTGACGCTGTGGCCATCATTGCTTGCTTGCAAGGCCTAGAACCAAAAATAAGAATCAAATCTGTTTTTACGTGAATGCAGATGATGGCCCTTCAGGATATTCTTGCAGCTATGAACAATACAGCTCAATAGCTCACCTGACATTTAGCTTGGAGCGCTTTCTACAGTAAGGCCAGGTCAGGTCAGGTCATCCCGTAACCGGCGAGGTCGTTGGGGCACACATGAAGACATACTCACAATACCACGCCACCCTTCTCTACCAGCAGCCTCTCCCTCTTCTGGTCGGAGATTGATCCATTCTTTTATGTTGTCCTCCCACCTCTTTTTGGGACGGCCTCTGTGTCGTCTGCCTTGCACCTTTCCGTGGATGATCGTATTTGTAAGACCATTTGATCTCGATATGTGACCGTACCAAGCGAGTTTCCTTCTTTTGACAGTTGCCAAGAGGTCTTCAAAAGGCCCTATTGCTGTTGTAATTCTATGTCGTATATCCTCATTTGTAACTCGATCTTTGTACGTGTAAAAAGAAGCAGTTAATGCCAAGATCTGCTCTTTTGATGAAATGCTGCAAAAGAGGAAGAAGTAGAATCAGTTATTAAAATTGAACCATTTCTTCAAAGATATCAGACTATAGTTTGTAGCACATGCGAAGTGGTTAGTGACACAGCGAAGTGGTTAGTGACACAGCGAAGTGGTAAGTGACACAGCGAGGTGGTTAGGGACACAGCGAAGTGGTTAGTGATACAGCGATATGGTTAGTTACACAGCGAAGTGGTTAGTGACATAGCGAAGTGGTTAGTGCTACAGCGATATGGTTAGTGACACAGCAATATGGTTAGTGACACAGTGAAGTGGTTAGTGACACAGCGAAGTGGTTAGTGATACAGTGAAGCGGTTAGTGATACAGCGAGGTGGTTAGTGACACAGTGAAGTGGTTAGTGACACAGCGAAGTGGTTAGTGACACAGCGATGTGGTTAGTGACACAGTGAAGTGTTAGTGACACAGTGAGGTGGTTAGTGACACAGCAAAGTGGTTAGTGACACAGCAAGGTGGTTAGTGACACAGCGAGGTGGTTAGTGACACAGCAAAGTTGTTAGTGACATAGCGAAGTGGTTAGTGACACAGCAAAGTGGTAAGTGACACAGCAAAGTGGTTAATGACACAGCGAGGTGGTTAGTGACACAGCAAAGTGGTTAGTGACACAGCAAGGTGGTTAGTGACACAGCAAAGTGGTTAGTGACACAGCAAGGTGGTTAGTGACACAGCAAAGTGGTTAGTGACACAGCAAGGTGGTTAGTGACACAGCAAAGTGGTTAGTGACACAGCGAAGTGGTTAGTGACACAGCGAAGTAGTTGGCAGCCCGGCTCACAGCCCAGTAGTGCTTGTGCTTGGATGTGTCATCTAACAATGGCTGTAAGCCAGTTTCCTCTTGTTCTGTGTTCTACCTGAAAAAGGTGCGGTGATGTGCCATAGTCTATAGCCCTTGATATTAATTTGTCTTTGTGTAAGTATTGTTTCCTGGAGAAGGGCCGTGTGGATTTGATGGTCTTGTAGTGTTTTGGTCAGCTCAGTTGCCTTGTTCTGTAATCCGACAATGTTAAGCTGGAGCAGGGGAATTATCTCTGTTGCTCGGGCCTTGGTAACCGAGGCGACGCCCGAGCTCGCTTGAAAGATGTTTATTGTTGTCTGGCATTGAGTATTGGGTGTTTTTCTGCAGACTTCTGCCCCCCAAAGAGCAAACTGGGTGCGCCTTTCTCCATGGGTGAGAGATGTATTTGTTCAAGTTATAAACGGGCATTGCTCAAGTATAGATGAGCATTGCTCAGGGTATCATCATCATGAAGCACGTTCTTTATTGAACGTCGCTCCCATCACAGTCTGTCTGAAAGAAACTCTTTCCCTTGCCAAAATTCCAGCCTCCGCCACAATCATACTCAAGCATTCCTGGATATCTTGGTGCCATCGTCTTCTTGGTCTACCCCTTCCTCTTTTGCCTGGCACCATACCTTCTATCACCGTTCTCTCAAGACCGTTGTGTCTCTTGGTGTGACCAAAGTATTTGCATTTTCTGGCCAAAATGGAATTGATAAACCAGTTCTCCTCTATGCTCAACTCTTGCTAAATGTCTATATTTGTCTTTTTCTCCATCCATGGTATTCTGGGTATCTTTCTGTAACATTTTGACTTGAAAGATTTGATTCTTTGTTTTGGTAATCATCCATGATTTACAGCCATATGCTACCACAGGAAAGACACAGGGTCTTAAGACTTTCACTTTTGTCTCTCTCTTGGTGCTCTGCCATAATTTATCCAAGCTGTTCAGTCTCTGTATTGCTATGGCTAGTCTTCTTCTGATTTCTTTCGAGCAGTCGCCATTTTAGTCAATTCTGGAGCCCAGATATTCAAAATGTGTGACTTGATCTATTTCCTCGGCACCTATTCTAAATTTATATTTTGTCGGTGGTCATTATCTTTATTTTGTTTGTTTTTAAACATGTTTTGATCTTTACTGTGTCCATTTATTGCTGAAAGTAGCTGCTCTAGCCCTTCTTGATAGTGTCATTGTGTCATCTGCGTATTGTAATTCTGGAATCTTGTAACTGTCAATCATAAATGTATCGAACTTTCAATGTACTCGTCTTCTCTAAATTTCCAATTATACATTCCGCATAGATGTTATATAAATTAGGTGAGAGGAAAGATCCCTGTCTTACTCCCTTTTGTACTGCGAACCAATCTCATGTTTGTCCGGATACTCGGACAGTGCCTAGTTGATCTTGATATGTTTCAATGAGATGGATAATATACACAGAAACCCCTTTACTTTCATGATGTTCCACAGATTCTGATGTTTTACCGTATCGAAGGCCTTAGTGTAATCAATGAAACATGTGTACAGGTCTACAGTACACTCTCTACATTTTTCGTAGATATTCCTCATATTCAATATGTGATCAAAAATGATGTCTATTACCAGTTGAACAGAATAGCGCAGGTCGTGGTCTTCAGACTCCGCACAGGCCACAACAGACTGAGGTACCATCTATTCAATAAACTGAAGATAGGTGGCACTGACGAATGCATCTGTGGCACAGGGTAAATGACCGCTGAACATCTCCTGTAAAATTGCCCGACATATGAAGACCAGAGAAAGCCCATGTGGCCATCACCAGTGGCAAAACTAGACAAGCTCTATGGCAGTGTCGACAGCCTCAGGATGACACCTACTTTCTTCGAACAAATTCAAGTTGACGTCTGACAGCGTACGAAGAAGAAGAATATGTGATCTCTGGTCCCTCTGTCTTTTCTACTTTCTTCTGTGTTCGTTCTCAATCTCCTACTTACAATCCCTGAACAGGCCTTTGCAAGTAGCAGGATGTAGTCCGGAGAACAGACTGCATTGTGTCGCTAGTTTACAGCTTGACTGCAATATTTGCATCTTTCGGTCCGACACATCCGTCTTCGGTAACAACTTGTCTTTTCTAAAAATCTACTCAAGGTATAAATGGGCATAATTGAAATTATAAATTGGAACTGTTCAAGTTATCTTCTTCTGTGTTCATTCTAATTCTCCCGCTACCAAGCCCTGAGCGGCTTTGCAAGTAGCAGGATGTAGTTCGGAGAGTGGAATGCGTTATGTTGGTAGTTTACAGTTAGACTGCGATATTTGCACCATTCGGTTGGACACTTCTGTCTTAGGCAGTAGGCATTTTTTAGTACCAGATTAGCCTTCCGTGCTCGATCTTTTCTCCTTAGAAAGTCTGCTTTATTGCAGGCTGTTATCCAGGATCACTGTGTGGAAGTGTAAAAGGGTCTTTGCAGGTATGGATCGCTGACCCTGACACTAGCAGTCAGCTCTGGTTCGTTGACCACGACAGCTCATGCGCTGTTTAGCATCTTGATTCAGTTCCAGTTATAAATGGGCATCACTCAAATTATAAACGGACATCACTATTTATAAATGGACATCATTACAGTTGTAAATAGACATCACTCAACTTATAAATAGACATCACTCAACTTATAAATAGACATCACTCAAGTTATAAATAGATATCACTCAAGTTATAAATAGACATCACTCAAGTTATAAATAGACATCACTCAAGTTATAAATAGACATCACTCAAGTTATTAATGGACATCACTCAAGTTATAAATGAACATCACTATTTATAAATGGACATCATTCATTAAAGTTGTAAATAGACATCACTCAAGTTATAAACAGACATCACTCAAGTTATAAATAGACATCACTCAAGTTATAAACAGACATCACTCAAGTTATAAATAGACATCACTCAAGTTATAAACAGACATCACTCAAGTTATAAATGGACACCACTCAATTTATACACATTGGACAACATATAAATGTCAGAAAAAGAATGAATTTGTTTGAACAGACTTTATTTATTTCATCAACAATACATTGTGCTAGTATAAATAAATCATTAATACAAAATTTGACAATCATAAATAAATCACAAATGTACATTTGGCATATGCTAATTATTCACAGCTTTTCTATTTTACATACGAGTATGAAGTCCAGAATTTTCATCGTGCAAATTGAATTTGCTATGGTACAGAAATCAAGAAATGTCGCTCACCATTGGTCGACATTTTTTTGTGGGTCATCTTCTTGAGCTCTGCCAATGAGGTTTCGGTTGCTTTGATTCCCTCTTTTAGCACTCTAAACCCTTTTCAGTCCAGGTTAATTTAGCCAATTTGTGCCTTTTCGTTTACCAAAGTGATATTCAAAATAAAATAAAATTGAACAGATTGAACTCAAATTATGATCTACACATCTTAACGATTATATATTAATATGAAGTGCTTAATGACACTAATGCGGAGGAGGAAATTTGAGAGAAAAACCTGTTTTTTTAAAACTGTTTTGTTGATACATCTGTAAATTTCTTATATGTCAAAGTCTGAATCGGGCATGTGTTGAATAAAGATTCAAAGCGAGGGCTCATCTTCAATGCAGCGAGTATCCGCATATGGTTCTGTCTCTCTCCGCAGAACAATATCCCGTCTGCTAAGATCATCGCACAAAGCACGAACTCCATAGCTCCAGGTTAAATCCATGGATCTCCTGAAAAATTGCCATCATGAACTGACTGTCGCAGCTCAAATTTAACCCCGACTTTCTGAACACAAGGCAAACGGCTTGACCACATCGACCACCTATGTGTTGAATATCCACGAGTAATCCAGATGCCTGATCATATCAATCATTTCTAGGGTCTTAAAGACCAACTTCCCTCGTGGTAAATGAGTAGACTTGAAAATATAACTTTAGCAAATGTCTAACTAGTGGAAATTCTAAAGCAGATCGTACATATCCAAGATAGAAGCCTCTCCAGGTGTCCTTGTCTGGTCCCCATGCTGTACCAGCGAGCCTCTTCAATAACTCTAGATGCCTCAACACTTTATTGTTAACATTGTGGATATGCTTCTTCAGGCTGAGCTGTCGGTCGAGAGTGACTCCAAGATGTGTAGGCTCTTCCTCTCTGGGCAATTTGTACAGACAGTCAAACAACTACTGAACTGCGAACAAGGAGGCGTGGCTGAATAGATGGCCGATGTGAAATACTGGGAGAGAGATCTACAAACATATGGCCATCCCAAATCCAAAAGACAACAACTTCCTGAAAAGGAGAGACCAAAGCACCACTTTCCGACTTCGCAGTCAACACATACAGCTTAACAGCCACATGAACAGAATCCAAGCAGTACATACCCCAGAGTACTGGCTGTGCACACATCCCCGTGAAACTGTTGAACCTCATCTTTTTGAATGTCCTGCGCTTGCCAGTGTTAGAAAAGAGCTTCTTCCTCCGAGGCCAGAAAAATGGAAAACTGTACGGAGCTAAACAACAGTTTACAGACACCACTATATGGTATTAGTCCAAACAGCAGGAGCCCATAGACCACTGGATCAATAACCAATCAACCATTGAATAAAGCTGAACCCTTTGAAATGTGAATTTAATGAAGGAATATTGGCATCTGATGGAAGGGCAAGCGAACAAACACGGAGGTCACAAAGAAATTGAATATTGGCATCTGATGGAAGGGCAAGCGAACAAACACGGAGGACACAAAGAAATTGAATATTGGCATCTGATGGAAGGGCAAGCGAACAAACACGGAGGTCACAAAGAAATTGAATATTGGCATCTGATGGAAGGGCAAGCAAACAAACACGGAGGTCACAAAGAAATTGGGAATGGGAAGAGAAATACCGAAGGTAATAACAATGAGGAAAATATAATATTTTGTATAGATAAAGAGATACGGCATACTGCTGCGGCAGATAATACTGGACAGAAAGGTGGACCATAGCCGAATGACAAGAGGAAGACAGTGCTATAAGTGGGAAGACAACATCAAGAGATGGATTGACAACAGTCTGTCAGAATTTACCATCAAGACAAGCCACAGAGGGTGTTGGAGATCCATTGCAGCCAGTCTTCGACGCGGAGGTGGTACTTGACATCATCAGCCTATATATTATTATTCTCCACACCCCACTATTCTTGTCCTGAGGAAGTTCCATCCAACAGCATGTCTGGCTATATTTGTAGATTGTTTCCTAAGAGTATATCCTGAATGTCTTTCTTTAATCTACAGTTGTATTGCTTGTATGCTGTCTGGCTACCTTCCAGAAGTTTGTGTTTGTTACTACTTCTGACCGACTGAATTGACAATGTAACTGGCGAATGTGTTGGTGAAGGTTTGCAGTTTAAATATGATAATCTTACATTAGTTATCACAAGCCGCTCAGAGCATTACAGAAGTTATCATTCTTTGGTTTGTTAACTGTTAACTCTTAACTCTTGTTAACTCTTTCCGGTCACATTTGACGGGCATCAATGCATGCAAACCATCGGTTAAAGTCAGATTCGACATCTAACACATGTGTTTCATTCTGTTACTTAGAAAACATCTCCATACAAGCAGGAGAGACCTGTACTCATTTCAGAGCTGAAGCAACAGCTATGGATTCAATAAGTCCAGGAACATACTCCAAGCCCTCTCAAGCCCCAAACATGATAGACTCCAGGAACATACTCCAAGTCCTCTCAAGCCCCAAACATGATAGACTCCAGGAATATACTCCAAGCCCTCTCCAGCTCCAAACATGATAGACTCCAGGAACATACTCCAAGCCCTCTCCAGCTCCAAACATGATAGACTCCAGGAACATACTCCAAGCCCTCTCAAGCCCCAAACATGATAGACTCCAGGAACATACTCCAAGCCCTCTCAAGCCCCAAACATGATAGACTCCAGGAACATACTCTAAGCCCTCTCAAGCCCCAAACATGATAGACTCCAGGAACATACTCCAAGCCCTCTCCAGCCCCAAACATGATAGAATCCAGGAACATACTCCAAGCCATCTCCAGCCCCAAACATGATAGACTCTAGGAACATACTCCAAGCCCTCTCAAGCCCCAAACATTATAGACTCCAGGAACATACTACAAGCCTTCTCAAGCCCCAAACATGATAGACTCTCACACAAAATAAAATATAACATCAGAGTGCTGTCCCAAAAAAACAGATCCTGTCCTACAATGGATTACTGCCCACTGTTTGGCACTAGAAACGAGAAAGCAGATGAGCTCGCAAAAGCCGTAATTGGGAACATGCAGACTCACCATCCACAGAGCTATAAACTAGATTTGCTTTATTTGTCCTAGGTACTATGTTACACATCATTCTTCAAGTACTCAGCCACATAGATTACCCTGTCACTGGCACTCAGCAGGTCATTCATGCTACAAGTCTCAGGGAGGTTTGGGCAGATCATCAGATAGTCTGGTCTTGTGTTACTCCACATTCGCATGTTTCATCATCCCTGTATCTTTTGAGGTTTATCCTGCATCGTGATACACCAGTTCAAAGTCTATTTAGTGACTCCCATGTTGCATAGGGCAGGAAATATCCAGGCGCAGGTTCCTACCGTAACTCGATCAAGGTGACCTGTGTCAGCCATTTCCAACTTTAGATGCGTTGATTTCCTGGACTAGTCTGTAGAGGTTGGGTTGACTGTAAGAAACTTTGACTTGACTTTAGTCTTGGGCGCTGCACCTGATGTCCGAACATAGAGTGTCTTGGGTCATTTACCTGTTTCTCTCTTTCTATCTCTGACACGACAGTTCTTTGTATCTCTGCGCTATGCCGATTATGGGGTATATTTTTTCATTTGGTGTAGATTTTAGGCATCTAGTTACATATGGCCTGTTTCATTTATTGATATATCTATATGTTTGACATGTGCCGACTTCTTCCAGACTGGTGTCGGTACTCAGCTACAGAGAAAAACAGCGCGAGTGCTGATGTTCTGAGGATATCTGGCTTTGTTCCCCATGTTGTGACAGTCAGTTTTCGTATGATACTATTTCTCGCATGTATTTTCTGTTTTGTCTCCTGACAATGTGCGGCATAGGACAGCGTGCGGTCCAACTTTACTCCCAAGTATTTGGGGGGCGTGCTGTGTTCTAGATCCTGTCCTTGCCATTTGATCTGCAACTTTCTGTTCGTCTCTCGATTTCTGAGATGGTTGGCTCATACTTGAGTTTTGCTGGGGTTTGGTTTGAGATCATTGTTTGGTAATATAGAGCAAGGGCGTTTGTCAGTTTCTGTTCGACTTCTCCGAAGCCCTTTCCCTGTGCAGCTACTGCTATATCATCGACATATATGAATTTTGTCACCTCTGTATCTATAGGTTGATCGTTGGTGTATATATTATACAGTGACGTAGGATCGCCTACTCTGCAGGAAACATTTAATGAGGTTTGTGAGACGCCAGTCCTTTGTCAACGAGTACAGCTTAGTAAACTTCTGGTGGTTTATGGTGTGTCATAAGCTGTGCTTAAGTCAATAAAAGTTGCTCCTGTGATCTGTTTACGTTCGTACCCACCCTCGATCAGTTGTGCCAGGTTAAGAATCTAGCCGCAACCTGACCTTCCTGGCCTGAATCCTGCTTGCTCCTTGATGAGTTTCATGTCTATGAGAGGAGGGTTCGATACGGTTCAGGATCATTCTTTCAAAGACTTTATACAGATGGCACAGTAGTGAAACCGGTCGGAAGATCTTAGGTTCTTCCTGGTTTTAGCAGAGTACAGGGGATTTTCTCCAGATTTTATAAATTTGTATAGAACCGATCCATGTGTTGAAAAGCTTTAGCCGCCATATGAAGGTTTCTGGTCCAAAGTTTTTAATTTGCTCTGTCCTCAGGTCATCTGACCTAGCTGCTTTGTTGTTTTTCATTTGATGTATTGCATCATTTAGTTCTTGCAAGGAAAATGGTATCGCCAATATGTCAATTTTCTGTTTAATCACGCTGGATATTGGTTTGCTCTGCTTTTTGAGTGGTTTTCCTGTTCAGTAGTAATTGGTGGGTTATATGTGGTCTTCTATAAAGAAGCAAAGACACACATCAAACAATCCATGCGAACGGAATGAAGATGCCAGCATTAAGAATACAAGCCAGAAATTGACAGCATAGACAAACTTGGCGGAGATGGGCAGACAAAGATCTTCAGACTCAGAATAGACCATTGCAGACTCAAGGTCACCTCCACATAATGGGTCTCAGAGACACTGCCACGTGCGATTGTGAAGCCCCCAAGCAGACACCATAACATATTCTGCAGGACTGCCCAACTTATGCAGACCAAAGAGAGGAAATCTGGCCCGGAGTAGCAACCATACTCAAAAAGCTGTGGGGCACAGGCAAAGACCTAAAATGCAGTCTCCTCCGTGAACCTAACCGAGCTAGAAGCACAGGGTCAGTTGATTGTTGACTCTGCTTCTCTAAGTTATGATATGATACCTTGGGTTTTGTAATAACCTTAACTATGGCAGAATGTCAGCAACATGCGCAGAGTCTGTTTAATGTAGAGCTTCCAACAATCAATCCATATTAATGTAGAGCTTCCAACAATCAATCCATATTAATGTAGAGCTTCCAACAATCAATCCATATTAATGTAGAGCTTCCAACAATCAATCCATATTAATGTAGAGCTTCCAACAATCAATCCATATTAATGTAGAGCTTCCAACAATCAATCCATATTAATGTAGAGCTTCCAACAATCAATCCATATTAATGTAGAGCTTCCAACAATCAATCCATATTAATGTAGAGCTTCCAACAATCAATCCATATTAATGTAGAGCTTCCAACAATCAATCCATATTTACATGGTGATCAATATGTGGATGATGTGCTTTTTGTGCGAAAGAATTCGGACTTCAAAAGCCAAAAAGTGCCTTATGTATTATCTGATCAAGTCAATAATCATGCATCTGGACTACACGTGGATATTCAATACAAATCGGGACTTTGGCAACACTATACATGGATAACAAAAATACAAACATGTGACAAGTAACAAAAGTGCCATTCAAGTGACATTTCCCATCCACAATAATGACATTTAATCCTTCGTACTAACATATATTTTTTTAATTAATTTAACTATTAAAAGCCTTGAAAAACAGAATGTCTCCAGATGTTAATAATATCTACAAATCAATTGACCAATTGTCTACCTCTTATGGGGTGGAAGTAGTGCTCCAGTGGATACCTGGCCATGTCCATGTCCCAGGAAATGTGATGGCTGATGAGCTCACCAGAAGTGGGGCAATGCTACCATAGCCACTACCTAGTATCACACTACAGACCTGCAAGCAAATCCTGAGAAACAGCTATAGACAGGAGTGGCTAAAATGAGTGAGCCATATCCCAGACAGGCCGAATATATTTCAAACACCGAGAAAAACCAGATCCCCAGGACCCAGCCAAGAAACTGAAATGAAGAGACCAGAGTTTGATCTTCAAGCTGAGAACAGGCCATGCCCCTCTCATGAAACAAAGAGACCAGAGTTTGATCTTCAAGCTGAGAACAGGCCATGTCCCTCTTAACAAACGAAGAGACCAGAGTTTGATCTTCAAGCTGAGAACAGGCCATGTCCCTCTCAACAAACGAAGAGACCAGAGTTTGATCTTCAAGCTGAGAATAGGCCATGCCCCTCTGAACAAACATCTGAATAGATTAGACCCACCACGTGAACCAAAGTGCATACTCTGCCACCACCACGTAGAGTCTGTCGAGCATCTCCTGACTTTGTGCCTAGAGCTGGGCGATCTGCGGCTCCCACCACACCCCTACTATACACAACACACTCTACAACAATTGAGGAGGACGTGTGCTTTTGTCCGGGAGGCATTGGGCTGTCACGAGCTGCCGGCTCACAGCTAAAGGGATTATATCCTCATCAACTATTAAATGCTGTTAGATCTTTCAATCCTAATTTTGGTTCTATTTGTTTAATATTAATTTATTTTATAAACAAATATTTTACATACAGAGTTGTGATTTTTTGTCTTTGGAGACACAAACTGACTCAATTCTGCCAGACTGGTAAGGGTCAAACAGCAGATTCCATTATCTTTAAAATGACATTTTATTCATAAAAAATATTTTGACAAATAAGAAAACTAAAGTCTAATTGAGAGAGCAAGAAAATCAATTAGGCACAGCATGATTTTTATTCCAGGAGTTAGTCTTCCAGGAATAGCATACAGTGTGCTTTGTCTTGTAATTGTTCGTAGGCTGATAAATATTTAAAACCTAAAAAATTATTGATATCATTTTGAAACTCTCACGTCTGCTACATGGTTCATATCTGTATCACAGAAATTATAAATCGGACGGATTGTTAAATGTGTGTGACAGCTCACGAAGAAGGTGACTTTCCAAATATGACCGAGAAGACATACATTCAAAACATCACCTCACTAGTTCTCAGAAGAATGAAATATAACAAATAGACAACAAAGATGCGAAAATGGTTATAACTCTGAAAATGAAAGGTTAATTGGTTTCCTGCCAACTGTTTTGAGTTTGAAGATGAATTTTCTGAGGAGAAAAAATGTATGAGTATTGATAAAGTGAACTGGATTATCACACAAAATATTTCCTGAGTGAGAATAAAGGGCATCATTTCATTCTGATAAATTTATTAAATGAAAGCAAATAGACATTTCATGAATGTAGATAATCTTATGGTCCCTTGGTATAACATACAAGTATCATATCTCAGGTGTTAACGTATGACATACAAGTATCATATCTCAGGTGTTAACATGACATACAAGTACCATATCTCAGGTGTTAACATGACATAAAAGTATGATATCTCAGGTGTTAACATATGACATACAAGTATCATATCTCAGGTGTTAACGTATGACATACAAGTATCATATCTCAGGTGTTAACATGACATAAAAGTATGATATCTCAGGTGTTAACATATGACATACAAGTATCATATCTCAGGTGTTAACGTATGACATACAAGTATCATATATCAGGTGTTAACATGACATACAAGTACCATATCTCAGGTGTTAACATAACATAAAAGTATGATATCTCAGGTGTTAACATATGACATACAAGTATCATATCTCAGGTGTTAACGTATGACATACAAGTATCATATCTCAGGTGTTAACATGACATACAAGTACCATATCTCAGGTGTTAACATGACATAAAAGTATGATATCTCAGGTGTTAACATATGACATACAAGTATCATATCTCAGGTGTTAACGTATGACATACAAGTATCATATCTCAAGTGTTAACATGACATACAAGTACCATATCTCAGGTGTTAACATGACATAAAAGTATGATATCTCAGGTGTTAACATATGACATACAAGTATCATATCTCAGGTGTTAACGTATGACATACAAGTATCATATCTCAGGTATTAACATATGACATAAAAGTATGATATCTCAGGTGTTAACATATGGCATACAAGTATCATATCTCAGGTGTTAACATATGACATAAAAGTATGATATCTCAGGTGTTAACATATGACATACAATACCACATAATAGTGGATCATACAAAGACCTAGTAACAGTTGCAACAACATACAAACTCCAGTGGTACGGCTATTGGTTAAGCTCAAATACGTTGCTGGACACTATAATCAAGGGAACAGTCCTGGTAATGAGAAAGAAGGGAAGACCTATGCTGTGGTCGACAGATAGTTTTCAGAAACTGAAATTTAAAAGATAGAAGTAGAAATACTGACAAGAGAAAGGCAGAAATACTGACAAGACAGAAATGGTGTCCGTCCATCATATATGATAAAGACCACTCTCTTTGTTCAGCAGTGTGGACACGCTTTTCTCTTGCTGTGTCCGCTGAAATGGGCAACCTGCACTGTGATTTGGATTAAAGTGTGTAAGAAACTGTGACTTTTGTCAACCTCAATCTCTGGTCTTGAGCTGCCCTTGATCAGTGGCAAGATATTTATCGAGACGACTGGAGATAGCACAGGATGCAGATTTTTCCTCAGAGTTTACTCCTGAAGTCCTTTCCCGTGAACAGGTATCCCGCAAGGCAGCAGAAAGGGAGGGGGGGCGTCACATCTAACATTGGTTATCGTGCCTTTCCCCATAGCCGCAAAAGGTCATAGGGACATCACTCAGCGTGTGAGTGACTTGGGCATCTCTCCCACGCTGTATTCTAGTCCATTATAGTCTAAATTTAACACACCCAAACTGACACTGTTTGCAGCTTTTTCCTCCACTTTTTCTCAAATTTGTTTATCGTTGTTTTAGAAATAAGAGATGAAATGAACGATGAGGAAGGACTAACATTTTCTCTATTTGCGGATATTTCTGTCGTCCATTAAACTGTATTCGCAACATTCCCGCAAAATATATTATAAAATGTCTGGGAAATGCCTTAACCTACAGCTATTATTAGCTTTTGCTGCATCTGGTAACCAATCATAAAGCAGACGGTAAACCAGATGAGACCAGAGTGTGAGATCAAGCGCAGTTTTTTCCTCACTATAATCCAAATACAGCGCAAGTTACATCATCAAGACAATACCATCTGTTGATGTCGCCATCATTGCTTGTGAAGGGCAACTAACTAATAACAATAACAGATGGTAAATACACCCTAATATAACCTGAAGGACTTGGTCTGTGGTTAAAAATAGTGTGTCTTAGCATAAAGTAAAAACACAACAGCAGGCAGATATAAGTAACTTGAACGATGTCGTCGTAAGCTGTGCAGGAGGATCTTGCTACTATTGTTAGAATATCCTTCCGATGAATCAGTCAGAACTGCTGCATGTATAAAATTATGTGAAAACTTTGAAATTCTGCCTCACCTGTCACAGACAGGCTTAGCTACTAGTTTGTACTGGATATTAATTGAATTGGCAGGCTATTCCCAACACAGGTCATCTCTCCGCAGTGTTGTCTGCAACTTTTTCATATCTCTGAGCATGAAGAGCTCAGGTCTCCCCAGCGCAGAGTTACCAACTGCCTTGTTACAACTGTGAGGTTTTGGCTTAACCCTGTTCATGGTGTTGCTGCTGTAGTAATGGTGATGATGGTGTAGTTTACTGGTTGCTGTATGCGGCCTTTTTGATTTGTCACTCTTTTTAGCTGACGGTGTTCGAATCTTTTTGGCATCTTCCGTCTGCAAAAATTCAGACAATAATCGATAAAAATGTGGATTAAAGGTAAGGGATTGTTCACAATTTTTAAATAGAAATCACCAGCGTCTCCTCATTATTCTGTTATTAACTCTTTACAGTTCCTTACTATCAGACTCTGGGATGGGTAAAACATGTCTAAATCCGTATCTAAAACCAGTGTTTTGCTACGCCGCTTAGCTACGACAATCCGGGTTTTTAAATAACCGTAAACAGTACGGAATAATTTTGCCAATTAGTGCCTTTCCGTCCAAGCCAAAATGTCAGAACTCCATGCATTAAAGTTTTATTCAAAGGAAAATTTATGAATATTGAAGAAATTGAGATAGAATTATGATATTAATATTGACAGACACATAGTTAAACTACCTGTGATATGAAGTATTCATAATAACAATTTTATATTAGTGGAGCGTGTAGCCTAGTCGACAGACTAAGACTGGGTTACAGTGTGCCAGGGTTCAAAATCACGGACGGACAGAATTTAAATGTAGGCGTGGTTCGTTCCTGGTACAGTCAACACAGCTATAAATGGGTACTTGATGTATGAGTTGGGAGAGGTAAAGATCGCAAGGAAGGGAACTGGCCACCCCACCACCTCATATAGGCTGCGACTTAGTACATGAAAAGTCATCTTCATCCCCGACAGCAATTGTTGCCATGGTACTGACCTTGAAGTGTCAAATGTCATTACTGCGCAGGAGGAACACATTGTTTGCTACCTACTATGCCATGTATTTCACTAATATATCCGTCATCTCCTTTACACACACCTTAAGTATTATGTTATCCAAGTCAAAGTCTGATTCGAGCGTGTGTTGAATATCCACAAGTAATCCAGATGCGCGATCATTGGACTGATAAAATAATACATCATTTCTGAGATTTTTAGGCCCATCTTTTCATTGTGATGAATGTGTTGACTTTCAAAGATCATAACACGCAAAAGTATCCACCTGCTAGAAATAATCTTACAGTTCAAAGTGCACATGCGCAGAAACAACCATTTTATAGAATTGTAAAAAAAAAAGTTCTACAAACTAAATCTTGAAACACAAACACATGTTTCTTAGGTCAGTAGCCTTTCTTAAGTCAGTAGCCTTTCTTAGGTCAGTAGCCTTTCTTAAGTCAGTAGCCTTTCTTAAGTCAGTAGCCTTTCTTAGGTCAGTAGCTTTTCTTAAGTCAGTAGCCTTTCTTAGGTCAGTAGCCTTTCTTAGGTCAGTAGCCTTTCTTAGGTCAGTAGCCTTTCTTAGGGCAGTAGCCGTTATTAGGTCAGTAGCCTTTCTTAGGTCAGTAGCCTTTCTTAGGTCAGTAGCCTTTCTTAAGTCAGTAGCCTTTCTTAAGTCAGTAGCCTTTCTTAAGTCAGTAGCCTTTCTTAGGTCAGTAGCCTTTCTTAGGTCAGTAGCCTTTCTTAAGTCAGTAGCCTTTCTTAAGTCAGTAGCCTTTCTTAGGTTTTCGGTTACCAAATTCATTGTCTACGAGCTGAACAGGGTTAAGAACGGCAGAATATCCAGCACTTGAGCAACTTTTGTTAAATGTATTATTCTAGACAATCAATCTACGAGGCGTGTCAAATGAAAGTGGACCTAACTGCACCAAGTGAACATACGTACAGTGCGCATGATGACGTCACTACTGGTGTAAACTGCACATACCAACCGTCAATTTTGCAAAATTTCATTATCCTCCGACTCATAGTTTCTTCAGCAGAAAGTTGAAAACATGGCTGGTGTGATATGGAATCTGTTCAGAGTTGATCAGCGAGGGGTGATACGGTTTCTAACAGCTGAAGGATGTTGACCGGTTAACATTCATCGCGGAATGCAGGCAGTGTATGGTGACAAAAGTGTGTCGAAGACAACAGTGAAGAACTTGACAACGATGTTTAAAGAAAGACGTGAGTTAACGAAAAATTTTCTGAGACCAGGTCAGGCACATATTGTTGCGTTAACTCACGTCCGAGACCAGGTCAGGCACATATTGTTGCGTTAACTCACGTCCGAGACCAGGTCAGGCACATATTGTTGCGTTAACTCACGTCCGAGACCAGGTCAGGCACATATTGTTGCGTTAACTCACGTCCGAGACCAGGTCAGGCACATATTGTTGCGTTAACTCACGTCCTTCTTTAAACATCGTTCTCCTGTTCACTTGTTGCAGTTTTGTTCGGTTTGAACACGCCTCATATGTTCACTTGTGTATCAAATGTGTCTTTTCATGCGATGGAATTTGGACCAGGATCAGAGAGATTATTTATTTGATTAAGCCAATGATTACACATCTGGATTACATGTGCATAATCAATACAAGTGTGATTCAGACTGTCCGAATACAGAAGAACGGGACTGTAGTAATGATTCTGATTGAATTACACAGAAATACATTTGAAGAGGCAAGTACAAATTTAAATTTTGCATTATGACGTTTGACGTTTTATATAAATATATTGGGACGGTGTGGGCTAGTGGGTTAACACAGCTCTCAAACCGAAGGTGCTGGGTTCACTCCCCATCACAGTACTGGCCTTTACCCCAGGAAGCAAACGCTTAGAAAATGCAGGAGGAAGCAGGCCCTTACATAAAATGCATGTCAAAGTCGGATGCACTGGTCCGACAGGCACAAAATAAAAATACAGAAAGAAGGAAAACGAAGAACAAAAAATAATATATACTATTATTATGAATACTTTATGTCCTTAGATAGTTTAATTATGTGTCTTACAATGTTTAGATTACAATTGTATCTTAATTTGCTCAATATTAATACATTTTATTTTAATAAAACTATTTGACAAACGAAGTTACAGCAGTTGACATGAACTGAAAGAAAGAAATCTGCACAATTATTCCGGACTGGAAAGGGCTAATTTCCACACACATACAAAATATGTTTTTTCTTATTCTCAAAAAGATTGTTTTTATGGTCCTTTCAGGGAAAGCTCATTCTTCCCTCAAATACGTCTCATACAACATGACAGAAGATGATAACATTACTAACATTATTCAGTAAAGATCCTGTTAACACGCCAGTGTGGCAGATTGGGAATATGGTGTTAGGCCAATATTTTTCTTGACCAATGGCACACTAGGACTGATGTGGTCAACATCACATTGGCCGACTTTACTTTTCCAGATTATTCTGGTACACCAATTTTCTAGGAGCCATTTTGCGAACCGAAAAATCCAGCACCAACTTGAGGCTGAACCCTGATCACTCAACTAGAAACCCAGTGCACTAATCACTGTGCTACGTTGGCTACGAGCCCTGATCACTCAACTAGAAAGCCAGTGCACTAATCACTGTGCTACGTTGGCTACGAGCCCTGATCACTCAACTAGAAAGCCAGTGCACTAATCACTGTGCTACGTTGGCTACGAGCCCTGATCACTCAACTAGAAAGCCAGTGCACTAATCACTGTGCTACGTTGGCTACGAGCCCTGATCACTCAACTAGAAAGCCAGTGCACTAATCACTGTGCTACGTTGGCTACGAACCCTGATTTCTCAGCTAGAAAGTCGGTGGACTAACCACTGTGCTACCTTGACAACCTCAAAATAATTGCATGTACAATAAAAATGCTCTACAAACCTTCCTCTGGTGCTGCCTGATCTTGGAGATCTGCTGGCTTTTATTTTCCATATGAGCCACCAGAATGTCCAGTTCTTGCTTGAGCCTCTCTTTGACTTGGAAGTCTCTGGCCATGTATATGTGGTCCACAATCTCTTGGTGTTTACTGGGGGAAAACATGGTCATCTTTGTAATGGATCAACTGTTTGAGAAAAGGTGTGTTGTGTTGCATTTCGCTTGAGTTGTACCGGATCAACTGTTTAGAGCAAAGGTGTGTTGTGTTGCATTTCACAATTGGGTTACACCGGACCAACTGTTTGAGCAAAGATGTGTTATGTTGTATTTCATAATTGGGTTAAACTGGATCAACTGTTTGAGCAAAGATGTGTTGTTTTGCATCTCACGGTTGGGTTGCAATATCTGCGCCACCTTTGGGTCCGGTATACCCACTTTTACTTGACATAAAGAGAAATCACTGACGATGGATAGGACACACATTACGAGAAACAGCTAACAGCATTACAAGACAGTCACCATTATTAAACCTCCAGAGCATGAGAAGTAGGGGCAGACATAAACATTCATGGAGAAAAGAAGTCGAGAAAAAAATAAAAACTGCAGAGCTGGAAAGGATGACACATGCCAGGTAAACTTGGCGAATATTTGTAGAGAGCCTATGCTCCGCAGGGAGTTGAAGGATTTTGAGTGACGTCCACATTTAGGTTGAATCTCCCTAGCCTTTGACTGGGGACTGACGACGAAGCAGTGTCTCGTAGCTGACGGCTTACATGAATGCCAGCCAATCAGAGCTAACCAGGACCCTATTCTGTCTCCAAGTAGAGGCTCTGGAAGCAGACAGCTTTAATCTAGATGACACTTAACAAACACAGTAAAGAACACAACAACAACCAATACAGTCAGAGATTGGGGAGAGAGAGTGTGGAGATGGATAGGAAACACGATCAGAAATTATTTTCCTTCCTCATTAGTCTAGTTTTCTCTTCTTGTCCGTCGTCCATCTAAGATCAAAGTCCTGGCTTCTATTACAAAGGCCATCGTTGTTTGCAAGGCTATTTTATCTCTGTACATCTTTTGTCTCTCACATGGGAGAGAACAATATTAGAAAGATAGATAAGGAAAGGGACTCAGGGGTTATAATAGAGCATACAGGAAAGATGAGTGAGCAAGTTCAGGTAGCAGTGAAAAAGGCAAATGCAATGTTAGGTATGATAAAAAGAAATATCAAACATAGGAGCAAGGAAGTGATCGTCGAACTGTATAAAGCTTTAGTTAGACCTAGATTGGAATGCTGTGTACAGGTGTGGAGTCCTTATCATAGAGGGGATATAAACATGCTGGAAAGGATACAAAAAAGAGCGACAAAGCTGATAGTGGGATTCTAGAATTACAGTTATGAGGAAAGACTCAGAAAAACAGGCCTACAGTGTCCAGAACAGATCAGAATTCGAGGTGACAATACAGGTTTATAAGATGATCAGAGGAACGGATAAATTAAACTATAACAAGTTGTGTTTTTTTAAATACAACCGCCCACAAGAACAAGAGGGTATAGCTATAAATTAACTAAAGAAAGGTCCAGATTAGATATTATGAAATACTTTTTTAGTTAGAGTGTGGTGAATGCTTGGAATGCATTGCCACAGGAGGTAGTGAAGGCATGGACAATTAATGCATTTAAGAATAGATTGGATGTGCATAGCTTTTAGAGCAAGGTAATGTAAATGAAACTGGTTGTATACAGACTCTGCAGAGTCTTCTAAACCAGTATAAAGACGTTAAGTTAAGTTGTGTCTTGCGAGGCCTGTATTCTTCTCTCTCTTCTGCATGAGTATGTAACTTTGTTGGGTGTGTTCCAAGGCTATGGTACGTTCCCTACATGGACACCTATCATAAGCCACAATCCTCATTTAGTTGGAAGTAAAGATTCTTCTTCGATAAACTGATACTATGCTTCTAGCCCGGTGAGGTTCACAAAGGATTACAAGCTCAGCAGCGGCCGTCAGTATTCTACTTCCATGTATAAATTATTGAAGTATGTTCAAGTTGTTAGCACTAGCATTGTAATTCTCCATTTCTTAGTCCGTCAAAGACCCCTCCACCCCATTGGACGTGGCTTCGTTAGCTGAGCCATCCATATATACATGTAACCAAGTTTCTGGTGGGTAGAGACCCCCCTAAGATAGACTTCCGTGATCATTTTCTCTGAGTTCCCTTCTTTTCTATTCTGACTATGATTTCTACTATCCATGGAACTTTTTTTTCCATGGTAGAATTTAGGATGTTTGTTTTAGATCTGTAGCCACTGACTGGCTTATGTTTGTGATTGTCCATGCCAGATATTTTGTTTTTTATATTAAGTGGTTGCTTCATTTCCCAAGGTAGAGTTTGTTTTACTGTGTGTGCCTGTCAGCCCAGTGACACTATACGGTGGCACAAATTTTTTTTAACTAGGGCACGACTTTGCCGTTTCATGAATCTGAAGACAAGCAGCAACTTTGGTTTGTGGGCTCTGCCATTTTTTGGGTAAACCATTTGCCTTGTAAATCTTAAAAAATTGCCACACAGCAGTGATAGTATTTCTAACCAGATCAGCATATCTGTTAGTTTCCACTACAAACATATTTATAACATCTACATAAACAAACTAAACAGAACTACCTCAGAAAAATCTGTTGTAACAACTTAACTTCATCACAGTCAATAATGGGATAACCTTCCAAATCCATGTGAAACATAAATATTGTTTACAAATTATCTAAAAGTTAAAATCACCATTGTATTGTCATTGGGCCGACGGAAATGGTCTCGTTTATCGATTCAGCCATTTCATTAGCAAAATCGGTGTTAAGACAACAAATACATTGGTGAGTATACAAAGACAAAGCCACCTGGCTAATTTTTTCACCATTGTTTCAGTAAAAGCTAAAGTCGTCACCATCTGCGGCGTGCTGGCTTCATCTACCAGGAACATTCTGGTTTTCTGCATCTAAAACGCAAATCATCCTTTCTCATGTTTGTGAGAGCACGTTCTGTCACGACATGGCCAGCAGCTTGATTTATGCTAGCATAAATGTGTTTTTAAATGAGCACTTTAACCAAATTAAAAGCTGATCCTAGATTCCACTTTCAACATTTAACTACATTTTTGATCAAAACATGCCTTAAATAACTTGTTGGTTGGAAGTCTTTATCTGCATATATCTTACATAACAAACTTCTTTGGCATGAAGTCTTTTTGAAAGGATCTTGACTCGATCCCCTGTCTTAAAATACTCTTGTATACCTAGCTAAAAATGGATACTTAACTTTGTCGTTCACACTTAAAATGATGTTTGTGATGTTGTGTCCTAGTTTACAGCTAGGCTGCGGGATCTGCACCTTTTGGAACTGGGTTTGCTTTCCCTCTGCGGTTCATAATCTCTTAGCCAGTCTGTATGGTTGTAGTCTGTTTTGAGGGCCGCCACAAGGAGGTAGAATAGGTCTTGGTAAACTATGGATTACTGATGCAAGTTGCTGTTCGCTGATTCCCTGATGCATCTTCAGTCCCCAATGATGTATCTAACATTCCATCTTTGACAACAATGTCTGTCACCAGACTATAATTACAAATTATCTAACACACTTCTTTGTGACAGACAATACCATGTTATGACGACAGATCAACAAATATGTTTAATCACTGACCTACTTAACTGGCCAAACTCATCCTGTAGCTGGATGAGAAGGTCACCCAGGTCATGGTCAATTGCCACGCTTGAACCAGTGGATGACGGACTGTCTGACCTATTAGTCTCGCCATTTGCATGCGCCTGTGAACAGAGGGCATTGTTGTGCAGCTTCATCATTGCCAGGACTTTCTGTACATTGGCTCCGAGGGCATGACTGGGTCCTGTTGACTAGAAGCAAAGAGGAGAAAAAAAATCTATGGTTAGAGCTACAGGTAGAAAAAAAACCAGGTAAAGATAGTTTTTCAGTATATTGCCATTGAGGATGAAGTGTTAGACTCCATTGCATTTATTGATAACTACACTCAAGCATATCAGCTGGTTCATAACCATGCAAAAGTAGGTCAACTTATTCATAACCACTGAAGTAGGTCAAATTGTTCATAACAAGAATAAAGTTGGTCAAGTTGATACATTTAACAGCTGATATGAAAACAAAGTTCCACAACATCATATTTTGTTCTTCTTAGGCGCTATTCCGGATATGGACATTTGTGCCGTAGTTTACATTGTGGCTGTAAATTATGCACCTTTTTGGCCTAACACATCCGATTTCAGCATGACATTTTTAGGGACCAGGTTGGCCCTTCCTCTTTGATCCCTAATTTCTTAGCCAAGCTGCATGGTAGCTGTTTTCAAAGCCGTCACTTGGAGGCAGAATAGACTCTTGGTCATTTATGGGTCACATAACATGAAACAAGTGGTCAGCTATGAGTTGATACCTGCTGTCAGCTAATTCAGTGCATCTTTGGCCCCCAACTATTATATATAAACCTAAAATGACTACACAATCATCTTTTGCCCCAACTATCATATATAAACCTAAAAGGTCTATGCACAATCATCTTTGGCCCCCAACTATCATATATAAACCTAAACGGACTACGCACAATCATCTTTGCAAGTTCTCCATGTGTAACCTAGGAAACCCAAGATGGAGGACTAAATTAAGCCAACCAACTCTACTATGTCTGTAGAAGAAGGCAATTAACTAGGATTCCACAATGGGACTGGTATTTTCACCATGCAAGACGAACTGCAAAAGAAACTTAGACTTTACCACACTACATTAAAAATTTAATGTAATTTCATCAGCGGTGGAGTTATTTTTAGTACGTCATATTTTACTACGGTTGTTGACTTTTTGTTTATCGATCTATAGATATATTATTTTTTTTTTGTTTTTTTTTTGCGTTCGCCTTATTTATCTATTCCCCAAGGCGTGTGTGCGTTACACTGTGGTTTTTATTTTGCGCCTGTCGGCCCAGTGCATCCGACTTCAGCATGCATTTTATGTAAGGGTCTGCTTCCTCCTGCATTTTCTAAGGGTTTGCTTCCCCGGGGTAACGGCCGGCGCTGTGATGGGGATCGAACCCAGCACCTTCTGGTTGTAAGCCTTGCCACTTAACCACTAGGCCACGCCGTCCCCGATCTATAGATATGATTTGTTTGAGTGTAGAGACATACATTTTTTTTTTTAAATCATAGGGCTCATCTAGAATTTGAACCATGGACCTCTAACACACTCGGTGAGGATCACACCTGTACACCACCAAGCTTATTGAAAATCAAGTTTAAGAAAGGAAGTATCTGGCAATGCTTTATTTTGACAAAGATGGCAGACAGAAACACGTTTCGCACAAAAATTATCTTGCTTTATTGATTACAACAAAATATATGTAAATATCAGTTGATGCTTACGGCTGGAAAATAAACAAAGCAGGGCTGTTTCCTGATCTCAATATTTTATTTATATTTTGTGCTCAGGTTATCCAGAAAAGACGCCATAATAGAATTAGACTATAACAAGTTTTTTCAAACTACAACCACATATAAGAACAAAGAGGACACAGCTACAAATTAATTAAAGAAAGGTGCAGATTCGATATTAGGAAATATTTTATTAGTCATAGAGTAGTGAATGCTTGGAATGCATTGCAACAAGAAATAGTGGAGGCAGGGTCAATTAATGCATTCAAGAATAGATTGTATGCACATAGTTATTAGATGAAGGAAAGGTAAATGAAACTGGTTGTATTCAGACTCTGCAGCCTTCAAAACTAATATAAAGACGTTAAGTTAAGAATGGAATGTATTGATCAGATCTGAAACAATAAATGTGAAGGAAAAAATTATTACAGCTCATTCGGGATTTTAACCCAGGATTTCCGGCACCATAAGCGAGAGTCACGTGATTCAATCGGCCAATCAAATCACACCCACAAACTCTGGATAAACGAGAATTAATATGATTATTGATTTTGATCATTTGATGTGTGTCGAGACAAGTAAAACAAAACATGCCAGCTTGGAGTTCAGAAGCCAAACAGCAACTTCAAATCAATGTAATTTCACAGATAGTTACCTTCCCAGCCACAAATGGAATCTCCGCTAAGTTTAGTCTATAATGTCTTGATGGTTCTGGTCTACATGTGCTGGCAGGACCCGTTAATGGAGTAGCCTTCTTCTTCTTTGATGGCTTCTTCATTTTCAACACCTGAGTTTTGGCACTTCTAACTGCTGCATGAGACAATGTTGATGATGAGGTGGTGGGTTGACTAGACAAAACTTTCTTACCGTGAGCTGCAGATTCAAGCTGGAAGATAAATGCTGATTCTGTCAAATGTGCACGAATATTGGCTACATTTATACATAATGTGACAAGCAAAATTATTGGCTATTGCATTTACAATGTGTTGTTGTTGTTACCGATCTAGCAGCATTCAGGCTCTCGCTGTTCCGCCAAATGCCATGTAATGGTATCTGCACGTGTTTATCAGCTGTTGGTTGTCAAGTTCCAAACAAAGTGTTCCATTTATTTGGCCTCGGATATATTATTTAGGCTGACAATAGATATGCCAGGCTGACAATAGATATGCCAGGCTGACAATAGATATGCCAGGCTGACAAAAGATATGTCAGGCTGACAATAGATATGTCAGGCTGACAATAGATATGCCAGGCTGACAATAGATATGCCAGGCTGACAATAGATATGCCAGGCTGACAATAGATATGCCAGGCTGACAATAGATATGCCAGGCTGACAATAGATATACAGGCTGACAATAGATATGTCAGGCTGACAATAGATATGCCAGGCTGACAATAGATATGTCAGGCTGACAATAGATATGCCAGGCTGACAATAGATATGTCAGGCTAAAAACATAATGCTTGGCTGAAAATAAATATGCCATACTGAAAATAGATATGCTAGACTGAAAACAGATATGCCAGACTGAAAACAGATATGCTAGACTGAAAACAGATATTTTACTTTACTTAGTCGCTCCTCTTCTACCGTGAGGTGTAGAGGTGAAAACAGATATGCTAGACTGAAAACAGATATGCTAGACTGAAAATAGATATGCTTGACTGAAAACAGATATGCTAGACTGAAAACAGATATATTAGACTGAAAACAGATATACTAGACTGAAAATAGATATGCTAGATTGAAAATAGATATGCTAGACTGCAAATAGATATGCTAGACTGAAAACAGATATGCTAGACTGAAAATAGATATGCCAGACTGAAAACAGATATGCTAGACAGAAAACAAATATTTTACTTTATTTAGTCGCTCCTCTTCTACCGTGATGTGTAGAGGTGAAAACAGATATGTTAGACTGAAAATAGATATTCTAGACTGAAAACAGATATGTTAGACTGAAAATAGATATGCTAGACTGAAAACAGATATGCTAGACTGCAAATAGATATGCTAGACTGAAAACAGATATGCTAGACTGAAAATAGATATGCTAGACTGCAAATAGATATGCTAGACTGAAAACAGATACCAAGCTGTTGTTGTTAAATGCCCACAAAGATTAGGATTACTCTTTTGTGTGCCCTGAAAAGAATGTTAAGTGACGGGTTGTTGTAGCTTTCCTTACATCCCGAGCGTGTTGATAGAGATGGACTGGGGTCTTCCAGATGGTTGTGTTATGCTTGTTAGGTTTGATCTGCATGTCACTCACCACTATAGGGATCACATCCTCCCCAGATACCATGCTAAAAACAGATATTCCAGCCTGAAAAGTCCAGATAGCCAAGTAGAGCTGTCAAATGCAGCAAAATCTATCTTGCACTCAGATAACAGATAAATATTTTGATTAATGCAAATGAAGAAAAAGAAGAACACATGATATTAGATGTAGGATCAAGATGCTGAGCAGCACATGAGCTGCAGTGGTCAGCGACCCTTCTACACCTCCACGTGGTGATCCTGGATAACAGACTGCAGTAGGGCAGACTGGCTAAGGAGAAGGGATCAAAGAGGGAATGCTAACCTGGTACTCAAAAAATGCTTGCTGAAGCCGGATGTGTTGAACCGAAAGGTGCAAATATCGCAGTCAAGCTGTAAACTATGACAACGCATTCCGTTCTCTGGACTACATTCTGCTACTTAAGCCCTTTCAGGGTCTGGAAGTGGGAGATTGAGAACGAACGAAGCCAAGCCAATATTAGATGTAAGTGTCTACATAAGCATGAACCACACATTACTACCTACGAAGATGTTAGTGTGGGAACATGATGACAAACCTGACCAGTCCGTTCTTGTATTGTCTGTCTGTACAGTTTCTCTTCCTTGATCGTCCTCTCCAGTTCTCTGATCTTGGCCTGAAACACAACAAACAAATGTGATTAGTGTTGGTTACCTACACATATCGCCATCACATTTTGTGGTGGATACATGTACATACTGCCATCACATTTTGTGGTGGATACATGTACATACTGCCATCACATTTTGTGGTGGATACATGTACATACTGCCAGCACATTTTGTGGTGGATACATGTACATACTGCCAGCCCATTTTGTGGTGGATACATGTACATACTGCCAGCACATTTTGTGGTGGATACATGTACATACTGCCATCACATTTTGTGGTGGATACATGTACATACTGCCATCACATTTTGTGGTGGATAGATGTACATACTGCCAGCACATTTTGTGGTGGATACATGTACATACTGCCAGCACATTTTGTGGTGGATACATGTACATACTGCCATCACATTTTGTGGTGGATACATGTACATACTGCCATCACATTTTGTGGTGGATACATGTACATACTGCCAGCACATTTTGTGGTGGATACATGTACATACTGCCAGCCCATTTTGTGGTGGATACATGTACATACTGCCAGCACATTTTGTGGTGGATACATGTACATACTGCCATCACATTTTGTGGTGGATACATGTACATACTGCCATCACATTTTGTGGTGGATAGATGTACATACTGCCAGCACATTTTGTGGTGGATACATGTACATACTGCCAGCACATTTTGTGGTGGATACATGTACATACTGCCATCACATTTTGTGGTGGATACATGTACATACTGCCAGCACATTTTGTGGTGGATACATGTACATACTGCCATCACATTTTGTGGTGGATACATGTACATACTGCCAGCCCATTTTGTGGTGGATACATGTACATACTGCCATCACATTTTGTGGTGGATACATGTACATACTGCCAGCACATTTTGTGGTGGATACATGTACATACTGCCAGCACATTTTGTGGTGGATACATGTACATACTGCCAGCACATTTCTTATTATCTGAAATTGCATTCGTCTTATTTCTCTATTCCCTTAGGCGGTGTGCATTGCACTGTGGTTTTTATTTTGCGCCTGTCGACCCAGTGCATCCGACTTCAGCATGCATTTTACGTAAGTGTCTGCTTCCTCCTGCATTCTCTAAGGGTTTACTTCCCCGGGGTAACGGCCGTTGCTGTGATGGGGATCAAACCCAGCACCTTCGGATTGTGAGGCATGTCACTTAACCACTAACCCCACGCCGTCTCCATTATCTGATACATAAAAACATAAGCAATCGGACATCTCTATTCAGAGCACTGCAATTCAGTTCAAGTTCCATATCTTCATCGAAGATCGGCTACAATGGATCTCCTGTGAACTCTTGCCGTAATGGTGCAATCTGACAGTCTTTTTCCAGTCCATCTATTGATGTAGCCACCCAATTTTAACATTGTCTGCTTCTCGAACAATTGTCTTCTACCTTACCCTTTAGTATGGTCTTCAGCAAGAAGGTATGTCTTGTTATATGGCCAAGACAGGACAATTCTATACAGAGCTCTGCAACAGGTCCTCCAGAACCTCCAGAGACCTCTCACAGAACCTCCAGAGACCTCTCACAAAACCTCCAGACCTCTCACAAAACCTCCAGACCTCTCACAGAACCTCCAGACCTCTCACAAAACCTCCAGACCTCTCACAGAAACCTCCAGACCTCTCACAGAACCTCCAGAGACCTCTCACAGAAACCTCCAGACCTCTCACAGAACCTCCAGACCTCTCACAGAAACCTCCAGACCTCTCACAGAACCTCCAGACCTCTCACAGAACCTCCAGACCTCTCACAAAACCTCCAGACCTCTCACAGAACCTCCAGAGACCTCTCACAGAAACCTCTCGCAGAACCTCCAGAGACCCCTCACAGAAACCTCCAGACCTCTCACAGAACCTCCACAGAACCTCCAGAGACTTCCAACAGAACCTCCAGACCTCTGACGAATCCCCTGTAGATCTTCACGTAAGAACCCCTAGAGATCTACTTTTCGCTCCATAAGAAGCTGCTCCATCCTCCTTAAAGGAAGCCTGTAACAAAGCACTTATGCGAGATCTTGCCGTGGTGATTTCTGTCGCAACTATTTTTACATTATGAATCTGTTAGACCCCACTTCTTTAAGTGGCCTTTTAGAGCAAGCTTGAATAGTTATACTATCCTGTTCTTTCTTCCGCAGTCACCACTCAGGAGACAAATCCATTAGAAATACCTTCAATTTCACCACTTTCTAGTTATATTCAAGTTGGCGTCTGAAAGCCGTCAGAGAGATTCATAGACAATCTCTATTGAAAAAGCAATCCTTATTATTCTTCAATCAACTGATGCTATCCTTCTAGCCTGGTGAGGCTCACAAAGAAAGATTGTGCGTTTCAGGTCATCGCCAGTCCCATATAGCTTTCCGAGCATGGTCGTTCCCTCAGGCCAGACTGCCTCTCTTTGGTGTGTATAAGTAGGGCAGTCCTATAGGATATGTTCTGGTGTTTGCTTGGGTGCTCCACAATCATACGTGGCAGTGTCTCTGAGACCCATTCTGTGGAGGTGGACCTTGAGTCTACAATGTCCCGTTTTGAGTCTGAAGATCTCTATCTGCCCATCTCTGCAAAGTTTGTCTATGGTGTCATTTCATGGCTTGTATTCTTTGTGCTGGTCTCTCCATTACATCCTCATGGATCGTTTGATGTCTTTGCTTCTTTATAGCTCTGTGGATGGAGAGTGTATGCCTTCACTTCCAGCTTTTGCAAGCTCATCTGTTTTCTGGTTTCCGAGGATCCCACAGTGGGCCGGAATCCATTGTTGGACCAGATCTTTCTTTTTTTTGTGACAGCAATATGATGCTGTATTTTATTTTGTGTGATACTCTATCTTGTTTGGGGCTTGAAATGGCTTGGAGTACGCTCCTGGAGTCTGTTAGAATGACCAGCTGTCGTTGTAGTTGTGTTTTGGCAGATAAAAATCCTCATTTGTTGCATAAACAGTTGTTGCTTCAGCTCTGAAATTGATACAGATCTCTCCTGCTGGTATGGAGTGGTTTTCTATGTCACCATTGGAGTGTGCAATGTAGATTCCACTGCCTCCCCTTTTATCGCTCACAGAGGCAGATTCATCTGTGTCCACATGTGTCCAAGAGTTACTAGGGTACTGCCTTGAACTCCTGCAGAACGTGGATGTTTGGTTCTGTTGGTGACCGCTCACGTTTCTTAGATAGACTGAACACTATTTTCTTTAGTTATATTCATGTTGGCGTCTGAAAGCCTACAAGAGAAGTAACTCAAATCCATCAGAGATTTTCTTGACAATTACAATAAAGGACATATTTAAAAGAAAGCAAATGGTTCTTAAATTATACGGTGCACACTACAAGAGCAGACCTCCGATGTTTCGTTGCTCCTATTTTAGAACTTCTCTTTTAAGTATAACCTTCAATTTACTCGTCACATGGTTCACTATTTCGTCACATTTCATTGACACGGGCGGCATCTTTTTGATCAGTGTGTTTTCAGAAGTCATTCAGAAAATTGTGCACAGTGCATTCACTGTAATGCTGAGGTGGTTTTATACTAAATGATCAGATTTTGTTTACTTTGATGCATTTAGTTTTCACACTCACACACGATTGATATGTAGTACACAATTTCCATTTTTTAGTGGCCCAAAATACATATATGTTGTTGTTTGTGAACGCTCACAATGAGTAGGTTACTCTTTTGTGCCCCCTAAAAAGGAAGTTAAGTGGCGGGTCTCAGTAGTTTTCCTTCCATCCCGAGCGTGCTGATGAAGGTGGACTGAAGCCCCCAGGCAGTTTTGCTATGCTTGGCTTTATCTGCGTGTCAATCACTACTACGGGGATCACGTCGAGTCCTCACCTTGTTAGCCACGCTACCATAAAAACAGCCATTTCCGTGGCGGGCTTTTAGGAAGCCGAGGTGAGGATCTTGGCCAGTATGTTTTTACCTGACCTTGACTAACATGTCTGATCAGTATATTTTACCTGACCTTGACTAACATGTCTGATCAGTATATTTTACCTGACCCTGACTAACATGTCTGATCAGTATATTTTACCTGACCTTGACTAACATGTCTGATCAGTATATTTTACCTGACCCTGACTAACATGTCTGATCAGTATATTTTACCTGACCCTGACTAACATGTCTGATCAGTATATTTTACCTGACCCTGACTAACATGTCTGATCAGTATATTTTACCTGACCCTGACTAACATGTCTGATCAGTATATTTTACCTGACCTTGACTAACATGTCTGATCAGTATATTTTACCTGACCCTGACTAACATGTCTGATCAGTATATTTTACCTGACCCTGACTAACATGTCTGATCAGTATATTTTACCTGACCCTGACTAACATGTCTGATCAGTATATTTTACCTGACCCTGACTAACATGTCTGATCAGTATATTTTACCTGACCCTGACTAACATGTCTGATAAGTATATTTTGCCTGACCAGACATTAGTCTTCCTCTTCCTGCAAGTTAAATGTAGGCCATAATTCGTCATTCCTCAATTTTCACCCGTGGTCTGATCCCTAACCAGACAAATAAGCAAGGGTCTGCTATAAATATTTTGACCTTCAAGCCCACAATGCACTCAAGAGGAAGAAACTAGTCATTGAACCAGTACCTCTGACTTTTCATCCTCTAAATTCTGCTACGCCCCAGCGTGATAGGAAAAAAAGAAAAAAACAATCAACATTGTCATCGGCTACATGTAACCCACAATACTAGATTATATACATTAACAAAAAACAGTGGCTACATGTAACTAACAACAATAGATTATATACATTTAAAAATAATAGTGGCTACATGTAACTAACAACACTAGATTTTATACATTTAAAAATAATAGTGGCTACATGTAACTAACAACACTAGATTATATACATTTAAAAAAAACAGTGGCTACATGTAACTAACAACACTAGATTATATACATTTAAAAATAATAGTGGCTACATGTAACTAACAACACTAGATTATATACATTTAAAAATAATAGTGGCTACATGTAACTAACAACACTAGATTATATACATTTAAAAATAATAGTGGCTACACGTAACTAACAACACTAGATTATATACATTTTAAAAAAACAGTGGCTACATGTAACTAACAACACTAGATTATATACATTTAAAAATAATAGTGGCTACATGTAACTAACAAAACTAGATTATATACATTTAAAAAAACAGTGGCTACATGTCACTAACAACACTCGATTATATACATTTAAAAATAATAGTGGCTACATGTAACTAACAAGACTTGATAATATACATTTAAAGAAAACAGTGGCTACATGTAACTAACAAAACTTGATAATATACATTTTTAAAAAAACAGTGGCTACATGTAACTAACAACACTAGATTATATACATTTTAAAAAAAACAGTCGCTACATGTAACTAACAACACTAGATTATATACATTTTAAAAAACAGTGGCTACATGTCACTAACAACACTAGATTATATACATTTAACAAACATTCTTTTTGCTGTATCAGTTGTACTTTGGTGCTTGATTAGCCCACGTTCTAGCTGTTCCTATAGTTTGATATGTTAAATGTTGTCTATTCATTACTAAAAATGTGGAATTTTCCCCTTAAACAGCAATATCTTGCACACAGAATAAGAATACAGCAATATCTTGCACAAAGAAACAATAAAAACAGCAACATCAAAATCTTGCACAAAGAAACAATAATAATAGCTATATCAATATCTTGCACAAAGAAACAAGAATATCTTGCACAAACATCCTGGAATACAGTAACAGAAATATCTTGCACACAGAAATAATAATACAGCAACAGCAATATCTTGCACAATGCAACTGGAACTAAGTAACAATTAACAGCTTTCACAAAAACAACAGTAAGTCCGTAAGTAGGTCACAAATAGAAATGGAATATCTGAAAAATGTAGTTGGTAGTTTCTAAAGATGTCATCCAGCTTTGTAATTACTGTTGGCAGCAGACGCGACAGGTGTCGCATGCATGTGCTCGGATCAGATACAAAATGACGTCATGCTATTGACCATTTTTGGGAGGCAAAAGGAGATTTTGCAAACGATATTCATAAACGAAATGCTTCCTGTTTATGGTGAGAAATGTTTGTCGCATAAAATTGTGCATAACCGGGTCAATAAATTTTCAAGAAAACTGACGGACGAACACAGAATAAACTGAGTGGGTCTGCCCTTGCACTAATAAAGTGATGGAATAAGTCTATTAATGTTGGTGGAAAATATGTTAAGGAATAAGGGACAATATAACTGCAATAATAAACGGCCTTCAAGTTCGTATCTTATTTAGTTTGTTTTTTTCAACAGCCATTTGTGACCTATTTACTGACTTGTTAGTCCTAAAATAATTATTATCACATGCAAAATATCTGTAGCCTGGATGACAAAGTTTGAAGATAAACTCCTGACCTCCGCCAACGTCTGAGTCGTTGTCAGCCTAGTCTGGTCCATCTCTAGCTCATTTAGTCTGTCCATGTGCTGTCTGATATCTGTCCCTTCTGTGCCCTTCTTCTGCCGTGTTTTTTCCACCTGTTCCACTAACTCCTGTTGATTCCTTTGTGAGTTTGCCACCAATTTCCTCATCTGCTGTAGCTGTTTTTCTAGAAGGTGGCAGCGATGTTCTGCGGAAGACAGCTGACCCTCCAGTACTGAAACATAAAAAAGAAAAAAATGGAACCAAAAAAAAAAAATATTTTGGTATGTTGTATTGTTGAATGCCCACATTGAGTAGGATTACTCTTTGTGGGCCCTGAAAAGGACGTTGAGTGGCGGGTTTTTGTCGCTTACCTAGGACCGGCGTCCTCTAGGCGGTTGTGCTATCCTTGACTTCATCTGCGTGTCGCTCACTACTACAGGGGTCACACTGATGCCTCACCTTGTTTTCCAGGCTGCCATGAAAACAGCCCGTTTCCAGGGACGACTGCGAGAAAGCCGAGGTGCGGGTCTTGGCCAGTATGTTTTGCCTGGCCAGACGTTAGTCTTCCTCTCCTTAAATGTATATAAACCAACAAAATGTACAATTTTGAGAACCTATATTTTTCTGTGGCAGCAAAACATTAACAGTTGCTCAACCTCAAGAAAACAAAATGGAGTTCTTCGATTTGACATGTTATAGAAAGGTTCTCAGAACACCATGGACGAAACAAAAAGAATAGACATTCAACAAGAGTTGGTCATGGAGAAGAGCTGGTTCATAAATTCTATCATAAACAGGAAATTAAAATACTTTAGCCACATCAAAAGACACAATGGTCTTGAGAGAACGGTAATGGAAGGTATGAGAGGATGCGGCAGACCAAGAAGGTGATGGCACCAAGACGTCAAAAAATGCTTGGACATGACTCTGGACCAGGCTGGGTATTTGGCAAGAGATGGAGTTTCTTTCAAGTGGGCTGTGGTGAAAGCCATGTTCTGTAAAGGAAAGGCTACATGATGATGATATAAAGTTAACCCAGCAGGAAAGTTGTAAACAACCAAATGCGAATAATGCCCAAAGTCATTGCTGACATGTATTATTGGATTTTTCTTCAGAATTTGCTTTATATTGACTATTGGTATTGTTCTGGATGGTCCAGTCTTATGTTGTTGTTTAATGCCAACAATCAGTAAGCTTACTTAAAAAGGGCATTAAGTGATTGATTGTAGTAGCTTTCCTCATATTCTGAGCATGCTGATGGAGGTGGACTGTGGTCCTTCAAGCATTTGTGCTATGGAGTTTGCCTGAAATTTGCACCTGACCTGGAGTAGATAAACGCTTAGCTGGCTACTTGAACGTAGAACTTATGACAATTTTTCCTGTGTGAGAATGTTGGTTTCTAAAATCAAGATGAAGACACCCCCACAACCCCATGTCACCATTCTGTGTCAGCAGCCGCTGTCTGCGCCTCCTCTGGTCGGAGATTGGTCCATTCTTTTATATTGTTCTCCCGCCTCTTTCTGGGTCGATCTCTTTGTTTCATCCTCCCCTTTGAACCTTTCCACGCAGGATCGTATCTGCAAGACCATTTAATCTCAATATGTGGCCGTACCAAGTGAATTTCTGTATTTTCAACACTGCCAAGAGGTCTTCAAAAGGTCCCATTGCTGTTGTAATTCTTTCTCGTATTTCCTCTTCTCCAAGACCTGTATCCTCCGCTGCAGGTTAGCTGTAATTCTCCATGTCTCACAACCATAGAGGAATATTGACAAGACCAATGTACGCATTAATCTTCTTCTTCGTCGTACGCTGTCAGACGTCAACTTGAATTTGTTCGAAGAAAGCAGCTGTCATCCTGAGGCTGTCGACACTGCCATAGAGCTTGTCTAGTGTTGCCACTGGTGATGGCCACGTGTGCTTTCTCTGGTCCTCGTACGTCGGGCAATTTTGCAGCAGATGTTCAGGTACGCATTAATCTGATCTTCGTGTATATGGCTAACCGTTTGTCTTGCCAGATTTCGTTAAACTGTGCAAACGTCACTATTGTCTGTGCTATTCTGGCCAACACCTCACATTTTGATCCTTCATCACTGACAAATCAAGTCACACAAATAAATACCTGAAACTTTAGTTTTGTCAAAATAAAATTGTATGCATCATACCTCTGGACTGGCCAACAACAAAGTCTCCATCTTTGTCTGTCTGCTTGTCCTGATGGGTCCGACTGGCGCCAGCAGGTTTCCCACTTGTCAGCACTGTCTTGTACTGTTCTGTTTCCGAAGCCAAGCTCTGCAAGTTCTTCTCTGCTCTTGTTCTCTCGATCTCCAAATGTTTTATTTTATCTTGCAGGTTCCTCAGAGCAGTAATGACAGCTGCAACAATAACAAATGTTTACAGTAGCATCTATCACAGTAAACAACAACAACAGTCACATATCAGTTTAAGCAGCCACCCAATCTCACAGGCAATTAGAAGCATAGGACTCGTATCAAGGGAGCCACACTTAACAATATAAATACTCTTATCAATTGAAACACTCTTATCAATAACAATAGAAACACTCTTATCAATATCAAATAGAAACACTCTTATCAATATCAAATAGAAACACTCTTATCAATAGAAACACTCTTATCAATAGAAACACTCTTATCAATATCAAATAGAAACACTCTTATCAATAGAAACACTCTTATCAATAGAAACACTCTTATCAATATCAAATAGAAACACTCTTATCAATATCAAATAGAAACACTCTTATCAATAGAAACACTCTTATCAATATCAAATAGAAACACTCTTATCAATATCAAATAGAAACACTCTTATCAATAGAAACACTCTTATCAATATCAAATAGAAACACTCTTATCAATATCAAATAGAAACACTCTTATCAATAGAAACACTCTTATCAATATCAAATAGAAACACTCTTATCAATATCAAATAGAAACACTCTTATCAATATCAAATAGAAACACTCTTATCAATAGAAACACTCTTATCAATATCAAATAGAAACACTCTTATCAATAGAAACACTCTTATCAATAGAAACACTCTTATCAATATCAAATAGAAACACTCTTATCAATATCAAATAGAAACACTCTTATCAATAGAAACACTCTTATCAATAGAAACACTCTTATCAATATCAAATAGAAACACTCTTATCAATAGAAACACTCTTATCAATATCAAATAGAAACACTCTTATCAATAGAAACACTCTTATCAATATCAAATAGAAACACTCTTATCAATATCAAATAGAAACACTCTTATCAATAGAAACACTCTTATCAATAGAAACACTCTTATCAATATCAAATAGAAACACTCTTATCAATAGAAACACTCTTATCAATAGAAACACTCTTATCAATATCAAATAGAAACACTCTTATCAATATCAAATAGAAACACTCTTATCAATAGAAACACTCTTATCAATAGAAACACTCTTATCAATATCAAATAGAAACACTCTTATCAATAGAAACACTCTTATCAATATCAAATAGAAACACTCTTATCAATAGAAACACTCTTATCAATAGAAACACTCTTATCAATATCAAATAGAAACACTCTTATCAATATCAAATAGAAACACTCTTATCAATAGAAAAGAAACACTCTTATCAATAGAAACACTCTTATCAATAGAAACACTCTTATCAATATAACCACTCTTATCAATAGAAACACTCTTATCAATATCAAATAGAAACACTCTTATCAATAGAAACACTCTTATCAATAGAAACACTCTTATCAATATCAAATAGAAACACTCTTATCAATATCAAATAGAAACACTCTTATCAATATCAAATAGAAACACTCTTATCAATATCAAATAGAAACACTCTTATCAATATCAAATAGAAACACTCTTATCAATATCAAATAGAAACACTCTTATCAATATCAAATAGAAACACTCTTATCAATAGAAACACTCTTATCAATATCAAATAGAAACACTCTTATCAATAGAAACACTCTTATCAATATCAAATAGAAACACTCTTATCAATAGAAACACTCTTATCAATAGAAACACTCTTATCAATATCAAATAGAAACACTCTTATCAATATCAAATAGAAACACTCTTATCAATATCAAATAGAAACACTCTTATGAATAGAAAAGAAACACTCTTATCAATAGAAACACTCTTATCAATAGAAACACTCTTATCAATATAACCACTCTTATCAATAGAAACACTCTTATCAATATCAAATAGAAACACTCTTATCAATAGAAACACTCTTATCAATAGAAACACTCTTATCAATATCAAATAGAAACACTCTTATCAATATCAAATAGAAACACTCTTATCAATATCAAATAGAAACACTCTTATCAATATCAAATAGAAACACTCTTATCAATATCAAATAGAAACACTCTTATCAATATCAAATAGAAACACTCTTATCAATATCAAATAGAAACACTCTTATCAATAGAAAAGAAACACTCTTATCAATAGAAACACTCTTATCAATAGAAACACTCTTATCAATATAACCACTCTTATCAATAAAAACAATCTTATCAATATCAAATAGAAACACTCTAATCAATAAAAACACTCTTATCAATATCAAATAGAAACACTCGTATCAATAAAAACACTCTTATCAATAGAAACACTCTTATCAATATCAAATAGAAACACTCGTATCAATAAAAATCACTATAATCAATAAAAAAACACTCATGCCAATAAAAACGCATATCTGTAAAAGAACTCTTCAGTCTGTAAAAGAACTCTTCTATCTGTAAAAGTACATGTTTTGTCTGTAGAATTTGAGAATGATAATCCGAACAAACAGATTTCAACCAAAACGACAGTCAATCCCAAAAGTGAAACTTCATGGATATAAGAAACAATCCAACAAGAAAATCAAGATTTCAAGCTAGGCTAAAAACCAGAACCTACCATCTCTATCACTTGCTGGGCGTGTGTCTACTTGTATGCCTGTTTGTGAGTATTCTGTGTCCGTGTACGGTCTACTCGGAGGGTAGTCCAAATACTTGGTCGAACAACTGGTGTAGGTGGAGGAGTTGGGATCTCCCGCAGCATCCATTTTTGGTTTAGTGGTGTAATAGTCATGTGGGCCAAGATTTTGATTAGCTACATAACCATGTGGCCCATTTGTGTTGTAGTTGGCGACTTCTTTGTTGCTCTGTAAGGTTAATCAGAAATGGTGTTCAGATGTAGGAGGGTGATATGAAGAAACATTACGATTACGAGCGACATTCAAGCCACGAAAGTAGTGTTCTTGATAAAGTTGTGAGGTAGGATATAGCAAAGTCAACTATCTTAGATCAGACTTGAGGGCATGTCCACTCTCTCAGAACCATCAACTCTAACAAACCCATCAGCTCTAATAAACCCACCAACTCTCTCACACCCATCAATTCTAACAAACCCACCAACTCTCTCACACCCATCAGCTCTAACAAACCCACCAACTCTAACAAACCCATCAGCTCTAACAAACCCACCAACTCTAACAAACCCACCAACTCTCTCAGACCCACCAACTCTAACAAACCCACCAACTCTCTCAGACCCATCAGCTCTAACAAACCCATCAACTCTCTCAGACCCACCAACTCTAACAGACCCACCAACTCTCTAAGACCCATCAGCTCTAACAAACACATCAACTCTAACAAACCCATCAACTCTAACAAACCCATCAGCTCTAACAAACCCATCAGCTCTAACAAACTCACCAACTCTAACAAACCCATCAACTCTAACAAACCCATCAGCTCTAACAAACCCATCAACTCTAACAAACCCATCAACTCTCTCAGACAACAATATGGATATCTAATTTGTGATATTAATTAATCCGTCAGTAAACATATTTTGGTCACATAAAACGACATAAAACTTTGCTGAAAGCACCACTGGAAGTGGGAGGTTGTCGTTTCCAATGCCCACAATGAGTAAGTTTACTGTTTTGCGCACCCTGAAAAGTATGTTAAATGGCTGGTTGCAGTAGCTTTCCTCACATCCCAAGTGTGCTGATGAAGGTGGACTGGGGTCCTCCAGGCAGGTGTGCTATGCTTGGCTTCATCTGTGTGTCGCTCACTACTATGGGAATCACGTTGATCCCTCACCTCATCTGCCAGGATGCCATGAAAACAGCCCATTTCCAGGAAGGGCTACGAGCAAGCCAAGTCTTGGCCATTATATTTTGCCTGACCCTGACTAACATGTCTGATCAGTATATTTTGCCTGACCCTGACTAACATGTCAGACAAGTATATTTTGTCTGACCCTGACTAACATGTCAGACCAGTATATTTTGCCTGACCCTGACTAACATGTCAGACAAGTATATTTTGTCTGACCCTGACTAACATGTCAGACCAGTATATTTTGCCTGACCCTGACTAACATGTCAGACCAGAATATTTTGCCTGACCCTGACTAACATGTCTGATCAGTATATTTTGCCTGACCCTGACTAACATGTCTGATCAGTATATTTTGCCTGACCCTGACTAACATGTCTGATCAGTATATTTTGCCTGACCCTGACTAACATGTCAGACCAGTATATTTTGCCTGACCCTGACTTACATGTCTGATCAGTATATTTTGCCTGACCCTGACTAACACGTCAGACCAGTATATTTTGCCTGACCCTGACTTACATGTCTGATCAGTATATTTAGTCTTCCTCCCCAAGTGGGAGGATAACATGAAACAATGGATGGAAAAAGTCTGGCAGATTGTAGTTTTCAGGCAAGAAGCAGAGGACATTGTATATCCTTCGCAGCCAGCCTTTGATGTAGAGATAGCATTAGAACTGAAAGATGGAAGAATTAAGCATATATTTCTGTACAAGAAAGAGCCTGCCTTTATTGGCATGCAAATGGTAACCTAGATTAGACACCACAGGGGATAATCAGAGAGATCATTTAAGACAGAAGCCCTTAACTTAATGGTTCTTCTTCTTCATTCATTCTCAATCTCCCACTACCAAGCCCTAAAAAGGGCTTTGCAAGTAGTAAGATGCGGTCTGGAGAACGGAATGCACTGTGTCATAGTTTACAGCTTGACTGTGATAATTGCACCTTTCGGTCCGACACATCCGTCTTCAGCAGGCATTTTTTAGTATTGTGTTGCCTTCCCTCTTTGATCCCTCCTACTTAACCAGTCGTTCTGTTGCAGCCTGTTGACTAGGATCACTGTGTGGAAGTGTAGATGGGTCTTGACAGCTCTCGTTCGCTGGCTTTGATGCTAACAGTCAGCTATGGGGCGCTGACCGCTGCAGCTCATGGACTGCTAAGCATCTTAATCCCACTTAGCGGTTAAAATCATGGGGCCCACCAACCGTTTTGTGGGGATCCATGAAGAGCCTTGCAGAGGTATCAATGAGTGATGTGGTTTGGAGAGGGGGTGGGGCACACAGAAGGCTGGAAAGATGTTGCGAAGAGTCATGTGATGGTCCATGAAGTCATATAGGGCCCATGAACCATATTAATATTTTGTTAAAACTTTATATTTGTGTTTATTACTTTTTATTTAATCTGGGAGCACTTGATTTGTGTCATATTGGCTCAGCCGACCCAAGGTCTGGAAATGGTTGGAAGCCAATATCCAACAATGCAATTCTTAGCCAAAATTTATATCACAACAAGCCTTAACTATTAAGACAACATAGAGAAGGTATCAGAGCACCATTTATCCAGTATTAAACTAGCATATCCACTTAATAGAATCCAACCACAACATACAGTTTATAGCACTCAATGTAGCGTAGGCACTTTGATATCTTAAGATTTGGGGACGAGGTGGTAAAGTGACACGGTTCACAATCTGAAGGTGCTGGGTTGGCTCCTCAATCACAAACAGCACCGGGGAAGCAAACCCTTACACAAATTGCATGACGAAGTTGGATGCACCAAGGAAAATGCGCAAAATAAAAACGTAGTTGAATGCATACTGCCTTGGGGAATAGAGAAATAAGGCGAATCAACAAAAAAAAAGATCCCAAGATTTGAGGAAAAAAAAAGGTGAAATAACTTTCACAACTTTTCAAACACACAAGTTTATTTTTTCCTCTATAATCCTGTTGCGGATTTCAAAGATTCACTAAAAAATACATTAACATTTTTGGAGTGTTAATGTAGATATACAGTTGATATATCAATGAATAGCATTTTCTAGGGCTATTTAACTGGCGTATTGATAATGTTATAAAGTTCATTTGAAAATTTTACTGAAGAAAAAATATTCCCCTCGCCAAGACCAGATAAAGGGAACACTTTATGGAACTAAACAACGAACAATAACACGCAAATATCAGAACATCGCGCTGTGACAATCTACGGGAGGCTTTATGCATGAAATTCGGTCCATTCAAACGCTAGTTCAACAATTTGAATACAGGTCTCACAGGTATTGACAGAAAGGATATTTAGATACTTCATTCAGCGTTGTCCAGGTGTACATACATGTACAGCTAGAAGGTAGAGCATTCGGACTACCTGATACATGTACAGCTGGGAGGTAGAACATTCTGGCTAGCTGGTACACGTACAACTGGAAGGTAGAGCATTCCGGCTACCTGGTACACGTACAACTGGAAGGTAGAACATTCCGGCTACCTGGTACACGTACAACTGGAAGGTAGAGCATTCCGGCTACCTGGTACACGTACAACTGGAAGGTAGTGCATTCCGGCTACGTGATACATGTACAACTGGGAGGTAGAACATTCCGGCTATGTGGTACATGTACAGCTGGAAGGCAGAGTATTCCGGCTACCTGGTACACGTACAACTGGAAGGTAGAGCATTCCGGCTACCTGAATTAACTACCTGTAAAAGTTATGAAGGGCAGCATTCAGCAGCCGGCCAAGGCATATACCACCCCCCCCCCCCCCCCCAATGGATATTACCAGCTGAACAAGTTGGACAGATCACATTCACCCCACACAAAATGATGGATATTACCAGCTGAACAGAAGCAAGATTGTGGTGATCTTCATAATTCACCCATGCCACAATAGAATAAGCCTCTATTCCACAAATTAAGAATAGGAAATACTGATGAGTGTGACCATGGATCTCGCAGAATGACCACTGTTCACCTGCTACAAAAGTGTCCAACAAATGATGAATAGAGAAAGCACATATGATCATACTCAATACTATTCCGTATTTATATGTAACATGTATGGAAATGCCATTAAATGTATCTGCTTTCTCTATACATATTCAAGATGAGACCTAAAAGCGTATGAAGAACTAGATGTATGTATAAGTCAGCACAAGCTGTGCATGTTACTTGTCCAAGTTGTTGAAAACATTACAGTTACCATCCGAGCTGCTGCATAACTCTGTTCGCTAGTTGTGCCACCATTTGGTAAGCCCACGATAGTTTCCCGTCTGATAATTGTAATAGTCCAGATAGTATAGAGAGTTCAAGCAGATACCAGCCACATGGACACCCTTAGTAGACTTACCACACAATTATATAATCACAGGTATGTATACTTTCCTGGCAGCCAATCGTATAGAGAGTTCAAGCAGATACCAGCCACATGGACACCCTTAGTAGACTTACCACACAATTATATAATCACAGGTATGTATACTTTCCTGGCAGCCAATCGTATAGAGAGTTCAAGCAGATACCAGCCACATGGACACCCTTAGTAGACTTACCACACAATTATATAATCACAGGTATGTATACTTTCCTGGCAGCCAATCGTATAGAGAGTTCAAGCAGATACCAGCCACATGGACACCCTTAGTAGACTTACCACACAATTATATAATCACAGGTATGTATACTTTCCTGGCAGCCAATCTCCGATTTCATATAAGTTTTGACAAATCGTAACAATGGAGATAATCGGGCTTAACTCCCCGCAGACGGGTTGTTAACTGTTTGCTGCTATATAAGAGAGTTTGTGCGATTGTTCTACATGCTTGATAATAAACAGAACTAGTTATGTGTCGGCATCCGGTCCTGACCACAGACCATTTCACTACTAGATGTCTACATCTCGTGCTTAGTCAATGGAAACCAGGTGTAACAAGAAGGTCAATTGAGACCAGGTGTAACAAGAAGGTCAATTGAGACCAGGTGTAACAACAAGGTCAATGGAGACCAGGTGTAACAACAAGGTCAATGGAGACCAGGTGTAACAACAAGGTCAATGGAGACTAGGTGTAACAAGGTCAATGGAGACCAGGTGTAACAACAAGGTCAATGGAGACCAGGTGTAGCAACAAAATCTGGTCTGTGACAATGGCTTTGAAAACAGCTGGAGGTTGCGGATATAACGATGAATAGGACACACCCTCAGAAATGAACCCAACAATACAACCAAACATACGCTGAACTACAACCTCCAGGGGAAGAAATGATGGAGAGGCCAAAGAACACCCGGAGAATTACAGTAGAAATGACAATCCAACGCACGTGGAGTCTCATGTATGAAGACAACACAATGTATGATTGGTGTAGAGTAACAAGGTGCAGTATTGTTGGCAGTATCTGGAACTAAGACATTAGTTATCAGCTCTTTTGTGATAAACATCATATCAAATAATATTATATATCAGAATGTCACGTCACAAAAATAAACTTCATATGGTATATATTAATAATACAAAAAATAAGACGTTGGCCTCGGGTGTTGGAGGTCTCGGGTTCAAATCACGGTGATTTTGTCATGTTTCCTTTCTGGTTATTTCCCTGGACCTCTGGGTAATAGAGATCGGACACATGTGTGCAGTGTCACGCACGTCAAACATCCCTCGGCAGCTGGAAATTGAAAAGAGTAGGCTTAACGGCCGTTGCCAAGGCAAAATTCAAAATGATGTTAAAAATCTACCCCATCTATTACGGGATCCTCGTCGGTGCTACGGAGTTCGTGCATTGTGCTGAGATTCTCCAAAATAAGGAGAAGAGCAGAGCACTTAGGGTTAAACCGCGTGCATTGAAATTGATTCTTTGACTGGGATCAAGATGCTGAGCAGCGCAAGAGCTGCAGTGGTCAGTGACCCATAGCTGACTGTTAGTGTCAGGTCCAGCGAACCATAGCTGCCAAGACCCTTCTACACCTCCACGCGGTGATCCTGGATAACAGGCTGCACCAGGGCCAGACTGGCTAAGGAGAAGGGATCGAAGAGGGAATGCTAACCCGGTACTAAAAAAATGCTTTCTGAAGTCGGATGTGTTGGACCGAAAGGTGCAAATATCGCAGCCAAACTGTAAACTACGACACAACGCATTCCGTTCTCTGGACTACATTCTGCTACGTAAGCCCTTTCAGTGTTTGGTAGTGGGAGATTGAGAACGAATGAAGAAGAAGAAGAAGATTCTTTGTTTTGACACATACGCAGACATAAACTTAAACACGCCAGACAACGACACGGCAGGCAGACTAGCAAAGAAGTGATCAACACAAGAACAGCCACACACAGCAACAACTATAGAAACAGATAAGCAACTCACAAGAACAGCAAATTAAGAAACTTGACTTAACAGCTGAGACATGGAAAACACCGGGAGGGAGATCTGCAGACATACGGCGAGCCCCAATACAAATGACAGAATCAATCAACTCACAAAGAAGGATCAGAGTACCATTTTCTGACTGACAAACCAGCACATCCCCCTTAACAAACACCTGAACAGAATCCAACCACAACACTCCTGAGTGCCAGCCACATGAAACCGTCGGTCATCATCTCTCTAATCGTTCAGCGAGATTAATCAAATGCTTCCTCCTAAAAGGCCAGATAAATGGAACAATGTGATAAGCATCACCTAACATGCACTCACAGATACTATTACATGGAATTGGGCTGAAGGTCAAGCATTCGGATGCTGCCGGTTGAGCAACAACAACATATCAGCAGGCAACTGTGCCAGATTGAATACCGGGATTCAAGTGCGTACACACACGCGCAGAATTACTATTCAAACATTATGGACCATTCAGTTACAACAAAAATAATAAAGCCACAATGGATCATCATCACATGTATTGCACATTACAATTCTGCCAAAATCATCCATCAACAGTTATGTTGAACAAGTAGTAAACAAATGCTGAGGGGGGCAGCAGAGCTCAGCACCCAGCCACCACAACTGTCTACTTTTACAGTTGAGCTTTATAGCCAAGCCTGATTTACTCATGTAGTTCTTGAGCATGCACTACCTTCATGTGGTGAGAAATTTCATATTTTTTGTGTGGAAAGCCCACCCCGTAGGTGTGCTCTCTACCAGCCCACCCCTCCCTAAGAGTGCTCTCTACCAGCCCACCGTGTAAGTGTGCTCTCTACCAGCCCACCCCTTAATCGTGCTCTCTACCAGCCCACCCATCCCTAAGAGTGTTCTCTACCAGCCCACCACTCCCTAAGAGTGCTCTTTACCATCCCACCCCTTAAACGTGCTCTCTACCAGCCCATCCCTCCCTAAGAGTGCTCTCTACCAGCCCACCCCGTAAGTGTGCTCTCTACCATCCCACCCCTTAAGTGTGCTCTCCACCAGCCCATCCCCTCCCTAAGAGTGCTCTCTACCAGCCCACCTCATAAGTGTGCTCTCTACCAGCCCACCCCATAAGTGTGCTCTCTACCAGCCCACCACATAAGTGTGCTCTCTACCAGCCCACTCAGTAAGCATGCTCTCTACCAGCCCACCCCATAAGTGTGCACTTTACCAGCCCACCCCGTAAGTGTAATCTCTACCAGCCCACCCTGTAAGTGTGCTCTCTACCAGCCCATCCCTCCCTAAGAGCGCTCTCTACCAGCCCACCCCGTAAGTGTGCTCTCTACCATCCCACCCCTTAAACGTGCTCTCTACCAGCCCATCCCTCCCTAAGAGTGCTCTCTACCAGCCCACCCCGTAAGTGTGATCTCTACCAGCCATCTGGGCGTAAGCCAAAAATACACATAGCTGTACTTAGATTAAAACAACATCCTGTCTTCAAGTTTGTTTCCTTGCTAACATTAAACTGTTACATGCCCCAGACCCAAAATTTGCACCATATTCTTCAACTTCCCCAAGGCAGGTCCAGGTTTACTTCATGTATATCTCACTATTATTCTCCACGTAGTCATTGAGCTCCTTCATGACTCTTCCACAAGGGGGGTACCAACCAATTACATTTGGTATGTGAGCAAAGGACATTATTTTATCCAACAAAACACTGCTCTGGCAAATACTGACCCCTGCCAAATAAGATTTTTGTATGTTTGCAGAGGACGGCAGAGTGGACAATATATAATTCAAAAGGTGAACAGTGCCCACTATCAATTTGCACCGATTTTGAAACACCCTAGAGTGCGTCTTTCAACTAATAGGAGACTGATAAATATACTATTTATTCCTACATTGTGTTATCAATGTCAATCTTGGTTATTACTAAAAACACATAAGAGTAAGATACAAAGCTGTGAGAGAAGCGCAGTTGTAAAGACAATCTTCGCTGAATCCACAATACCACACAGAGGCAAACAGTGAGGACAAACTCAATTACTGCCTACATTGACTCCCAGCAAATCTGTTGTTTGGTCATTTAGTCAGAATGCATTATGACCAACCTGCAGCAAGAGCATAGCATATGAAGTTTTCCAGTCCATGAGCAAGGGGCAGACCTCAACGACGGTCGATCGGGGGTGTCTCTGACACACCCAGGAAGTTACACCTAACGACAAGAAATCTACGCTTCCAGTCTCTCTGCAATGCCTCATGGTGAGGGCAGTAGGACATCCCACCTGTCTGCGATGCCTCATGGTGAGGGCAGTAGGACATCCCACCTGTCTGCGATGCCTCATGGTGAGGGCAGTAGGACATCCCACCTCTCTGCGATGCCTCTTGGTGAGGGCAGTAGGACATCCCACCTCTGCGATGCTTCATGGCGAGGGCAGTAGGACATCCCACCTCTCTGCGATGCCTCTTGGCGAGGGCAGTAGGACATCCCACCTCTCTGACACCTCATGGCAAGAGTAGTAGGACATCCCACCTCTCTGCGACGCCTTAGGGCGAGGGCAATTGGACACAAGAAGAAAGGGGAAACCAAATAAAATTAAGCCGGTTTACTTGATTGCAATTTTGGTCCTTCTAAGTTGCTCTGAAATATGGCATGTGAGTAAAAGTATCGCATCCAGACTGCCGACCCTTAAGAAATGTCTCCATTGCATACTTCAGAGATAATGGCCAGCCGAAAACGGATGTGTCGAACCGAAAGGTGCAAATATCGTAGTCAAGCTGTAAACTAGCAACACAACACATTCCGTTCTTCGGACTACATCCTGCTAATTGCAAAGCCCTGTTCAGGACTTGGTAGCGGGAGATTGAGAACAAACGCAGAAGTAATGGCAAACACGGATATTTGGAAGAAAACACGGCAACAACCAAAAAAGGAAATTGAGCAGAGACGGACAGGACACACTACCAGAAGAAAGACGGTCATTACAATTAGACATGCGCTACATTAGAAAGCACGAGGAAAGAGACAAATGGGGAGGCTGAGAAACACCTGGTGAAGAACGGTGGAAGAGGAACGCAAGCAGACGGCACAAATGAAGAGCATATGTTTAAAGTGTAACCAATCCGATAACTCGGATCGCGGGCACGAGCAGATGTGTACCCACGAAACACTACACGTTCGCAGTAGCTCTACTCCTCGGTACAGTAACTCTAGTAACCATGATCTGGGCTACGTACACAATCTGAAGAGGACATATCCAATTTCCGAGTTTAGTGTCACAGGCGTTAAGCCACTTTGATCAGTCCAGCAAGTTTTTAACTACATGGGGTATCTATCTGGCAGTCGGGCGCTGTTTTTGGCGGGAGAAATCTGGAACCAGATCCAAGCAGTGGTTCGTGTTGGGTCTTGTCGTAGAAAGTTAGAGAGAGAGAGAGAGAGAGATAGAGAGAGGGAGGGGGCGAGAGGGAGAAGTTGTTCGGGGACCACGTGTGCTAGTGGTTAAGTGACACGGTTGACAACCGAATGTGCTGGGTTCGATCCCCATCACAGCACCGGCCGTTACCCCGGGGAAGCAAACCCTTAGAAAATGCAGGAGGAAGCAGACACTTAAATAAAATGCATGCTGAAGTCGGATGCACTGTGCCGACAGGCGCAAAATAAAAACCACAGTGCAGCGCACACCGCCTTGGGGAATAGATAAATAAACCGAACACAACCCCCCCCCCCCCCCCCCCCCATGTTCGAAGCTGAGTTATTAGGCTAATTATAGAGCTAAACAACAAACAAACACGTGCAAATACCAGCACATAGCACTGTGACATTTCTGGGGTGGCGAGTTACAGTGGTTCCTCTTATATCCCCATGTATGCTTGAGTTCAGAAGACGGACAAGGTTCCTTACTGACAATATGTACTATGGGGATTACAGTGTCGATCCCTACCTCGTTTACCAGATTGCTGTGATACAGCCTGTTTGCATGAGCACGAATGAGGAAGTGAGGTATCTTTCACCTGACCCTGATTACTGTTCGCTCTCTCTCTCGATAGAGGGGGGGGGGGTGTGTATCTCAAGATCAGGCAAAACATTCGAACCAAGACCTTACGCTCACGCCGTACATATGGAAACAGGCTTTGCTACAACAGCCTGACCAACGAGGTAGGAATCGACTGTGATCTCTGAGAAGCTTGCCTAAGTACTACAGGGAAACATACCTTCTTCAGCCACACCACCACACCCCCCCCCCCCCCCCCGGACATAGGTGGAGCAAATGCATCTTTCGCAAAGCCTAGCTAAAACAGATCGCCACCTCCCTAACAGAATTTACGGGCCGCCTAGGGCGCGGTCACGGTCACTCGGCGTGACGGACCCTGTTTGTATAAGCGTACTATTGTATTATACTTCACATCGATACCAGAATAAATGTTGAAAAGATAGAAGAACTCGAGACGTAACCACTACGGCAGCATATACAACAACAACAGTATCTACAACATCGACAGCATATTTAACTTAACGTCTTTATACTGGTTTAGAAGACTCTACAGAGTCTGTATACAACCAGTTTCTTAGAGGCTGGTTTTATCTGATGTGCGAGTCCATCTTAATAGACTCAAACACTAGAGCTAAGTGGACACGCATCCAGCTAGGAGCCATCTATAGCTGCTCTTAACAAACCACCAGGGGTAGATTTTTAACTTGAATTTTGTCCGGGCAGCGGCGGTTAAGCCTACCCTTTTCGATTTCCAACTGCCATGTAATTGTTAACGTGCTCGACAATGATCAGGGATCCAATCTCACTACCCAGAAATCAGGGATCCGATCTCACTACCCAGAGATCAGGGATCCGATCTCACTACCCAGAGATCAGGGATCCGATCTCACTACCCAGAGATCAGATCTCACTACCCAGAGATCAGGGATCCGATCTCACTACCCGGAGATCAGGGATCCGATCTCACTACCCGGAGATCAGGGATCCGATCTCACTACCCGTAGATCAGGGATCCGATCTCACTACCCGTAGATCAGGGGTCCAATCTCTCTACCCGGAGATCAGGGGTCCAATCTCTCTACCCGGAGATCATGGGTCCGATCTCACTAACCAGAGATCAGGGGTCCGATCTCACTACCCAGAGATCAAGGGAGTTTTTACCAGAAGATCCACGTGAAAAAATGCCGGTCTCCACCGTGATTCGAACCCGCGACCTCGGCAAACGAGGCCCCCGACTTACATCGATACCACTATCCACAACAACAATGAGAGAGCTAGTACGGGAGTCTAGACCGAACGTGACACAGCAGAGAATGCTAAGACATAACCAGAAAGACACACGTCAAAGAGAGCGTGTCCCGTGTGCACTTTTACTATTGAACAATGATAGCGATATGTCTCGTACAGAAACTTGGTTATTTGACGATAATCTTTGCAGCTTTTGTCATGGCTTTGTGCTTTTAGCAGATTTGGTACTTTAGCTTACTTACTTAGTCGCTCCTCTTCTACCGTGAGGTGTAGAGGTTGGTACTTTATCGCCATCCAAAAATTCCATTGGAACTTATATTTTATCTGAAAAATTCATGAACCTATAAACTTGAATTTGCCCACATTTTCATTGCGACGTTAATGTGTAATGCAGAAATATTATGTACACTTAAGACTGCACGGATTTATCCTAGCAGACGTTTTATTGTTTATTTTTATAAGGCTCGTGGTTATCGTCCATTTGTACCCACACATTTTGCAGTCTTGGTCGACCTGTGCGTCTACAAGAGCATCTGCCCGTGTGCAGGTACCAGCTCATGTGAGAGTGGCAGTAGCCCGTATGTGTATTTCTCTGCTTAGTGGGATGGGCTTGAGCAGTGCTACGTTTTTTGTTTTGTGCGGGTATCATCTCGGTTTCCAGTCGATTCTGTTCTGGGCACATGTTGTCCAGTAGATTTTACAGTACATCCGTTAATTGGTAATATATTAAGAGCCGCAGGCGTATCATCATTTATAAAAGGGATGTGAGTATTTATTTATTTTTTGGGTATAAATGTGAATTAATGTTTATATATGTATGCCGAGTAAGAGATAAGTGATGTAAGAAAATTATATGACTAATGTTTGTGTATTTGTGTCAATGTTTCTTTCTAATTAAAATCTTTGCCCCAAGCTTAACTATAAGATTGATCCCCGTAGTAGTGAGAGTCACGCAGGTGGAGTCAAGTATAGCACAACTACCTGGAGTACCGAAGTTACTCATCGTGGGCATTCGAAACAACAAACAGGCAACTATAGGTTCAAGCATGTATTTTGTTAGTGTAATTTTTCTTTATATACTCAGAATCTATGCATCCTATTCTTCTCCTTACGCTGTCAGACGTCAACTTGAATTTGTTCAAAGAAAGCAGCTGTCATCCCGAGGCTGTCAACACTGCCATAGAGTTTGTCTTGTGATGGTCACATATGCCTTCTCTGGTCCTCGTATGTCGGCAAAAGCAGATGTTCAAGGATAACTTTCTCAGTACCACAGGTGCACTGGTCAGTAGCACCTAACTTCAGTTTATTGAATAGATGGTACCTCGGTCTGTTGTGGCCTGTACGGAGTCAGAAGACTGTCAACTGCTCTCTTGTGTTCAACTAGTAATAAGCATCATTTTTCGCGTAGCACGCTATTCGGAATCGTGCGAATTAAAGAGTGATAACTTGTCGGCTGAACGAATCGCAAACCATCTTTCTCTTTCATGACATAGTCCTCACATTTAATCCAGAATTGTTTGTCGATGTCTGAGTGGGCACTATATGTATTTTTCTTTATATCTGATAGTTGAAAGGTTTTGTTGTCACTTATCACGCGTCCTTGCCCGTTTGTCCAAACTAAATTCCATAGGAAGAACGTGTGAATGGTACGGCGGCAATCTTAAACACTTATGACCATGCAACTGGATTACTTTTTCAATGCGAAACGCTTTTGTCCGGTGTGTATTTTTTACAAGTGACAACAATTCAGGTTTGAGGTGTATTTCTGTAAATTGAATATTTTTTCCTTTGTTAGCTAAAGTTGTATCCGCAGTTGGTACTTGCTCATGTCGGGAACGTATCGTCCAGCACCAATGCATTATGGTAGGAAGCATTGCCCATTACCAGACAGGACGGTCTATCTAATGACGGAAGTAGTTTTCTCAATTCACGCTCTAAACACGTGGTCATTCATCTCTGAATGATTGCCCCGTTTGTCGGTAGATTTTGAAACAAACATTCTTCAACAGTCCATTATACCTGCTACATGCATGGGCTGTTGTCAGTACATCATGCCACCTACATGGGCTGTTATCAGTCTATCATACATGCTACCTGCACGGGCTGTTATCAGTACATCATGCCACCTACCTGCATGGGCTGTTATCAGTACATCATACCTGCATGGGCTGTTGTCAGTCTATCATACCTGCTACATACATGGGCTGTTGTCAGTCTCTGCACGTTACTGTTTGGCACAATTCTATTTATAGTTTCATCTACAGATTGCCATTCTTGTCATTTGTATGGTGTGCATTTATCCATGTTTCATCCATTAACACAACATCACAATTTTCGTTACACATTTCTCTAATTTCCCGTAAAAATGCACTTATCTGTGTCGTCTCTTTCAGACGCCAACTTGAATGTATGTCAAGACAGCAGTGGCTAGCCTTAGGTTGTTAGAGCTTGTCCAGGAATAGTATCGGTAATGGCTGTATGTTCATTCTCTGTTCCTAGTATGTTGGACAGCTTTGTAGCAGACGCTCAGCTGTCATTTCCATCAAGCCTGTCCATGCCACCACTCTCTGGTCTGCATCCCATGCTGGCCCTCCACTCCATCCCCATGGACAGCACAATGAGTATATGCCCCATACAGCAGGTGGGAATGTGCTACAGGGCCAGATCCGTGGGACAACAACCCGATGATATATTTCCATTCGAGTGAGGATACATCATGTCTGGGGGCTCAGGTCTGTTTGTGGGGATGCTCCTCCACACTTTCCTAGTTTGTCTGTAGTTTCATTGCCTTCAATATTGCAGTGAGATGGGATCCACTGTATGACCAACCTTGGGTGTTCTACTGAGAGATGTGTTAGGGAAAACATAAATTGCATGAGATCTTCACCTTTGTGTTATTTTAGTGCTGCTAATACTGATGCGGCATCAGGCAGAAATACTATGTTTTCTTGGTGGATATCTGTATCTTGGGTTACAAGCTCAGCTGCAGCCTTCAGTGCCTCTGCTTCTGCATGGAAGTTATTGAAATATGTTCATGTTGTTAATACAAGTTTTTTTGTTCCTCTTCCTTACTCTGTAATAGACCCCTCCATTGGACGTGGCTTTGTTAGATGAGCCAGCTGTATATGTATATATGTGTATCCATGTTTCTGGTGGATATACTCTCCTAAAATAATTCTTCTGTGATAAATTTCCTTTCTAAATCTCTCTGTTTCCTTCTTCCCTATATACCCTCTATGGTTTCTACTATCTCAGAGATGGCTTTTTTATCCATGGTGGGAATTGGAATGTTTGTTTTAGATCTCTAACCACTGCCTGGCTTATGATTTGGTCTTCTCTTGCAAGTTCTTTTGTTTTTGATATGAAGTGGTTTCTCTTTAATCTCCCTTTTCCCACGCAATTTATCCTGTCATATATTGGGTGATCAAGCATTCGTTTGAACTTCCCCTGCTGGAGTGTTTTCTGGTATCTGCACGTCTCCGCACTTTCGATTCTTGTGATGTTCTCCATTGCATTTATTGGTGTTGTTCTCATAGCTCCAGTGATGATATGTATACCTTGGTTTCGGATTGTGTTTATTTTGTGAAAGTTATTCTTTGTTGCTGTGGACCATGCTATCCCGTATTCTAGCACTGGTCTCAGATAACCTGTGTAGTTTCTTTAGGGTCCCCGTGTCAGCTCCCCATGTTGAGCCTGATATCTTTCTCATTATGGCCATTCTGTTTTAGGATAACTTATGCAGCTGCCTGACTGCACTGTGGGAACAGTTCCTTGTTTCCAGCTTGTGTTAAAGATGTGTAGCAGTTTGTTCTTTGCTACTTTTTCCATGTTAGAGAGCATTTCTTTAGTGATGACATCTTTTCCTGGGGCTTTTCTCTTCTTGAGTTTACTAATCGTTGACTCCAGTTCTGTCTTAGTGATATTTACTATCAGATGTTCCTGAGGTACTCGCATTAAGACCTCCATGTAGTTTATATCTTTTTTAATAAACCTATTCATGCCTGCAGGGATTTTGTTTCCACTTAAATTTGGATGATTTTACAACATTGCAATCTAAGAATCCTCGATTCAATCAACATGGCATGATTCTGATTATCGCCATTTGAATCAAATATAAAACCAGGAAATGATGACTAGTGGGCGGATCACGGGTAATCTTTGTAAAACCAACAGCAAGTGAACAGTTACAGTATAATAAAGTCGTAAGATGATAAGTATATGAAATAGCAATGATAATAACAGTAATATTACGTAGATCTAAATGATGGAGGAAACTGGGCCAGGTAGGATCCTCACACATGTGGACGACATCCTGCTATACAATCAGGGCAAAGACAAGACTGAAATTGTTGCGGGTGTGCTGAGCAAACTATCTGAATGGTGCACCGACTACAATGCTGAAATCAATCTATCTAAGGACAAGATTGTCTGGTTCTCCCTAAACAATAGGTTGGTCTCAGATACACTACCGGGGACCACATGCATGGGCACCATCATTGAGAGAGGACATGATATGAAATATATGGGTATCAATTTCAACAGAAGTATCTATTTCAATAAATATGTTGACAGTGTGATTTTAAAAGCAAAGATCGGTATCAATACAATCAAAGTCATGGCGGCCACAGACATGCAACAATGGACTCTCTTCCTGTTGATGTAAGCACTGGTTTTGTCTGTCCGCAGACACAGGTAGATAAATTTGAGAGAATCCAGAAAGAGGTCATGAGAACAGTTATGGGATACACTAGAGATACCCCCATTGCTGCCATGAGATTTCTGCTTGATTTGCCAAGCATCAAGGTGCAACATCAAGTAACGCAGGTAAAGGCATACCCCAATGTTGCCAACAACGAACACCACCCTTTGCACCAAGACTTGGATACACTCAAAGACAGATGCATTAAGCAAGGGAGGTCATGGATGGCATAACCAGAAGACTCCTTGATGAGGGTCTATGCATTGGAAAAAGTGGGAAGAGGTAGTGAATGGATAGAAGTGGGCAATGAGAGCCCCCTGACAAGAGTGGTGATACAACTGAGCAGAGAGTGTCGTAAGTGGAGTGACACTAGGATAGAAGCTTCAATACAGGAGCTGATCCAGCAACACTCACGACCACAAGACCCAATTCTCTACACAGATGGCTCCTCCTGCAGAGATGCAAACAAGTGCGGTTGGGGTTTCGTCGGCTTCCAAAATGGCAAGGAGGTGGTGGAGAAATCAGCTGCCTACTCCAGTCACATCAAGTATGAGGATGGAGATTGAGGCAGTAACAGCGGCCCTGACTTGGGTGGTGACGCAGCCGGTGACACGCGCAGTGATACTGTCAGACTCTCAGGGCATGCTCCATAAGATAGAACAATGTATGCTAAGAAGGGAGTTTGCTTTTCTTCTGAACAACTCTGGTATACAAGGTGTCGCATGGATCTACTGCCCATGACATGTAGGGGTCTAGGGCAATGAAAGAGCGTATGTAATGGCGGGGTGATCTGTGGTGAACGACGCGGTGATGACGAGAGACAGGGTTAAGTTGATAAGGGCAGTCATGGACAGTCTAAAGAATGATGAAGAGACAGAGGATCGCGAAAATGCATATGTGCAGAGGATGATAGATTTGGGAGTGACTAAGGGAGAAAGTGTGTTCTGTCTGGAAAGATCCGAATAACAAAAGATCAACACCTGGCTAGGACTCTAAATAGTATATATATTTTATGCTTGGCTGACTGCATGGACGGAGAACGGAGCACATGAGAATGTTCCCTGTGTGATGATGTGGGTTCCTAGAATCACGATCTACTTAACCATACCATATCAAATTATCATACCAGTGATTGTTATTCTGTATGCCGGTTACATTGATAGCCCCATCCGATTCATCGTGTGGTATCATTTATTCTAGACTGGTCTAGTGTTCTTTGACTTTAGTTCGTTTTTAATTAGTAGTAGTAGTACTAGTACTACTCTAGAGTAGTAGCACTAATATTATACTAGACTAATAATATAATATTAATAATGATACTGAGTCAGTTTGATAATTGAGGTCTACTCACTTTATTGATATTGATTGAGCTAAGCTAAGTTTAAAGTTATGACTTATGGTATGGCCTAAAGCTATCACAGCTATGCACATTCAGATGAGATCGGCATGCACATTTTTTATCATTTTACATCTTCTTTAGTATCTGTACTACTGTACTTGTACAGTATACTGTGTTACACTCAACTGTTTGTTACAGATCATTTTCATAATCAAATTTGAAAATTTAATAATAATTGTATTTATATATTATATTCATATGACCCATTACCCATATTAGTATAATAATAAATAGATGAATATCACGATGCCGGATGACTGAATCCTATATATAATTAGATTATAATTCACATTCCTTTTCTATCTATGAATGAATGATTTTAATTTTATAATTATTGATTACTCACCACACTCCACGGACGACTGGTGTATTATTGTATAGCTTACATTACAACTTCAAGACCTTACCTAGAACTTTAAAATAAAGACGCCACTCACCTTGGCGTAGATATTCATCTCTCGTATAGTCCTACCACCAAAAAAAAGTATTAAACCGTTTGTTTATCGTCTCAATGCAATGAAAACATCCAGACATGAACCTCTGAACTTGTCCAAGCAGAGTTTGCCACTGATTTGAAACTCTTCTTTAAAAGTGTTTCCATATGTTGTCACATCCGGGATTGCATCTGGACCAATCATTTGCTGATTGACTACTTGCTTGTTTCGTTATCACATAATCCAGTTCTCATGAATCAGTTAACATGTTAAAACATCTTAATTCGTTCAAGTAATCATTTTATCCCAAATCGAGCAAACTAGCAAATATTTTGCTAAATATGCTAGTCTTTAATAATGCAACAAAGTGGGGCAATATAAGAGGATATAAACCTGCTGGAAAGGATACAAAGAAGAGCGATATATCTGATGTTGGGATTCCAGAATTTTAGTTATGAGGAAAGACTAATAAAAAAAAAACAGCATACTGTGTCTAGAAAAGGGAATAATTCGAGGTGATTTAATACAAGTATATATTATAAATCAACGGAAAGGACAAATTGAAAATAAAACAAGTATTTCTTCTTCAAATTACAGCCGCCTACAAGAACAAGATGGCACAGCCACACATTAATTGAATATAAGAAAGGTCCAGATTAGATACCAGGAAATATTTTTTTTAGTCAGAGAGTGGTATATGCTTGGAATGCATTGCCACGTGAAATAGTAGAGGGGGGGGGCAATTAATTGTTGCTGGATCCGTAACAACAATAACAAGTGGGTGGATAGCATCAGGAGATTGGCTTGAAGCATCTCAGATTGCACCATTACGGCAAGAGATAGAGTACACTGGAGATCCAGTGCAGCCGACCTTCGATGCGGAGATGGCACTTGAATTGAACTATTTTGGCTTGGCTTCGTTCGTTTTCAATCTCCCGTTACCAAACCATGAAAAGAACTTAGGTATCAGAATTTAGTCAAGAGAACGGAATGCGTTGTGTCATACAGCTTGACTGCGATATTTGCACATTTCGATCCAGCACATTCGACTTCAGCAAGCATCTTTTGAGTACCGAGTTAGCACTCCCTCTTCGATTCCTTCTCCTTAGCCAGTTTGCTCTGTTATTCAGGATCACAGTGCAGAGGTGTAGAAGGGTCTTTGTAGCTCTGATTCGCTGGGCCTGACGCTAGCAGTCAGCTATGGGTCGCTGACCGCTGCAGATCATGAGCTGCTCATCATCTTGATCCCAAACTGAACTGTACAAGTCATCCTTAATCGAAATCTAATCCAGTTTTTTCCTCCACTATGAGATACAGCGCATGCGCAGATCAGTAATCATCGATGTTTTTCCGTTTCAGTGGATAGGAGGGCCAAGGGGTATTGTAGTTAGTACTTCTGCTGATCTTGTTCAACTTGTCATCAATGTTGTATCATTGAACTCGATGAAGTACCGGTATCAGACTTTATTATTTACCGAATAATGTTTAGTTGTTAAAGATGGCAGCATTATTTTCGTGTACGAAATGTCACAAGAGATATCCATTTGACGAACTGTCGCAAGGAGAGCAGCTATGTAAGGTAGGAACTCTCAGAACTCGACTCGCAAAGTGCAAGCAAAGATTCCATTTTAGAAACTGACAGCAACTTTTATTGGCCTAAAAAAATGTAGAAACTTAAGGAAACACTGGCTATTATAATAGCATTATTTTCTACCTGTAAATTATGAATGGGCCCCAAGACAGAGAAACAACAAATCATGTATTATTAATATTATTATTAATATTACTATTACTTATTACTAATAAGTTATTAGTGACGAATTATAATTCCGTCAAGATTTTTTGAAAAATTAAAAGAGAAATGGATAGGAAAATTCAAAATAATGTAAAGTTAAAAAAAGTGAAGAGCACTTCCTCCCACTCAGAGTAGAAGGTATCAACTCTAGACTATTTTGAATTTTACCGAATCCAAAGAACAAACCAGCTATATTTGACTTGGTACTTTCCCTTGAAATGAACACACACACAGGCATGCCATCCCCCCCTCCGCCCCCGGAAAATGTTGTTCACCTAAATAATCCCTGTACTGAACTGGTAGTACAGGGTAATAGGGGGATTAGAATGCACTTGTGGACCATATGGTAATATGAAGACGAACAATAGAAGATTTAGACTCCTGGAGATCAATCTCAATTTGTACCCAGACAAATCTTCACACTGGCATATAATCAGATCTTTTTCTCTTATTGCTTATCGGTGTCCATCATTCGCACCTTTGAGCATGAATGCAAGGCTCTAGGTGTATGATGGGATAACCACCCCGTAAACTCTCCCTTCCTGAATTTCACCCTACTTTCTCTTTTATAGACACTTTTCTTAGTTCTAGAAACAAGAATGGATGAGAGTGGTCCTCCCCAGTTGACTGGTTAGCCATCCATCTAATTTTGTCCCACACATCTAGTATCTTATTGGCTGTCATATCTACAAGTCACTGTCATTCTAAATGTGATAGCCTGACGTGCAATTCCTTGTTGTCAGCGTAATCCCCCATCACTTATGGTACCAGAATTGCTGCTTTGGTTGACATGGCTGCTTTGGTTGACATGGTTGTAGCAATTTACATGCTCCGTGTTAAAGTAATCCTATTTTTGTCTCTGTCAAAAAAGCAGGATAGGGACAGCAGGAATTTGACCATGAAATGATAAAATTATTGGCACTATATTGTCATTTTCACGTCTGTTCTTTCATTGAAAATGAATTTCTTCAATAACTTGCTGACCTATTTAAACTTAAGTCATTGTTACTGTACTTGACATGGTGAACATTTGTTTCCCAACATTAGTTATAATAATCCTAATTCCATTATATGTAAGTATTCACAAAAACAAGTCGGCTGTGGTTTTGTTTGAATTGGATACAAATACAAAACAGCAAATTATGTTATGATCAAATAGACGAGAGGACAACATAGCATTGTTATTTTTATTTGTAAGGGTTCCAATTTTGTAATACTTTTTCAGGATTGTCGAAACAACTTTCCTGTAGTGAAGTGCACTTACTGTCGAGCAGAATTTCAGCAAAACAGGTATCATTTATCATTTGTTGTGTGTTTACAGACACCAGTTTTGATGATAGCAATTTTGTTTGTAAAAAACATTGTTTACAGAATATATAATCATCGTGAGACATGCAAAATATCGGGAGCACAGAAGATTTAATTGTGATATTGTTAATCAATGCTGAAATTGTTGGATTTAGTTGTTTAAATAGAAACATGTTATTTTCTTAGCAATTTTTCACATTATGCGTAAATGAATGGATAAATTGGTTGTTTGCACTCCTAATAATTACAGATGCCATTTATTAATTCATTTCCATTTTAACCAGCAAGGGGAGCACTAGCTCAATATGTGGCAAGTGTGCACAGAATGTCAAACATTACGGCAAGGTAAGTGACCAAAGTGTCAGATTTTATTGTGAGGTTTTTTAAAATTAGACACTTGCATTTGGATATGGCATGAATACTACAGGCTAATTGATGCAATCATTCAGGATTATATTGATACAGAATTCATAGAATAGTTTGTGCTCAAGATTTGAAAGAATTTTACAGTGGTTTTTTTTAAAACAGCAAGAATAGATAACATATGAGTTATCCTGTGTTCCTCCATTTTTAAAAAGATCCTATCTAAGAAACAGATTGTTGCAAATTTAGTAATATAATTCTTTATACAATCAGTGGTAGCCTATGTAGAGTAGATGACTCTCCAGCAGATGGCATGTCATTGCAGGCCCTACCATTCACAGAGATGAAGTTTCTCTGAATAAGTAATAGCCACAGAATAGGACTGCACCTCACAGGCTGCGCTCACATCTACCGGCGTTTGTGTTGACTTCGGTCATTTCTAAGTCTTCAATTGGGTTATAATTCCCTTCATCACTTGGATTGTACAGATTGCTCCTCAGTGCCAAAAGTCTTCCCCTGGCCGACTGAAGGCACAGGAGAGGCCCTCCACGTACAGCATGGCTTCAGCAAATGGCAGCCTCCACCTCCACCCTGGATATTGCCGGCTGACGCAACAGGTCTCAGATGCCTAAGCAAACATTATTATTATGTTGACAGAAAGTTGTAGAAACTTTACCCAGTAATAGATACATCAATAAAAGTGTGAATAACTCGTTCTTTTGAGGAAAGAAGAAAGTCAATATTCACATATACCATAATAGTTCTCACATTTGTGTAAAGTTTATCCAGAGTTACTTAACAATTCCTGTGTGGAAGAGTTTATCTAGTTACTTAACAATGCCTATGTGGAAGGGTTTATCCAGAGTTACTTAACAATGCCTGTGTGGAAGAGTTTATCTAGAGTTACTTAACAATGCCTATGTGGACGAGTTTATCCGAGTTACTTAACAATGCCTATGAGGAAGAGTCTATCCAGAGTTACTTAACAATGCCTATGAGGAAGAGTCTATCCAGAGTTACTTAACAATGCCTATGTGGAAGAGTTTATCTAGAGTTACTTAACAATGCCTATGAGGAAGAGTCTTTCCAGAGTTACTTAACAATGCCTATGTGGAAGAGTTTATCTAGAGTTACTTAACAATGCCTATGAGGAAGAGTCTTTCCAGAGTTACTTAACAATGCCTATGTGGAAGAGTTTATCTAGAGTTACTTAACAATGCCTATATGGGAGAGTTTATCTAGAGTTACTTAACAATGCCTATGTGGATGAGTTTATCCAGAGTTACTTAACAATGCCTATGTGGATGAGTTTATCCAGAGTTACTTAACAATGCCTATGTGGAAGAGACAGACTGTTTAATACATGGTGTATAATTATCTAGTGATACAACAAACTCTTAGGTAAGGACATTACATATCAACTTTATGACAAAGCACGTTTAACAAACTAGAGACAACAAAGTACATAATAAATTGTTCCATATTTCTATGTCAGCCAACTGCTTGTGACAACTGCAGCGTTCTAGCTGCTTTCATTGGTAAACGGTGTCAGAGGTGTGTCAATTCTGAGAAGAAGTGGGGTCCACCATTGGTCTGTGAACAGTGCAAGCTTAAATGTGCCTTTGATCGTCCTGAAAGAGGAAAGGTAAAATGGCTTACAGTAATGAATAAGTGTTTTCATTTACCAGATCATGACAACTACCACATTATTACAGTGACAGCTGAATTTGAAACATGTTTCAGTTTTGTCATATGGATTTTCGTTAACTATTGATGGCTTCTCGGATCCTCTATATAGATAGTGTCTTAGTCAACTATTGATGGCTTCTCAGCCCTCTATATAGATCGTGTCTTAGTCAACTGTTGATGGCTTCTCGGATCCTCTATATAGATAGTGTCTTAGTCAACTGTTGATGGCTTCTCGGATCCTCTATATAAATAGTGTCTTAGTCAACTATTGATGGCTTCTCGGATCCTCTATATAGATCGTGTCTTAGTCAACTGTTGATGGCTTCTCGGATCCTCTATATAGATCGTGTCTTAGTCAACTATTGATGGCTTCTCAAGTCCTCATATGAATAGTTGCTGTCAACTAGTAATGGATTTTCCAGAACTCTATATAGATAGTCACTATTGATAGCTTCTGTGTATAAAAAGTTTCATCTCTTGACTATTGATTGACAGTCACTCCTCTTTTACCAAAAGGTGTGGAAATCCTTTCTCATTCATGTGTTTGATAGTATCCGCATGATTGTATGGCTGGTCTCGTGCCTAACCCTCATTCCTGTCTTACAACATGCCTGGTGGCAGGTTACAGTTGTACTATTCTTTGCTCCTCTTCTGGGCCCTGCCAACACACAGGTGTATAAATATTCAATACTTGCACTATAGAATGATGTGAATTTTTGTATATTTCTTCAATTCTAAGATGCACATTTTTTCAAATTTAAACATTTTAAAAATCTGAATGCATCCATCGTACAATTGTCATCATAAGAAAGTTGTTTGGTGTCAGGTGGGTGGAACTTCAAGCAGCACTGTGGGGAGGGCATGGTCTAGTGGTTAAGTGACACAGCTGACAACCTGAAGGTGTTGGGTTTGCTGCACAATCACAGCACCAGCCGTTACCCCCAGGGAAACAAACCTTCAGAAAATGCAGGAGGAACCAGACCCTTACATAAAAATGAATGTCGAAGTCGGATGCACTGGACCGACAGGCGCAAAATAAAAACATGTGCAATGCATACCACCTTGAGAAAGAAAAAAATAAGGTGAAGAAAAAAAAAAGTGCCAGGTGCATGCTCTAATTTGGCAGCGGAACTTACTGTCTCCGCATTGTTATAATATTGTCTTGTCATTTATGTTTCGTTCAAAAGGTTGTCAGAAAGATTGAACTGAAGCCAGGATGAAAAGTAAAACTATTGTGTATGCAGGCAGGGTGACAAATTGACATCAGTGAAGCAAATGTTTGCTGTTGGAGATTATTTACTAGATGACCCATTCCTCAGAGGCGGTTATGCGGATAACCCGAAGGTGCTGGGTTTGCTGCCTAAGCAGTTACGCCGCTGTGGGTTCCAACTTCCATTGTCTTCTGTCTTGGGCCACGGTGGATCAGTGGGTGATAAGTTTCCCGTCTGTAACACTGTAGATATCGTTTATGAGTTCGGAGGAATCGAACCAGCGCGTAGGTGGTCGTCTTCTGTCTCGTGGGTACCAGACTGCTGTCGCTGTGCTCCAACGGTCATCAGTTCTCCGAAGCAGGTGACCAACCGAGCAGTGCTTTGCCTTGGCTGCGTGGGTAACTGCATACTTCACCAATGACATCTGCCGTACGTCAGTGTTGTGAAGACCTTTTAAACGTTGGTTGTTGAGCGTGAGGCCGATCATACATCACTTTGGGGAGACGAGTTTAGACTCTATTTCTTTTGTAAGAGCCCATGTTTCTGCGGCATAACACATTGCAGATTGAATAGGGAGGCCCGCCGACTCTGGTTGTAGGTATGGTCTAGTGCCGTCTTTATGGACAAGAAAGCCGCCCAGCCCGCACGATGACATCTGGTCAGCTTTGAGTTTAGGTCGTTTTGCATGTTTAATAAGCATCCCAGGTAGGTATACTCCTCTACGTCCTCCAGATTCTCACCATCGAGGATGACTGGTCATTTGTAGTGAAGCGGTTACACATGTCTTTTGTCTTGGAGGTGTTCATCTTTCTCCCTACTTTGTGAAGCATAGCTCTTGGAGAAATTACCATAATTACTCAAAGGTGCTGGGTTGGCTCCCCAATTACAGCACCAGCCATTACCCCGGGGAAGCAAACCCTTAGAAAATACAGTAGGAAGCACCCGATTATATAAAATGTATGATGAAGTCAGGTGCACTGGGCCAACATGCGCAAAATAAAAACATAGTGCAATGCACAACACCTTGGGGAATAGAGAAATAAGGCGAACTCAAAAAATTGTTTATTTAAATTCTGAGATGTACTAAAAAAGGTCAGACTGGACCATTTTAGCTGTAGTGTAATGCTAGGCTTCTCAGTATGCTTACTACTATGAGGATCTCTATTGATTCCACCTCATTGGCCAGTCTGCTGTTTCCTCTTAGCACTCATGTCACGAGGTAGATGGTTAGAACTGCCTTATCTGTGTAAGACTGGAGTCTTATGAATTGATATGATGTGTGGATAAAATATATTGGATTGCTGTCCCAAAAAGCAGATCTAGTTCTACAGTAGATTCTGGCTCACTGTGGGATCCTTGGAAACGAAAAAACATGGGCTCGCAAAAGCTGGAAGTGGCGACACGCAGAATCGCCATCCACAGAGCTATAAAGAAGCAAAGCCACTCATCAAATGATCAATTTAGGTCAGAATGGAAACACCAGCACAAAGAAGCCAGAAAATGATAGTATAGACAAATTTGGCAGACAAAGATATTCATACTATGAATGGGTCATTGCAGACTCAAGACCCACCTCCACAGAATGGGTCTCAGAGACACCACCACGTGCAATTGTGAAGCACCCAAGCAAACATCAGAACATATCCTGCACGACTGCCCTACTTATACAGACCAAAGAGAGACAGTCTGGTCCGGGGAAGCAACCATGCTTGAAAAACTGTGGGGACCGGTGATGATCTGAAACGCTCAACCTCCTTGGTGAACCTCACTGAGCTAGAAGCATAACATCAGTTGATCGAAGAATAAGAAGATACCTTGTGTGCTTATTACTTATTCTATGTGAGTTAACACTGATTTGTCTGGTTATTGTTGATTTCAGGTGAATGGGAAGCGAATGTGTTGGTTATGTGATCAAGCATATAAAAGAGTTCTGGCAAAAACCCAGAAAACACAGGAAATGGTTATCAGACCATCAGCTGGGTTATCGTTATCATCCGTGGATTCTCCCAGCAAGTTAAACTCGACAGCTAATGATGGACAGAACTTTCCAGCTAGTCAGGCTATACCTTCATCAACATCATTTGAAGGCATGACAGTTCTCGAGCGTCTTACAAAACTGGCTACAAGCGGTGGTAGCAGTAGAGGCAACACTCCACCTTTCGAAGCTGACAAGTCTGCTGCTAAAACGGAGGGAGAAAGCAGATTAGTGGAAAAACTCCAGAGCTTGTCAGATGAGACAAAAAGTAAAGAAGACGATGAAGAAGCGAAACAACGCCAAACCAGACACCAGAAGCACCACCTTCTCTCTCAAAATAAAAGAGGTCGTTCTAAGTAAGTGACAAGAACCATTTTGGCCAGTGTGTCAGGTAGTTGTGCTTTGTTAATTGAGATGTCATAAAACCATAATAATTTATTTGGATTAACAGGCTCTCTCATATCAACTAAAAGGGGACGACGTGGTTAAGTGACACGGCTTACAACCAGAAGGTGCTGGGTTCGATCCCGATCACAGCACCGGCCGTTACCCCGGGGAAGCAAACCCTTAGAAAATGCAGGAGGAAGCAGACCCTTACATAAAATGAATGCTGAAGTCGGATGCACTGGGCCGACAGGCGCAAAATAAAAACGCAGTGCAACGCACACCGCCTTGGGGATTAGAGAAATAAGGCGAACGCACACACACAAAAAAAAATATCAAATAAAGAGAAGGGATCGAAGAAGGATGGCTGACCTGGTACTAATAAATACCTGATAAAGTCAAATGTGTCGGACCGAAAGGTGCAAATATCGCAGTCAATGTATAAACTACAACACAACGCATTTCGTTCTCTGAACTACATCCTGCTACTTGCAAAGCCCTTTTTAGGGCTTGGTAGTGGGAGTTTGAGAATGATGAACGACTATTAAACAAATTTTTTTTTTTTTTCCTGGTCACGTCAAATTTGGCAGATTTATGTCTCACTGTCCAAGGCAAGTCATGGCAACTGTATGTGAAATAGTTATTTTTAAAAATCTACCCCTGAAATTAAATTTGGAATACTCAAACAAGTATTTGCTTTTTCCCATCAATAGGCATTACTACATTCACTTTCTTGTGTGTCCCAGTTACCACATTCACTTTCTTTTGTGTCCCAGTTACCACATTCACTTTCTTGTGTCCCAGTTACCACATTCACTTTCTTGTGTCCCAGTTACCACATTCACTTTCTTGTGTCCCAGTTACCACATTCACTTTCTTGTGTCCCAGTTACCACATTAACTTTCTTGTGTCCCAGTTACCACATTCACTTTCTTGTGTCTCAGTTACCACATTCACTTTCTTGTGTCTCAGTTACCACATTCACTTTCTTGTGTGTCTCAGTTACCACATTCACTTTCTTGTGTGTCCCAGTTACCACATTCACTTTCTTGTGTGTCCCAGTTACCACATTCACTTTTTTGTGTCCCAGTTACCACATTCACTTTTTTGTGTCCCAGTTACCACATTCACTTTCTTGTGTCCCAGTTACCACATTCACTTTCTTGTGTGTGCCAGTTAAAGTCTAAATCACATTTGTATTGAATATCATCCAAATGTAATCCTGGTGTATGTTTATTGACCTAATCAAATAATAAATAATTTCTCAAATTTTGAAGTCCAAACTTCATCTATAGATTACTGAAAACTCTACATTAAACGATAACCTGGTAGTCATAAATGCCTGATGAAGTCGAATGTGTCGGACCGAAAGGTGCAAATATCGCAGTCAACGTATAAACTACGACAACTCATTTCGTTGGCTGGACTACATTCTGCTACTTGCAAAGCCCTTTTTAGGGCTTGGTAGTGGGAGTTTGAGAACAAACAGAGAAGAATAATATCATCAAGTGCTATGCCTGGCTGATCAAATCTTTAGCTTAACTCTTGACAATCCAACCTAGTTTTGCATATCTGTGTCTTACAGTTCACAGCAAGTCTGCATGTCAAATAGTTTTTTCCTTCAAAATATCATTCATTAATGTTAAACAAAATTAGCTAAAATTGCAATCGTAAGGTCTTAAGACACATAATTACATAGCCCCAAATAATTTTTGTTATCGTTTTTACTCACGGCACATGTCCAAATTTGAGCATGACCACTTCCACTGCTGTCATCTGTTTCAAGGTCATGGTTTGAATCGAACGCGTATTGAATATCCATGTATATTCAAAGTGCATGGCCATTGGCCTGAACAAATAAGTCACTTCTCAGCTCTTGAACTGCTAAATTCCAATGCGCAGAATGCCACAACATTAGAAATTCACAAAAAACATAAATACCCACAGAGGAAACTCTTCATTAACCTGTAGCACTCCAATGTCCTGTCTCTTCTAACCAGCTCGGCCTGCAAAAACGGTGTGCGGAAAAAATTTATTTTTTTTTAAACGGAGTCACTCCTGACAGCCATTTTTTACTGCTGACTACGCCCTCCATATATACACGATATTTTGCCGGTTAAAGTATCGTATGTGCGATTACAAATGGCTTTTGAACAGTTTTAATTTTGTATACGCCGTTTGGAGCAAGCCGACTTTTTGCGAAAGGGGAAGTAGGTTGTTGAGAAAGATTTTTATCGCGTAGATCTGTTTATTTTGTTTGTTTAAATGAAAGAACTACGTTTGAATTGGAAACTAACAGTTGTCTAGATATTGTAAACACAGAATCGATACGTTGTTGTGGTTTCCATGGTTTTCTATCGAAGCGACTAGGCCTAGTGGTCGAGTCCAAATTTTTCCCGAGATTTTCATAAATTTTCAACTTCATCTTTTTAAATCTCAAAAACTAACAAACATACAACAAAAACAATAACACCTACATGTTCGTTATGCTATTGTGTATCTACACACGAGAAAAACATATTTATTGACAAACAAACATAAAAGTTACAAATTTTGAAAGACGACTACCACAGCGACTAATTAAGAAAATTAATTAGGTCAAATTTAGTCACTTATTATGTAGCGTGCCTAAGGTTAAATGGAAGCTGCACATGGGCCAGATAATCGGCTGTTTAAGGCTATTTCAAGACCTGAAAAAAAACCGTAACTAAATGTAACGTAACTGAACATAGTGTATGGGCTATAAATTAAGACGTGAACAGACACTGATGTTCTGTGTGCGGCACGTCCAATTGAAAGGTACTGGTAAGCGTGGTCAATATGGTCCAGCAAAACAATTTATTGTCACCTTAATTACATTAATGGGATCAAGATGCTGAGCAGCGCATAAGTTGCAGTGGTCAGCGACCCATAGCTGACTGCCAGGGCCAGTGAACCAGAGCTGCCAAGACTCTTCTACACCTTCATGTGGTGATCCTAGATAACAGACTGCAACAGAGCAGACTGGCTAAGAAGGGATTGAAAAGGGAAGGCTAACTTGGTTGGTTTTCAAAAATGTCTGCTGAAGTTGAATGTGTTAAGCCGAAAAAAGTGCAAATATCACAGTCAAGCTGTAAACTATGACACAGCGCAGTCCGTTCTCTGGACTACATACTGCTACTTGCAAAGCCCCCTCCAGGGCTTGGTAGCGGAGATTGAGAATGAAGTCAAGTCGTCAATTTCATTAATCATTGGATATAATTGTCTCAAGGTCAGGTGCATCATACTAAGAACCTACCTCTAGTCCACTAAAGCTGATGAGAAATCTAGCATTACATAACAGCAATGACAACTCAAGCCTGACTTCTTCAGTATACCTTGAGAAAGACGAGCCAAAACAACTTGCTATGAGAGAATATTTAACAAGAGGGAACAACTCAGGGCGAGTATCTTTACACACGAACACATACAATATTGGTTTACATTTGGGGTTGCAGGAGTTTGGCCACCCTGCTCTTGATCCATGGTGGGACTTCATGTTATTTTATACATTTGATCATGTCCTAGCATCAAGGAGACCCACTTTTGTCTGTCTGCCAGTCATATCAATGTCCTAGCAATAAGGAGACCCACTTTTGTCTGTCTGCCAGTTATATCAATCATGTCTTAGCATCAAGGAGACCCACATTTGTCTTGTCTGTCAGTCATATCAATGTCTTAGCAACAAGGAGACCCACTTTTCTCTGTCTGCCAGTCATATCAATGTCCTAGCAACAAGGAGACCCACTTTTGTCTGTCTGTCAGTCATATAAATGTCTTAGCAACAAGGAGACCCACTTTTCTCTGTCTGCCAGTCATATCAATCTCCTAGCAACAAGGAAACCCACTTTTGGCTTGTCATCAAGATGTCCCATTTTAGTGTGGTCTGTCTGTCATGGCGCTGGACTGTCATGGCTGTCGCATGTCTTATCTCATGTTAACACATTGAGCAATAAATGCTGTTGTGTGCCAATATTTGTCATTCTCTGCGAGGGTCTTATTGTGGTACTCATACACTTGACAGAGAGGATGATGTTGCTGGCGATGTCAAGAAACAAAAGTCAGAGAAAAATGCAGCAAATGGTGTAGTGGCAGCAGCATCTACTCCCAAGAGGTAAGTAAATCAACTAGATTGCTCTCTTATTGACATTCGTGATTTTCATTTTCTGTATGAGATTGTTACTCAAAAGGGGAGCCAGTGGATTTTATATATCTAGATTTTGCAAAGGCGTTTGATAGAGTACCTCATCAAAGATTATTTTGAAAGTTAAAATCACACGGAATAGGTGGGGAAGTTGATAAATGGATTGAAAATTGATTAACCAGAAGAAGACAGAGAGTGGGCATAAATAAGGAGTACTCTGAGTGGTGTGAAGTGACGAGTGGAGTGCCACACAGCTGCGTTATGGGACCAATTTTGTTCTTGATATATATAAACGATTTGGACATTGATATCAGATCATTGATTGCAAAATTTGCTGATGACACAAAACTGTGTAGTAGTGTCTCATTTTAAGCAGAAGTGGTTATATTGAGCTCGGATTTAGATACAATTCAAGAATGGTCTGCGAGCTAGCAAATAGAGTTTAATGTAGATAAATGTACAGGCATCCACATGGGTAAGAACAATATTTAGAAAGAAAGATAAGGAAAGAGACCTAGGGATTAAAATAGATCATACAGGTAAAGTGAGTGAGCAAGTCCAGGTAGCAGTGGAAAAGACAAATGCAATGTTAGGTATGATAAAAAGAAATATTAAACATAGGAGCAAGGAAGTGATAGTCAAACTGTATAAAGCATTAGTTAGACCTAGATTAGAGTACTGTGTACAGGTGTGGAGTCCTTATCGTAGAGGTGATATAAACATGCTGGAAAGGATACAAAAAAGAGTGACAAAGCTGATAGTGGAATTCCAGAATTACAGTTATGAGGAAAGACTCAGAAAAACGGCCTACAGTGTCTAGAAGAGAGAAGAATTCGTGGTGACTTAATACAGGTTTATAAGATGATCAGAGGAATGGATAAATTAGACTATAACCTACAAGAACAAGAGGGCATAGTTACAAATTAACTAATGAAAGGTCCAGATTAGATATTAGAAAAAAAATTTTCAATCGGAGAGTGGTGAATGCTTAGAATACATTGCCACAGTAAGTAGTGGTGGCAGGGACAATTAATGCATTTAAGAAATAGATTGGATGCACATATCTTTTAGAGAAAGGAAATGTAAAATAAACTGGTTGTATGACTCTGCAGAGTCTTCTAAACCAGTATACAAATGTTAAGTTACTGTGTTATGGTCATTTGGTTTCTGTCCTCTAAGGTTGACTATTGTGTTAAATGGATTATGCCCTCTATGGGTTTACTTGTGTCATCTGATAGATTTCATCAATCTTGCCCATGGACTAACACAGAACAAGTAATCATGGAATTAGCACTTTTTTTTATCCTGGTGTTTTGATGCTCATCTTTATATGATCACATTCCTCCATTTTAAATGTACTTTATTTACTAATTGCTCGGGTATACATTGAAGCTTATATTTTATCTGTCCTTGAAATAGAAGTGTTTGGAAAATTATATTTATTCGTTTCTCTTCTACCCATGGGTGTACCCTGTTTGCCAGAACGAGTGCCAGACCATTCTATCCAATGTCTTCCTTTTGGACTGGTTCCAGTCTAGTCCACAGTCTCTTGTAGACTCTCTTAATTTGTCATATCAGCAGACTTTCGATCAGGGTCTGGATTTGTTTTCCCTGACTGCCATGGTGTAGCAGAGAGGACAGGACCTTGCTCTAATCTACACAGCTAATCCTGAATAATCTTACAGAAGAAACTCCGGTAAACAAATCATTTATTTCACACTAAACGATCACTCTTCTCTTCCTGACACACTCCCTTCAATACAGGGATAGTCTAACCTAACCAATCTATACTCCTAACGCTGAGCTACTGACAATAGTCACCTTTCTCGTGCTTGGCCGGTCGTGACGTCTGCGTGTCCGAGTTGTGGCCGGAACAGCGCCGGTTGGTACCTCGCATCGTGACCTCAACTCAGGTAGATCGTCCTTTGGTCTCGAAAACACAAATCAGCAGCAGCAGATGTAAATTGAACTATTGGGCGATATCAGGAAAAACCGACTCAGCAGCCGCAGGTATGAACTTGCCTGTGTTGAACCGGAGCCGACTGACCACGTGATAGTGTCCCGGGGACAACGTTTACACGTCTTCTCAATTCGTGCAGTCTCCGCTCTGCGTTCCCCCAATCGGGTATCATTGAGAAGACCCCAGAGCTTTCCTTCTTTGCTCCTGGCCCGCCAGACTTTTTATACTTCGAGACTATTTTCTCAGCCCGGGACTACAGGCAAGATGGCATCGCTATTACTCCGCCATCCTGAGCGGTACTCACCGACTCCGACTAAGTGTTCAGGTCCCGATGGGAAGTCCGTGGGGAGACGAGATTTGTTTCCCCCAGACTAAATCTGTCACAATGGTACAGCTGGAAAATAAAAGCACCTGTAAAATTGTGGTAAAGAAATATTGTAACAATCTTTTTTAATGGGTTTTTCGTGGGTTTTTTTTTTTAATAACAAAGTTGTGGGATAAAATGTATATTTTCTTAATGCCAAGAACTCAGATGTGTCATTTAATATGAACACAGAAAGAACTCAGATGTGTCATTTAATATGAACACAGAAAGAACTCAGATGTGTCATTTAATATGAACACAGAAAGAACTCAGATGTGTCATTTAATATGAACACAGAAAGAACTCAGATGTATCATTTAATATGAACACAGAAAGATGTGTCATTTAATATGAACACAGAAAGAACTCAGATGTGTCATTTAATATGAACACAGAAAGAACTCAGATGTGTCATTTAATATGAACACAGAAAGAACTCAGATGTGTCATTTAATATGAACACAGAAAGAACTCAGATGTGTCATTTAATATGAACACAGAAAGAACTCAGATGTGTCATTTAATATGAACACAGATGCTTGTTTTCACAGTACAGGTAGCAACGTTTCTGAGGCTGGTATGGACTCAACAGCTTCAGAAAATGTCATTCTTATTACCCAGCTAAGGGAGCAAATTGAAAGTCTCAAGAGACAAATGGCGGTGAAGGACCAGCTGCTCTTGGAGAAAGACAAGAAGGTTAGCATATCACTTGATGACTCTAGTAGTTGGGTGGCGATAAGGGGACAGATGTGCTTATAAACATGGCAGCCAGATATTCTGTCTTGTATTTGGGCTTTACCTTGATGTGGGCAGCTGACGTGCCTTGTTGACTTTGTCCCATGGAGCCATGCTCCTGGCAGGTTCAACCAGTCTGAACAGGTCGTGAGGGTTTGGATAGAAATAACTTAGACGGAAGGAAGACTAACGTCTGATCAGGCATAACATAATGATCAGATATGTTAGTCAGGTTCAGGCACAACATGCTGATCAGACATGTTAGTCAGGGTCAGGCACAACATACTGACCAGACATGTCAGGGTCAGGCACAACATACTGACCAGACATGTTAGTCAGGGTCAGGCACAACATACTGACCAGACATGTCAGGGTCAGGCACAACATACTGACCAGACATGTTAGTCAGGGTCAGGCACAACATACTGACCAGACATGTCAGGGTCAGGCACAACATACTGATCAGACATGTTAGTCAGGGTCAAGCAAAATCTACTGGTCAAGACTCTCACCTCGGCTTCCTCGCAGCGCTCCCTGGAAATGGACATGGCTAGCAAGGTGATGGGATCGACACGATCTCTGTACTAGTGAGCGACACGAAGATGAAGCCAAGCATAGCACAACCGACTAGAGGACCGCATTCCACCTTCATTAGCATACTCAGGATGTGAGGAAAGCTACGACAACCCACCACTTAGCATCCTTTTCAGGGCGCACAGTAATCCTACTCATTGTGGGCATTCAACAACAACATAACTCCAGGTCCAACAAATATGGAATATTCGAGAAACAACAAAAGGACAAATTATTGACCAGCTCCCAAAGATCCGTCACAGCTGAGCACCTACATGAAAACCAATTAACCATTTTAGCTCCCCTAAACCGATGGTATAAAGATTTGTCTGGGGTATTGTCTCTGAATACTTAGTGAATACTTAGCGTTGCATTCGTGACCGGTTTTTGTTACAGAAACGGCTGAATCTAAAACGAGGCCACTTCCTCCCTTTTTGAAAACAATAAGGTGACTAGCTTGACTTTAAACAATTTGATTTGTTCACATGGATTTGGGAGGTTGTTCACATGGATTTGGGAGGTTGTTCACATGGATTTGGAAGGTTGTTCACATGGATTTGGGAGGTTGTTCACATGGATTTGGGAGGTTGTTCACATGGATTTGGGAGGTTGTTCACATGGATTTGGGAGGTTGTTCACATGGATTTGGGAGGTTGTTCACATGGGTTTGGGAGGTTGTTCACATGGGTTTGGGAGGTTGTTCACATGGATTTGGAGGTTGTTCATATGGATTTGGGAGGTTGTTCACATGGATTTGGGAGGTTGTACACATGGATTTGGGAAGGTTGTTCACGTGGATTTTGGAAGGTTGTTCACATGGATTTTGGAGGCTGTTCACGTGGATTTGGGAGGCTGTTCACATGGATTTTGGAAGGTTGTTCACATGGATTTTGAAAGGTTGTTCACATGGTGGAAAATAACAGATATGCCGACCTGGTTAGGAACACTATCAGTCCTTTGTGGCAATTTCATGGATTGACAAGACAACTGATGTACCCAAAAATGGGTAAGTCTAAATGTGTGGGACGTAATAACAAAATATGTGGAAACTAGAAGGTTTGGGACGTAATAACAAAATATGTGGAAACTAGAAGGTTAACCTTGACCACACAGTCCATAAAATCCCATTCCCATGTGCTCCTGAGAAAATACGCACAAGGTAGACGTGAAGCTATTTACTATTACAAAACTAGGCTACAGTTAAGGAAGAGGTTCACTGGCACAGCATGGGGATCAGACAAGGAGATTGTAATCTTTACAGACTCATTATCTGACCTTCAATCTCTGGAAGATGGTAGTCATTGTAACCCTGAACTTACCCAAATATCCCTAGATGTCAACCAGCTTCTCACATCCCATGAAGTCAGAATAGTTATACAATGGATCCCTGGTCACTCAAATACACCTGGCAATAACAAAGCAGACAGACCAGCTAAGAAGGGATCAAGTCAAGAACAACAATACACACCAACAACCCTAAAAACGGTCACACAACTACTGAAGACTGCAAACAATGAGACCTGGCTGAAAGGATGGGAAATACTGGGAGAGAAATCTACAAATATATGGCCATCCCAAAGACAACATCAAACTCCTGAAAAGGAAATATCAAAGCATTCTTTGCACTCAGCACATAGTCACTTGAACAGAACATACCCCTGAGTGTCGGCTGTACACACATCCCATACCCCAGAGTGTCGGCTGTGCACACATCCCATACCCCAGAGTGTCGGCTGTACACACATCCCATACCCCAGAGAGCCGGCTGTACACACATCCCATACCCCAGAGTGTCGGCTGTGCACACATCCCATACCCCAGAGTGTCGGCTGTACACACATCCCATACCCCAGAGTGTCGGCTGTACACACATCCCATACCCCAGAGTGTCTGCTGTACACACATCCCATACCCCTGAGTGTCGGCTGTGCACACATCCCATACCCCATAGTGTCGGCTGTGAACACATCCCATACCCCTGAGTGTCGGCTGTGCACACATCCCATACCCCATAGTGTCGGCTGTACACACATCCTATACCCCTGAGTGTCGGCTGTGCACACATCCCATACCCCATAGTGTCGGCTGTGAACACATCCCATACCCCTGAGTGTCGGCTGTGCACACATCCCATACCCCTGAGTGTCGGCTGTGCACACATCCCTATGAAATTGTTGAGCACCATCTGTTTTAATGTCCTGTGCTTGTGTTAAGAAAAAGCTTCTTCCTCTGAGGTCAGACAAATGGAACACTTTGTGCAAACTAAACAACAGCTTCTTCCTCTGAGGTCAGATTAAATAGAACACTTTGTGTGAAACTAAACAACAGCTTCTTCCTCTGAGGTCAGATTAAACGGAACACTTTGTGTGAAACTAAACAACAGCTTCTTCCTCTGAGGTCAGATTAAATGGAACACTTTGTGTGAAACTAAACAACAGCTTCTTCCTCTGAGGTCAGATTAAATGGAACACTTTGTGTGAAACTAAACAACAGCTTCTTCCTCTGAGGTCAGATTAAATGGAACACTTTGTGTGAATCTAAACAACAGCTCACAAACACTTGCAGGTACCACTAAATGGCATCGGGCCAAAGAGCAAAAGCCCACAGACCGCTGGATCAATGACCAACCAACCATGACAAAACTATGTGCTCTAATTGAATTATTCTGTTCTTATTCGGCACATAAATGATTTGATAATTCTAGTCTGGGTTGCCAGTTTATTGATTGCGATGCCAACATCCAACTCAGAGGAATGGCATGGTTTGAAATGCCTTTTACTGGCTTTATCCTAAATGAATTTTTATTTTATTCGAGTTGCAGAAAAGATAGATTAACAAATATCATATTCAAGATATAATAAAGTTCTTTCACAAAACAGACAAAATATTTCAAGCATCGCAGCCAAATAAGCGCTTGTTAATTGTGTTATGTGACTGACAGATGTTGTTTAATCCATGTTCCCAGATCACAGAGTTAAGGGCTCAGAAGTATGAGACAGACAAGGAGTTCCGAACCAAGGTTCAGGCCATGCACCGCAGCCATGCCATGGCCATTGAAAACTTACAGGTTAGAGTTATACATGTCTGTGGCACTTGTATAGATTAATATGTTACGGTGAGCTGACGTTATTTCATAAAGTCAACCATTCCGTAGCACCCAGGGTGAGCTGACATTATGTCATCTGTCACAAGTTGGCCATTCAGTGGTACCCAAGGTGAGCTGACATTATGTCATCTATCACAAGTTGGCCATTCAGTGGTACCCAGGATGAGCTGACATTATGTCATCTGTCACAAGTTGGCCATTCATCGGTACCCAGGATACACTGACATTATTTCATTGGCCACACACAAATGGACCATTCAATGTTATACAGGGTAGAAAGACTACTGTAATCCTCCAGACATTTTTTAATAAGTTACTAAAGAGGTTTGCTCACGAGGCTAGCAAACTCATATAATATGAATTCCTACAAATACCACCATTGCAAGAATAACTGTACTTGCTTTAATACAGGCTTTCATGTAAGCAGCAATGCTGCTGTACTGACCTGATGCTTTGTATAGAGAGTAAAGAAGGCTATGAGAGGTATAACAGAAGTACAATACATGCGAGTGCTTCAGTACCCTGGCAGGCATGACTGCTGCAGGACCCTGACAGACGGGTGACTGCTTCAAGACCCTGACAGGCGGGTGACTGCTTCAAGACCCTGACAGGCGGGTGACTGCTTCAAGACCCTGACAGGCGGGTGACTGCTTCAAGACCCTGACAGGCGGGTGACTGCTTCAAGACCCTGACAGACATGAGAGTGCTCTAGAACCCTTTCAGACATGGAACTGTTCCAAGACCCTTTCAGACGTGAGACTGCTCCAGGACACTTGCAGACATGGGACTATAATAAAAATACGTCAAGGTGGTTCCATAGCAGACACTGCCATGATTACACTACCTTTCAGCTTATTCTGAGATGGGGTGACCTCGCCACCTTGTCTCTCTTTGACCATGTTAAAGACATCTGTCATTACCTCACACAACTTTGTGTCTCTCTTTGACCATGTTAAAGACATCTGTCATTACCTCACACAACTTTGTGTCTCTCTGACCATGTTAAAGACATCTGTCATTACCTCACACAACTTTGTGTCTCTCTTTGACCATGTTAAAGACATCTGTCATTACCTCACACAACTTTGTGTCTCTCTTTGACCATGTTAAAGACATCTGTCATTACCTCATACAATGGTATATCTCTGACCAGGTTAAAGACGTCTGTCCATTACCTCACACAACTTTGTGTCTCTCTGACCATGTTAAAGACATCTGTCATTACCTCACACAACTTTGTGTCTCTCTGACCATGTTAAAGACATCTGTCATTACCTCACACAACTTTGTGTCTCTCTTTGACCATGTTAAAGACATCTGTCATTACCTCATACAATGGTATATCTCTGACCAGGTTAAAGACGTCTGTCCATTACCTCACACAACTTTGTGTCTCTCTGACCATGTTAAAGACATCTGTCATTACCTCACACAACTTTGTGTCTCTCTGACCATGTTAAAGACATCTGTCATTACCTCACACAACTTTGTGTCTCTCTGACCATGTTAAAGACATCTGTCATTACCTCATACAATGGTATATCTCTGACCAGGTTAAAGACGTCTGTCCATTACCTCACACAACTTTGTGTCTCTCTGACCAGGTTAAAGACGTCTGTTCATTACCTCATACAATGATATATCTCTGACCATGTTAAAGACATCTGTCATTACCTCATACAATGATATATCTCTGACCATGTTAAAGACATCTGTCCATTACCTCATACAACTTTGTGTCTCTTTGGGCAGGTCAAGAACAGAGAACTGACTCGCCAAGTGTCATCATTGACAAAGAGCAAGAAATCAACAGATACCTCCTCCCTGAGCCTATCTACCTCCTGAGAATACCTTCCTGACCTTGCCCTTTGATTTGATTCTCCTAATGTATTTATACAAAACTGTTTCAAAATTCAGCATTGGATAGACTGCCTTGGCAACTAGACACACATTTTAACAGCAGCCCAAATTTGTAAAACTCTTTGCAATTTGTCCTGTTCTGCCGAGTTCTGTCTTTCAGTCCATGGCAAGAGCTGCAACTCCGTATGTTAAAATTTAATTAAATAAAATTAGTTAAAATTAAACAGATTGAGCTAAAATTAGAATTTAAAGATCTTAGGACACATAATTAACTATCTATGACATGAAGCAGTCATTACAAAAACTTATAATAATATGATACGTTAATTGTCATAAATGTGAAGGGGGGGAAAATATAGCTACAGAAATATTGATGGTGCTCACAGCGTTGTGTGCATTTCTGCGTTAATCCCACAGTACCATTAGCACAATTCCTAATTTCTGTTTCCCAGTGAAAGTCTCAATCAGACATGTGTTGGATATCTAATTGTAATCCAAATGTGTCATCATTCATCTGATCAAATAATCAATAATTTCTTGAGTCTTTATGTCCAAATTTTATTCCACCAAAAGGAAATTTATATATTCACTAGGCTCTTCTTCTTCTGCGTTCGTTCTCAATCTTTGACTACAAAGTCCTGAACTGAGTTTTGCAAGTAGCAGGATGTAGTCCAGAGAGCGGCATGCGTTGTGTTGCTAGTTTACAGTTTGACTGCGATATTTGCACCTTTCAGTCCGACACATCCGTCTTCGGCAGAACTAGGCTCTTAAATGTCCACCTAACAGAAATAACTACATTAAAAAATATCTGCATATGTGTGGATCATCTGCTATCAATCAAGCTATTATTAAATGCCTCACTGTATGATAGAACATAACGCATGTGTTCGAAGTTGACGATGGTCGATCAGACGGAAACAGAAGTTGAACTTTTTACAAAACCTCATGAAAAATTTACCTAATTTCCTCTGGAGCCACACTAATTTCCAGCACGTCACATTTTGATATGGTTGTTGAGTTTAAGAGCATGTAACCTTTTTATTTGTTTGCCTATAGATACGATTGTGTTGAATGAAGAACTTGTTGGTGTTATTGTTTTTGTTGTGTGAGTGTTAGTTTCGGAGATACAAGAGGATTGTGAAAAGAAAATTTATAAAACAAAGCACACAGATTTAGACTCGCAGATTAGGGAACGTCGACCCTCAATAAATCCTTAGAAATCACCACAAAGCACTGATAGTGTTCTTTTATAAAATCAGCATATTTGTTAGTATCTACCACGAACGTATTTATTTGAACTACAGAAACAAACTAAACAGATCAACTTCACAAAGATCTTTTGCAACATCTTAACTTCACCTTCTCAGTAATGGGCTGGCTCCAAAAGAAGACAAAAAAGTGTTTCACATTCATTTTTCATTTAACACAAAGACTTTTCATGGTTCAAACCTGTGAAAAAGGAAGTGACGTTTTTGACAAATAAATGGACTAGAATTTTGTTGATTTCCACGGTAGCGCGCTTGTCTATACATGATTAAAATGGTGTATTTCAGCCGTTGCTAGTTTGCGACTTTGGCCGTGAAGTGTACATTTTTGTTTTTCATGGCACTGGCAAGGTAAAGGTTAAAAGACATCTGCGCATGTGTGTGGATCATCTGCTATCATTCAAGATATTTTGAAACCTGAAACTTCTCACTGTATGATAGAACATAATGCATGTGTTAGAAGTCTAACGGCACAAGTGTACAGAAAAACAAAGTACAGCAAAAATACACTGTCGGATATTCTGGGCCTTTTCTGTTTAATCTGTATACCAGGGAGACCATCACACCTCAGTTAGATACATTATCCAGCAAACATATGATTATATCAACATGTCGTAATGTGTACACGGATACTGCTTCTGCTTGTAAATAATTATTTATAATATGAATCTCAGAAAAGTGCATTTATAAGGATGGGTGCGTAGATGCCTTTTAGTGTGTTTTGTAGACTTGAAGTATAAGATTGGAACTTGATGTTTCTCAAGGTCTGGGTAGATATTGTTTTTTAGACTTGATATGTAAGTTTGGAACTTGATGTTTCTCAAGGTCTGGGTAGATATTGTTTTTTAGACTTGATATGTAAGTTTGGAACTTGATGTTTCTCAAGGTCTGGGTAGATATTGTTTTTTAGACGAGATGTAAGTTTGTAACTTGATGTTTCTCAAGGTCTGGGTAGATATGTTTGTTTTTTAGACTTGAGATGTAAGTTTGGAACTTGATGTTTCTCAATGTCTTGGAAGATATGTTTTTTAGACAAGATGTAAGTTTGGAACTTGATGTTTCTCAAGGTCTGGGTAGATATGTTTTTTGATGAGATGTAAGATTGTTGTTGTTGTTTAATGCTCATAATGAGTAAGTTTATTTTGTGCGCCCAGAAAAAGACATTAAGTGATGGGTTCTAGTAACTTTCCTCACATCCCAAGCATGCTGATGAAGGTGGATCGCGGGCCTCCAGGCAGTTGTGCTATGCTTGGTTCCATCTGCATGGCGCTAACTACTATGGTGATCATATTGATCCACATCTCGTCAGCCTGGCTGCCTTAAAAACAGCTTGTTTCTATGAAACGCTACATGGAAGAGAGATTGGGATCATGGTCAGTGTATTGTGCCTGACCCTGACGTGACGTCCCGGTCAGTATGGTGTGCCTGACGTGACGTCCCGGTCAGTATGGTGTGCCTGACCCTGACGTGACGTCCCGGTCAGTATGGTGTGCCTGACTAGACTAGCGTCTCAGTTCCCCATATAAGATTGTAACTTGATGTTTCTCAAGATGTGGGAAGCTATGTTTGTTTTTTAGACTTGATATGTGAGTTTGTAACTTGGTGTTTCTGTAGTTGTTTGCTTTACAAATTTGAGATGTAAGATTGGAACTCTAGTCGTTCACAAATATTTTTTTTTTGCTGCGTACTTGTCACCAACAAATCCTGATAGAGAAAACCAGAGAAGAACAATTGAATGACATTATTCTGTGTGTGTATTTATAGATGAATGGAATAACGAAAGAGCAATGAGCTAGGTTGAAGTTTTTACAAAATACCTGCAAATTTGGGTATCTGGTGGACAGGATCAGACTTTTATTATGTGCCTAGGGTTTATCAGTGGTGCAATGTTTTTGATTTTTTTAGTAAGGTATTTTTCTGGAAACTTGATGCAGCTTTCAAAATATTTTGGTGTTATTTTTAATCAAATTGACACTGGTTTTTTTTTGTTATTTTTAATCAAATTGTCACTGGTTTTTTGTTATTTTTAATCAAATTGTCACTGGTTTTTTGTTATTTTTAATCAAATTGACATTGGTTTTGTTGTTATTTTTAATCAAATAGTCACTGGTTTTTTTGTTATTTTTTAATCAAATTGACACTGGTTTTTTTTTTATTTTTTAATCAAATTGACACTGGTTTTTTTATCACTTGTTTCACAGCATCTATTTTGTAATGTAAGCTGACATTTGTTTAATGTTTTTACTTTAGGCAGTTTTGAATAATATAGACAATGGTTTTGTTTTGGAATAATGTAGGTCAAACATTTTTATTAAATATAGCAGGGCTTTTCATCGAGTTTTTGGGGTTTGCAAGAAGTTGATAGGGAGTCATGTGAGATCTTTTTTTTTTTTTTTTTAATGAGCCTTTATTTTTAAGCTTTGTGCCACAGGCAATATTAGCTCTCAAGGTGGTCAATACTTATCCATATGGTTGTCAATACTTGTCCATGTGGTTGTCAATACTTGTCCATATGGTTGTCAATACTTGTCCATGTGGTTGTCAATACTTGTCCATGTGGTTGTCACTTCTTGTCCATATGGTTGTCACTTCTTGTCCATGTGGTTGTCACTACTTGTCCATGTGGTTGTCACTACTTGTCCATGTGGTTGTCACTACTTGTCCATGTGGTTGTCACTACTTGTCCATGTGGTTGTCACTTCTTGTCCATGTGGTTGTCACTTCTTGTCCATGTGGTTGACAATACCGTTTTAAGTTATTAAAAGAGCACAGGCAATTATTATAATACAATTATTCTGAAAGCTTACTGATCAAGTCAGATATAGATGTCATACTTTTTCTGTTAAGGTAGCAACAGAACTTATAATCATTCAGGAGACAGCGTGGGCTCGTGGTTAAGTGACACGGCTCACAATCCGAAGATGCTGGGTTCGCTCCCCAATCACAGCACCGGCCGTTACCCCGGGGAAGTCAACCCTGAGAAAAAGCAGGAAGAAGCAGACCCTTACATAAAATGCATGATGAGTCTGATGCACTGGGCCAATAGGTGCAAAATACAAAGATAGTGCAACACACATCGTCTTGGGGAATAGAGAAATAAGGCGAACACAACGAAAAAAATAATCATTCTTGCAGAATCGAAATGCTGGTCTGTTGTGTTCTATATTATTGATCAAGTTATTTACTGTTATCACACAGTAAAACAACAGTCAAGGCTCAATTGTGAGAGGCCTGGTTTAAGGCATCCCATAAGGTAGTTTAATCAATTCTCATCTGTCATGTGGGGAGGTCACTCTCTTGTATTTTGACATGGTGGCAGTTGTTACTGACACATGGCTTCTGTTATTTTGTGACAAATGACATGCTGTCTGTGACATAATGATTCATTGTTAACAAATGTGACATAAGCCATCAATTTGGGAGGGGGGAGACAGGCAAGAATATGTGCACTGTAACCTTCCAAGAATGTTGTGAAGGTTGACTAATGAAGGTTGTGTTTGGAGCTAACAACCTCATTTTGATAACTATTATTACATAATCCACCACTGCAGAAGCAGACAGTAGTGCTTTGATGCAGCTATTTGATAGGAGATAGCCGCAGTGGTTGCTCTAAGCTTCACATGGAGCAGAAAGAGGACACAAGATGTCGTCAACACAAATCTAAACTGATCGAGTCTCATTGGTAAAGTGGTAGGACATTTGCTTTTCATGTCAAATATATCAGGTTTGGGAGACGGTGTATAATTAGGGGAAGAAAGGGCAACAAGGAAGGGAACTGCCCACTTCACCTAGTACAAGGAAGTCTATAGACAACGATGCACACCGTGGAACTGCTGTTACCATTACAACGCTCCAAAAAAGATTAGTGCCAGTTTGGCTACAAGATTCACATCTTCTAAACCCCTATAAAACCACTTGATTCAAGTTTGTATTCTTCAACCATCTATGGGGAATTCATTCTAGAGCTTTCTGTCAAGACTTCTCTTCACTCAGCAGGACTTTGGTCTGTGTGAATGGTTGGGGGTGCAGTGCCATGACGCAAATAGTTTTCTGTCGTAGTGGGGGGGGGATAGACCTCAACGCTAGCTGACTCTTGGGTCACACTCGGAATGTGGCAAGGGTCCTCCTATTCATGTCTATGTCACACCGACAAGATTCCTCGTAGAGATCACATGACCAGACATGTGCCACAGTTTAATGTGTTTACACCAAGAGCAAACAACTGTCAGAGTCGAATGTGTAGTGTTTGCACTGTGGACAAATGTGGTGAATGTTTGGAATGCATTGCCACAGGAAGTAGCGGAAAAAGGACAATTAATGCATTTAAGAATAGATTGTATGCGCATAGCTTTTAGAGCAATGAAATGTAAATGAAACTGGTTGTATATAGATTCTGCAGAGTCTTCTAAACCAGTATAAAAACGTTAAGTTTAGTTGAGTAAAGTTTAGTTGAGTAAAGTTTAGTATTTATACCAGACTGAAGAGAATGAGTTATCCAATTTGGTATTTCTGTATTTATATACAAGCTATTGTTTCTACAGCTTTCTTTTCATTCTGTATTTTTATACAAGCTATTGTTTCTAGAGCTGTCTTTTCACTTTTTATATTTTTATAAAAACTATTGTTTCTAGAGCTTTCTTTTCATTCCGTATTTGTATAAAAGCAATTACTATTTCTAGAACTGTCTTTTCATTCATCCTACACTTTTGTGCAAGCTATTGTTGTATCTAGACCTTTCTTGTAAACTGGGAGGACTGCTCTATACTTAGCAGATTTTTAGACTGCATGGAATACCATGGATTGGAGAGTGTCCTACCTAGAGGGTTTGCTTTATATACAGCCTTAACAATAGATACCATCAGAATAGTCTAGACCGCTGTCAGTTAGGCAAAGGTAGGCTTTGTGGAAGGAGCTTTGTGTCACCATGCGTCATATGATGAAAGTTCTACACCTCATCTCCTATGTCAGTAGGGAGCAAAGAGTAGTCAGAGTCAGGTGAAAGATACAGATCAAAACCCCCACCTCACATCAGGGTCAGATGAAACATACTGATCAAGACCCCTAACTTACATCAGGGTCAGGTGAAAGATACTGATCAAGACCCCTAACTCACATCAGGGTCAGATGAAACATACTGATCAAGACCCCTAACTCACAGGGTCAGGTGAAACATACTGATCAAGACCCCTAACTCACACCAGGGTCAGGTGAAAGATACTGATCAAGACCCCTAACTCACATCAGGGTCAGATGAAACATACTGATCAAGACCCCTAACTCACAGGGTCAGGTGAAACATACTGATCAAGACCCCTAACTCACATCAGGGTCAGGTGAAAGATACTGATCAAGACCCCTAACTCACATCATGGTCAGATGAAACATACTGATCAAGACCCCTAACTCACACCAGGGTCAGGTGAAACATACTGATCAAGACCCCTAACTCACATCAGGGTCAGGTGAAAGATACTGATCAAGACCCCCTAACTCACATCAGGGTCAGGTGAAACATACTGACCAAGACCCCCACCTCACATCAGGGTCAGGTGAAAGATACTGATCAAGACCCTTAACTCACATCCCAGTTCATATTTGTGGAAACAGGCTGTGTCACAGCAGTCTAGCCAACAAGGTGGGGATCAACACAGTATTCCCCACAGTGGTGAGCTTACTAAAGGGCTTCACACAGTTCCCTATGGAGCATATGTCATCCTATCCTGAGCCATCCATCCCAGCTCTGTTTCATGTCTTCCCTTCTTCCTTGTGAGATATTTTTCCTAACTTGATTGACATGTCCATATTTGTTGAAGTTTTGTTTCTACAGCTCCATGTCAAACCCTCCTTTGTTGTCTCTGACTTCTCTACCATGTTACAGTGTTGTTATTCTTTGCTCCCCCTTTGGACCCCGCCATCACTCAGGCAAGGCAACGTGCACTTGTTACTACCAACACCAACAGGATAATGCTACCCTGTGTGACAAGTTTCACCGTTAATGTTGTACAGAAATGTGGATTTTATGAGCTGTCTTACACCTAATTGTACAGAAATAATGAATTTGTGGTAGTGTACGTGAGTTAATGTTTGATATGTATGTGAACTTTAGATCAACTTATATTAAACTGTTGAACATGTCGAGGTCATGTGTTTTTATTATTTTTTTCACATATTTGTTTGTCCTGTAATGTTTCTAAGAATCAATTTCACTGCACTCTGGACATCCCCATAGGAGCTCAGTCTCTCTCAGTGTATGGTGTGGACACTGCCGCTCATTGGTTGTGCACACTTCTGCTCCATCCTCTCTTGCGTCCCAGTGCGCTCAAACCTCATTTGATATCAAAGATCTGCAGTCTGTGAATTGTTAATTCATCTATTCCAGTGTAACATCTAAAAGGTGGTCATTGATAAACTTTAATTCATCTATTGCAGTGTCATCTAACAGGTGGTCATTGATTAACTTCAAAATGTCACTCCTATCCATATCTAGTGCACCCATAATTGGTGTTTGTGAGACCAGGATGTCTGCACTGAAGCCTAGCATGGCTAGGACAGGTTTGACGCCTCTGCAGCAGCCATTCACTCATGTCTTAGCCAATCCCTCATGCCGTAGCCAATCCCTCATGCCTTAGCCAACCTCTCATGCCTTAGCCAACCCCTCATGCCTTAGCCAACCCTTAGCCAATCCTTCATGCCTTAGCAAACCCCTCATGCCTTAGTCAACCCTTAGCAAACCCCTCATGCTTAGCCAACCCTTAGCAAACCCCTCATGCCTTAGTCAACCCTTAGCAAACGCCTCATGCCTCAGCCAACCCTTAGAAAACCCCTCATGCCTTAGCCAACCTCTCATGCCTTAGCAAACCTCTCATCCCTTAGCCAATCCTTCATGCCTTAGCAAACCCCTCATGCCTTAGTCAACCCTTAGCAAACCCCTCATGCTTAGCCAACCCTTAGCAAACCCCTCATGCCTTAGTCAACCCTTAGCAAACCCCTCATGCTTAGCCAACCCTTAGCAAACCCCTCATGCCTTAGCCAACCCTTAGAAAACCCCTCATGCCTTAGCCAACCTCTCATGCCTTAGCAAACCTCTCATCCCTTAGCCAATCCTTCATGCCTTAGCCAACCCTAAGCCAATCCTTCATGCCTTATCAAACCTCTCAACCCTTAGCCAATCCCTCATGCCTTATCAAACCTCTCAACCCTTAGCCAATCCTTCATGCCTTAGCCAACCCTAAGCCAATCCTTCATGCCTTATCAAACCTCTCAACCCTTAGCCAATCCCTCATGCCTTAGCAAACCTCTCAACCCTTAGCCAATCCTTCATGCCCTAGCAAACCCTTAGCAAACCCCTCATGCCTTAGCAAACCCCTCATGCCTTAGCCAACCCTTAGCAAACCTCTCATGCCTTAGCCAACCCATCTGAAGTAAGGACCAATCACCATTCTTTAGCACAGACCAGGACATAACAGACTAAGTAAACACATGTTCAGTCTGCATCCCTAATGTGTGGACCGAGCCAACAAACTGCCAGCATGTTTTACAGGACTGTCCTCTATATAGCCAATTCAGGAAGTTCAGTTCAAGTGTTATCTCCGCATCAAAGGTCAGCTGTAATGGATTTCCAGTGTACTCTATCTCTTACCGTAAAGGTGCGTTCTGACAAGCTTTTTCCAGTCCGTCTCTTGATGTTATCCACCTACTTATAACGTCTGCCTTCCACCCTACACTCTAAATTAGTTTTAACAAGGTGGTATGTCTTCTTATATGGCCAAAATAACGTAACTGTCTAACCCTGATTTTGGTCATTAATTCTGTTTTCATCCCCAACTTTTTCAATACCTCCACATTTGTTTTTCTTCTTTTTCCAAGAAATGCATCCCAATCTTCTATATACCCACATTTCGAAGGCTTAAATACTCTTTTTCCAAGAAATGCAAGCCAATCTTCTATATACCCACATTTCGAAGGCTTAAATACTCTTTTTTCCAAGAAATGCAAGCCAATCTTCTATATACCCACATTTCGAAGGCTTAAATACTCTTTTTCCAAGAAATGCGACCCAATCTTCTATATACCCACATTTCGAAGGCTTAAATACTCTTTTTCCAAGAAATGCAAGCCAATCTTCTATATACCCACATTTCGAAGGCTTAAATACTCTTTATCCAACTTGTTACTCAGGAAGACTCACTAGCCAAATGGCTCAATACTAAATCCAAAATTGTACGGAGATAAAGAGAAGCTCCAGGCAATGGCCGAGCTCATGACGTCTGCTTGTTTGATTGTGAAAACAAGAATCTATGTACCCTTATTTACTGGCAAAAACCTTTAGGTCATAAAATAAGTGACAATGCAGCAGCGAATGAGCTGACAGCAGCCACCGACTCATAGCTGACTGCTTGCATCAGGGTCAGCGAACTAGAGCTGGCAAGACCCTATTCTACCTCCACATGGCGGCCCTAGAAACAGACTGCAATAATCACTTGTGTAGTCTAAGGGATAAAGATCACAGTAGATGGGCAAACCCGGCGGTAAAAAAAAAAAATCAACTAATTGTGTCGGTCAAAAGGCAGGGATATTGCATCCTCGCTGTTATACCTACGACGCGTCAAAATTTCATTTTCACGGTGAAGAAGATGAACATAAGTTATTTTGTATATGTGCCGTCGTACAACCACCGGCATATCCATCTGTCAGTATTTATAATGGTCATCAGAATACACCCTCAAATTAGAGCAGACGTAGCTAAGTGGTTGGTAGCACGGCCCACAAAACACCAACTTGCATGTGTTCGGCACGTTCATACCCCTATGGGGTGTGAATATTTGCACCTTTTCGATCCGACATATTCATTTTTAGCAGTCGTATTCTATCTATACAGTAGCTTCACCATTCTTGTCCTATCTAAACAGTAGCTTCACCATTCTTATCCTTCTATCTAAACAGTAGCTTCACCATTCTTGTCCTTCTATCTAAACAGTAGCTTCACCATTCTTATCCTTCTATCTAAACAGTAGCTTCACCATTCTTGTCCTTCTATCTAAACAGTAGCTTCACCATTCTTGTCCTATCTAAACAGTAGCTTCACCATTCTTATCTTTCTATCTAAACAGTAGCTTCACCATTCTTGTCCTATCTAAACAGTAGCTTCACCATTCTTATCCTATTTAAACAGAAGCTTCACCATTCTTATCCTATCTAAACAGTAGCTTCACCATTCTTGTCCTTCTATCTAAACAGTAGCTTCACCATTCTTGTCCTATCTAAACAGTAGCTTCACCATTCTTATCCTATTTAAACAGAAGCTTCACCATTCTTATCCTATCTAAACAGTAGCTTCACATTCTTATCCTTCTATCTAAACAGTAGCTTCACATTCTTATCCTTCTATCTAAACAGTAGCTTCACCATTCTTGTCCTATCTAAACAGTAGCTTCACCATTCTTATCCTTCTATCTAAACAGTAGCTTCACCATTCTTATCTTTCTATCTAAACAGTAGCTTCACATTCTTATCCTATCTAAACAGTAGCTTCACCATTCTTATCCTTCTATCTAAACAGTAGCTTCACCATTCTTATCTTTCTATCTAAACAGTAGCTTCACATTCTTATCCTATCTAAACAGTAGCTTCACCATTCTTATCTTTCTATCTAAACAGTAGCTTCACCATTCTTATCTTTCTATCTAAACAGTAGCTTCACCATTCTTATCCTGACTAAACAGTACAAATGAACAAATGAAATTATCAGGGGAGTTGGAAACAACGTTTTACTGATCACACAAGTAAAAGGCATCATTAGTAGGATCTACAATTAAGGGGTCAGGGTCATCTCACACCTGACGGGCTCGGCATGCCAGGCTTGTGGTCTAAACTTTAGAGCCATACAATTTTGTTTGCATAGAGGACATTCTGTGTCATAATGGAGTCCTATAAGGATGTAGCAACAGAGGACATCTTGTGGCAGGGATGGAGTCCTATAAAGACATGTCCTCAAGGTATTTTAAAAACTTCTATCGTGATTATTTAGATTGCTGGAGGGTGTGGTGTGTGTTTCTCTATTATTTATTTGGGAAATTTATAGGTCTGAGAAATAAAGGTTGCTTGCTCCTGCAGGCAGTGTACAGGATAGATTCTTATTTCACCACCATCATGAAAAAAAAAAGCAGATCTTATGTGAGTATTGAACCAGTAACCCCTTGGTCAAATGACCAGTATTCAAGCCACCCACTCTAATAAAATATTTAAAACTTGAGAATTATATACGTTTATGTGGTTCAAATATCATAAGCCAGCTGTACATATGCCATAATAACAATAAACGCACACCTTCAGAGCCCAGGGTTGCTCAGAAAGTAATCACTTGGCTATTTTTATTCTGGGATGAGAAAAAAAAATGGGCATTTCTTTCTGAGCAAATCTTGTAGAAGAAGAGTGACTTAGTTAATCTTCTAGTCTCATACGAATCCTCTCAGAGGATGAGACGTATTTAAGATTGTCATACGGAGTCAAGGTTCTTGTTAATTTGCATTTCTTGAAACTTTATCAAGTTTGATGTTTTTGCTTTTTAAAAATAGGGAAAAATTGTACATGAATATACAAAAATAACCAAATCGGGATATATATAAAATCATGGAACACAGGTAAAGTTAATAATAAATATATTGCACATCATGTGGCTGGTAAAACAACATAAATGAAACGGTGTCACAGATTGACAATCACAGCTACAAACAGCAAAATGACTGCACATCAAAAGTGCTGAAGAGATTCAAAATCTTGCGTTTGACATTAAATTAAACTTAACATCAAATATGCACCTCCCAGTGACTTGTCAAGAGAAAGACAAGATACAAATTGTTCAATTGTTACGAAATAAAACCGTTTGATAACTTCATACAGGAACATAGGAGAATGCTAAATTATGTGATAAATACAAAATAAGTTCATAGGAAACTCGCGCTGCAGCACAAGACTTTGTTATACAGAACAGACATCACTGTGCTCCAGACAGATCCATAGGTGATCAGTCTCTCTCAGCAAATGGCGAAGGCTGTGGATGCTGATTGGCTCATGTAGCCATGGCTCCACAGCCATGTTTGATACCAATCTGTGGACCACCAAATTAATCTCATATCAATTTATGGGCCACCAAATCAATCTCATTCCAATCTGTGGACCACCAAATTAATCTCATATCATTTTATGGGCCACCAAAATCAATCTCATATCAATTTATGGACCACCAAATCAATCTCATGCCAATCTGTGGGCCACCAAATCAATCTCATGCCAATCTATGGACCACCAAATCAATCTCATATCAATCTGTGGACGAGCGTATGAGCTGCACTGGTCAGCAACACATAGCTGACTGCTAGCGTCAGGGCCACTGAACCAGAGCTGCCAAGACCCTTCTACACCTCCACATGGTGATCCTAGATAACAGGCTGCAGCAGAGCAAACTGGCTAAGGAGAAGGGATCAAGAGGAAATGCTAACCCGATACTCAAAAAATGCTTGCTGAAGTCTGATGTTTTGAACCAAAAGATGCAAATATCACAATCAAGATATAAACTACGACACACCGCATTCCATTCTCTGGACTACATCCAGCTACTTAAGCCCTTTCAGGGTTTGGTAGTGGGAGATTGAGAACGAAGTGAAGCCAAGCTGCGAACGACCAAATCAATCTCATACCAATCTGTTGGCCACCAAATCATCGAATGCCGTGTCAGCATCCATCAGGATGATGCAGGTGGTTTTTTAATTTCATCATAGAATGGCTACAGGGAATGGATCCACTGCCAGCACCTTCAGCATACGAGTCCATTGACTAGATAACCGCATTGAACACACCACACAAGACTATCTGTAGGACAATCCCATTTCACAACAGTGATACGTTGATGGCTCTTGTGTTACGTCACGAAAGCTACAGAACCGCTCTGAGGCCGATGACTTCATCAAAAGAGTCAATTGACTAGCCTTTACGGTCCGCCATACTCTACTATAATTTTTTATTCATGAATGACCAAACTGGAATAACATTGTTTTGCGAATGCCCACAATGAGTAGGTTACTCTTTTGTGCGCCCTGGAAAGGACGTTAAGTGGCGAGTTGCAGTAGTTTTCCTCACATCCCGATCGTGCTGATGAAGGTTGACCGCGGTCGTCAAGGCGATCATGCTATGCTTGGCTTCATCTGTGTGTCCCTCACTACTACAGGGATCATGTTGATTCCTTACTTCGTTAGCCCGGCAGCCATGAAAACAGCATGTTTTCAGGGATGGCTACTAGGAAGCAGAGGTGAGGTCTTGGCCAGTTTGTTTTGCCTGACCCTGACTAACATGTCTGACCAGTTTGTTTTGCCTAACCCTGACTAACATGTCTGATCAGTATATATTGCCTGACCAGATGTTAGTCTTCCTCCCCCCGGGCTACCGTAGAAATATACATTTTATTATGATGAATACATCACATCCATCTACACAGGTTTTCAACCGGTTAAAGTATTTTGTGGTGGATTACAAATTGATTTGAAACGATTTATCTTCTTATTTACGCAAATTGGAACCAGTTGCTTATTGAGAATGGTGAAGTACGTTGTTGTAAAAGATCTTGGGGTAGATCTGTTTATTTGGTTTATTTAGATGTAATGATTACGTTTGAAGTGGAAACTAACAGTTGTACTGATATTATAAACACAGCATCGATGCTTTGTTGTGATTTTGATGGATTATATGAGGATTGACGTTCCCGAATCGGTAAGTCTAAAAGTTTGTGCTTTGTTTTGATCAATTTTGACCATCTTCTTGTATCTCAGAAACTAACAAACACACAACAAAAGCAATACCACCAGCAAGTTCTTTATTAATTTATGTCTCTACACACAACAAAATCATATTTATTGACCAACAAACAGAAAGGTTACGGGCTCTCAAATTCAACAACCATTGTAAAATGTGACATGCTGAAAATTAGTGCAGTGTTGTAAAGACTAGATAATCTTGAACACACACTTACACAAAATACGATGCCTGTTACCAGTTGAACAGAAGAGAGCAGGTCGTGGTCTTCAGACTTCGCACAGGCCACAATAGACTGAGGTACCACCTATTCAATAAATTGAAGATAGGTGGCACTGACGAATGCACGTGTGGTACCGGGAAAATGACCGCTGAACATTTGCTGCAAAACTGCCCGACATACGAGGATCAGAGAAAGCAGATGTGGTCATCACCAGTGGCAACACTAGACAAGCTCTATGGCAGTGTCGACAGCCTCAGGATGACCGCTGCTTTTTTCGAAAAAATACAGGTTGACGTCTGACAGCGTACAAAGAAGAAGAAGAAGAATACACACCACAAGACCTATCCCTAGTGGGGCCAAAAACAACAATAATACACTAGCTGTATCCCAGATGGTTCTTATATTACCTTACTGGAGATACTGGAACCAGTCTGAGGTCGATGCCTTCATTACAAGCGTGCATAATAGAAAACTTGTCTCTGCGCTCAAAACGTAATTTGAACAAGAAAATAAATTACCACTGGAGGGCTAAAATAACTGGCAATGACATTAATATGAGATTCAAGCACTTTTTAGTTGTTCACCTTTTCTCCATCTACCATCAAATTGCACATCTGACACATTTTCAAATTGAACCTTTGACACTTCTACAGTCAAATTATACATTTGCCACATCTACATGCAAATTGCACATTTGACACATCTACATCCAAATTACACATTTTATCTACATCCAAATTGCACATTAGATCTACATCCAAATTGCACATTTGATCTAGATCAAAATTGCACCTCTGCCATTTCTTCAATCTTCTCACTCCATGTAAAGCATAGAACCCAACTGATCCCCCTTACAGGAAGCCTGTATCCAAACTTTCGCAGTGGTGATTTCAATAGTAATGGTTTCACATGATGAGGTTGCTAGCCCAATGCACAACTCTCTATAGTCACCCTGTAAGCCAGGCTTTGAAGGTTACAGTGGTACTATGTCTTACATCCTGGGTACCACTCGGGTGACCTCTGACATTATCTTTCAGCAAGTGGATTAAACCCATGTACAATCGTGAAAGCTGGACGTTTTCTAATATGAGTAAACAAGGAAATAGAGCATTCCAATATGGTGATATAGGTGCACAGCAAGTGTTAGACTTGTCCAACTGTGAGTAAAAGCAGAGAGAAGTCAAACTTTAGATCAGTTTGGGAACATTTTGGCTACATCTTGGACAAATACCCGATTCCCCCACTCTTTGTGTGTGGCAAGAGTCGTAGGGAGAATCAATGTGAAGACATGCAATATGAAATACTGGGTAGACTATTGCACCTGACTAACTTTCTTTCTCTCTCTCTCTCTTATCTGGGTTTTTATTACCCATCTTATTTTATCCCTGACAAAGCAGTCAGTGATCTTCATGATTAATGGTATCTGGCAGGACAGAATAGAACTCCCTCCACTTCACTTGGTTTCCAGCCATTATTCGAGCAGTGTCCCAACTCTGATTCATGGTCTTCATTTACACTGCTGTAGTTCCCGGTCAAGATGTTTTAGGTCCACACTCCCTTCCAGCTCCCTATAGTTCCCAGTCAAGATATTTTAGGTCCACACTCCCTTCCAGCTCCCTATAGTTCCTTTTCAAAATGTCGACTGGCAGCTACAGTTTCTCCATCATCTAACCTCCTCCCCCACCCCAATGTAGTTTCTCCAGTCAAGATGTTTTTGGTCAACCAACTTTCATTTTCCTTAGGGTTTTTTTCAGAGGTCATGGCCGCGTAGCGCAGTGGTTAGCGCGCTGGCTTCGCATCTGAGTGGTCCTGGGTAGACCCAGCTTTAAATGGGTACCGGTTCAGTCCTGGAAGTAAAAGCGGCGAGGGAGAGGAGATGGCTACCGCCCTCATATAGCCGAGCCTTTGAAATGTGAGATTGCTAACACCTCACACCCCTACGGCAGTAATGCTATGGGATACTTTACTTTTTTTTACTTTACATGGCCGAGCAGATTTCAACATCAGCCAGTTATGTTAGTACACACATCTTCTGGATGCTCCTAGCAAGAAATTCTTACTGTCATGTTTTTATCTGTTTGACAAGATCTGAAACGTTCTCATCTCTTACATTGATCAGCTGAATGAACTGTTCCATCTATCATCTTGTGATATAAATGAGGGGACTCAGTGGTCTTGAGGTAAGTTGTCCGACTTGAGTGTCGGTGGTTGCGGGTTCGAATCACAGTGGAGACTACGATTTTTTTAACGTGGAATTTCTGGTAAAAATTACTTAGCAGTTGGAAATTGAAAAAGAGTTGGCTTAATGGCAGCTACCCAGACAAAATTCCAGTTAGAAATCTAGCGAAGTTATTTCTTAAGAGCAGCTGTAGATGGTGCTTTACTGGCTGTGGCTCTACTTAGCTCTAGTGTTTGAGTCTATTAGTATGGGCTCGTATATCGGTTAAACCAGCCTCCAAGAAACTGATTGTATACAGACTCTGTAGCGTCTTCTAAACCAGTATAAAGAAGTTAAGTTAAAATATTTAGATTGTGAAATGGCTGACTCAAAGTCAGACACCATTTGTTCAAATAATAACAGTCGAACATGTTTTACACACCGGCTGCCTCCATGAGAGGAGGGGAGTGACAACATGGTCCTCTTCTACCCTACTCAAAGACAAACTGTATGGGGATACGAGAAACCTGAGAAAGTCCGCCAAATTTGTGAAGGAGACAGATGTGATTACAAACAGAATAGGCAAAGCAAAGGCTATCGTCCATCGTAGACGATGATGGCATAATTAATTTTGCTAGCGTTATTTTAGCAAGGATTAACTGTGCTACTTTTTATCCTCACTCTCTCGTCTCTAGCCGCCCGACCGCAGTAGCAAGTCAAGGACAAGACGACTAGTAGTCGACTACGAGATACAGGGGACTCCGCATCAAGCACTAGTGAAAACGACGGGGGAGTCCGGAGTAAAAAAAACACCACCTGATCACGAGGCCAACGGCTTAACCACTTCGCCACGGAATTCCCTTACGAACAGAATAGAATAGTCAATATTTTTATAGCATTGAAACAAATATTGGTTGCTTTTATGTGACTCAATAAGTGAATGTCCAGGCAGATGTTTGAATTTCTCTGATAATTAGAAGTAATGTCCCCCTTACGTCTGCTTATCTAGGCTGAACTGTGTTGGCAAAATTTTTAAAAAACATGGACTGGAATTAGTATATTAATGCAGCAAACTAAAATAACAACTAATTCATGAGGGCAGGAATGACTGACAGCATCTATATTGAGTAAATTAAAAACAAAAGATTAAAATGCAGCAGAAACAAATAAGGGCCAACCGAACATTTTAACCTTTTTTGTTGTTTTCAATCCCTATTATATTTCCAATTTACTGCAGCTATTTCCAATATCCAGATTGTGTAAATAGCTTAAAAAAGAAAATGATATTTTAAAACAAATTGTGCTTTTAGCATCCGTTTTGTTATAAAAAGTTGTGGATAAGTGCTAGACTGAGAATAATATTTATACCATCCTTTGCTGATAAATCATAAAGGCGGAAAACAGAAACTCAATTTATAATGCTTATAGTCCTTCATATGAGTTGGGAAATAACTTTTTTTTGGTCGATAAATAATGTTTGTGAAATAAAATTAAACTTTTTGTTACCGATCAAGACTGAAAATTTTCTACAACCAGTCGAGTAAGACTTTACTGGATCTTTCCAGTTACTTTCCAGAAATGTTATGCTAAAACTCGGACACAGCCGCCCAACAGGGTTGCTGTTGGTGAGCGGGTGATTATTGTGATTGACCAGGTGGACTGGTCGCAGGACATGGAGCAAACTCATACATCCTTCCCAGGCGGTTAAAACACTGAGCCAGCTGGTCTCGCAGGGCACTGTCTGCTGCATACAGTATTAGCTGGTTTACAAAGGTGAAGGTCACAGGAAGTAAAGCTGAAAAACTGTGATCTGGAAGGTTCATTGTCATTTGAAGAATTGCTGTGAGTGAGTCCGACCATGCCTGGATGCATGCCTCGCTGTCCTGGGGGAGGGGGAGGGAGGGGGGGGGAGACAGAGAAGATAATAATATTCAGCACCAATTATATACATGTCATCTTGTCTCAGACAAAAACCAGTACATCTGACTGACATAAACCTACACATCAGACTGGCATAAACCCGCACATCAGACTGATATAAACCTACACATCAGACTGGCATAAACCCGCACATCAGACTGATATAAACCTACACATCAGACTGGCATAAACCCGCACATCAGACTGATATAAACCTACACATCAGACTGGCATAAACCCGCACATCAGACTGATATAAACCTACACATCAGACTGGCATAAACCCGCACATCAGACTGATATAAACCCTCACATCAGACTGATATAAGCCTACACATCAGACTGACATACACCTACACATCAGACTGATATAAACCTATACATCAGACTCGGATCAAATCCATACATCAGACTGATATAAACCACACTAGAAGGGACAAACCTGTACATGTTTTTCTTTTATTGTAAAACAATGTTCGTACATTTTTGGTCTTAATAAGTAACTATAAATCAAACTATAAATGAATAAAAACTATACGTCTGACTATAAATGAACAAGTCTATAAATTAATTTTAAACAAATTGAGCTAAAATTATGATCTAACGATCTTGAAACACATAATAAAATGATCTGTGACATGAAGTAGTAATACGATAATCATTTCGGATTTCAAAAGAACCTGTTACCAAAGAAATGTAGACACGAGTTAAATTAACTAAAGTACGAGTGGTTTCACAACAACGACAACTAACACTTCATCCCTGACAGCACTATAGGCATACTAATTTTTAATTTCCTATACAGAAGACAGCTCATTAAATGTTACCTTCATTATTGAAGAGGTCTGCTGTTTATCAATAACATCATCTACAGCCTCTCTTCTGGGAATTTTGGGTTTTGTCTTGAGAATCTTTGGTGTCCGTATGAAGTTTGGCATTGAACGTTGCTGTTTGTGTCGCTTGTACTGGGACATAAGGTTCTCTATTACTTGGTCTGTGGCAACTGTGTATACCTGAAAGTGCAGGTCCAGTCTGAACAGTACATAAACTCATTGAAAGTGCAGATCCTGTCTGAACAGTACAAAAACTCATTGAAAGTGCAGATCCTGTCTGAACAGTACAAAAACTCATTGAAAGTGCAGGTTCAGTCTGAACAGTACAAAAACTCAATGAAAGTGTAGGACCAGTCTGAATAGTAGAAAGACTCATTGAAAGTGTCTCTGAATAGTTTCCTTGTAGATGTTACCTACTGGAGAATATTTGCTCTGGACCGCTCAGCCTGAAGCACTGCCATCACACAAGGTGATCACATTGCCGAGCAGAGAATCATAGCTACTGTGCAAAAAATGCGAGTTACTCGAAATAACAGATCTCAAGATAGTCCAACTACTGGTGTCGTCCACATGTGCCCCACGTGTGGTAAAACTAAGATAGGATTGTACAGTCACAGTCGTACAGGGTCACGCCTGTCTACATATATCTGATGCTGTCACCATCTTCACTTGCAATGTGTAACTATTATTATTAGATTAGTCTAAGCTGTCATGTATAAATGAAACTGTAGGACGAGTTTAAGGGTTATCATGAGCCATTATAATGCTCTCATGTAAATCTGAAAGTATGAGTTTGAGAGTTATCTGAGATTCTTCTTCTTCGTACATTGTCAAACGTCAACCTGCTTTTTAGGTTGTAACGTCATCATACAGCGATATATGTTGCACTGTTTCGTTAAGCTTGTGGCCCAGTGCATCCGATTTCAACAGGCGTTTCTGTAGGGATGCCCTCCTTAGCCTTTGGCTGTCCCCAGCCTATCTGCAAGGCAGCAGTTGTTTGTGGTCAGAGTTGCCTCTTTTAGAGAAGTTGTCTTGCAGGACTATCGAGTCTTCACCACTCGTGTCTATAGGGTGCGGTGATGATATATGATATGATATGATGGACTGTATGTACTAGTTTTTCAAGTATCCCGGAAGAGAGGCAGTCCAGTGTGTCTGTGTCCCAGGATCGTCACGTCCTGCCAGAAACGTAGCATATGCATGTGAGTGGGATATCTCCTTTGCTCCCTTTATTTTCTCGGCTCCTTTGCAGTGATGGTACGCCTAGCATTCCCCGCCACCTGGCAGGTTGTCACAATAGAGCAGAGGTGCAATGTCCGCTGGCCTGCATCTCTTCTGTGTCCATTGGGATGACTGATAGCAGACAGAGGTAAAGAGCGAGGCAGGAGTGCATTAAACCAGGGGACAAGCCTGGTCATGGCACGGAGATATTGTTCGCCTGGTGTGCGGACATATCTCATGATCAAGGGCTGAGTCTCAACAGTTCGCAGTGAGGTGGCTGCGCTACTTCTTACGACACCCCGACTGAGAACTAAGTCTTCTACTAGTGGTTTCACACCTCATCGCCGTATGGGGTGAATATCGAGCAGCTTCCCGCCCGCTTTGATCGGCGGGATGGCAGAGACCTCTTTCTGCGACTCGACCGGGTCGGGCTGAGGCGCGAGCCCCAGGTCCCAACCATATCGTTGCCTCCCATCGCAGTGGTGCTGAGATTCAGGGCGGGATTCCGGCTTAGAGGCGTTCGGCCATAATCCCTCAGATGGTAGCCTCGCACCATTGGCTTATCAGCCAGGCACGTGGACCATGTGTCTGAGACCTGCGACTCCTCTCGAATTGAGCAGGATTACCGTAGCAACGCCCTGTCATTAGTAGGGTAAAACTGACCTGTCTTCCGAGGGTCTAATACCAGCACCCGTTCACTATTAGACCCAACGAATCAAGAGAGGGCTTTTAGACAGTCAATGACCAAGTGTTTGAAACCTGCGATTCCTCTCGGATTGAGCAAGATTACAGTAGCAACGCCCTGTCATTAGTAGGGTAAAACTGACCTGTCTTCCGAGGGTCTAATTCCAGCACATGTTCCCTATTAGACCCAACGAAAGTGCTCTCGGCCTGTCAATCATTTCAGTGTTGGCGTGTTGAGTCAAATTAAGCTGCAGGCTCCACTCCTGGTGGTGCCCTTCCGTCAATTCCTTTAAGTTTCAGCTTTGCAACCATACTTCCCCCGGAAGTTTGGTTTCCCGGAAGCTGCCCGCAGAGTCATCGAAGCAACTCCTGCGGAACGCTAGGCGGCATCATTTATGGTCAGAACTACAACGGTATCTGATCGTCTTCGCGCCTCTGACTTTCGTTCTTGATTAATGAAAACATTCTTGACAAATACTTTCGCAGTAGCTCGTCTTGCAGCGATCCAAGAATTTCACCTCTAATGCCGCAATATGAATGCACCCTGTTAATCATTATCTCCAGTTCCGAAAACCAACAAAATTGAACCAAGGTCCTATTCCATTATTATCTGAGATTAAAATGCTCTCATGTAAATCTGAAAGTATGAGTTTGAGAGTTATGAGATTAAAATACTCTCATGTAAATCTGAAAGTATGAGTTTGAGAGTTATCTGAGATTAAAATGCTCTCATGTAAATCGGAAATTATGAGTTTGAGAGTTATCTGAGATTAAAATGCTCTCATGTAAATCTGAAAGTATGAGTTTGAGAGTAATCTGAGATTAAAATACTCTTATGTAAATCAGAAAGTATGAGTTTGAGAGTTATCTGAGATTAAAATACTCTCATGTAAATCAGAAAGTATGAGTTTGAGAGTTATCTGAGATTAAAATACTCTCATGTAAATCGGAAAGAATGAGTGTGAGAGTTATCTGAGATTAAAATGCTCTCATGTAAATCAGAAAGTATGAGTTTCCCATGAGGTGTCTACGGCATATAATAGGGATTGGGTGGCAAGAAAAATAGTCACATAATACATTCTTACAGAGAGCAAACACTCACAGCATGTGCTCAGTGTTGAGATAGCGATGTCTACGGTGATTGGGACATGTTTAGACTTTGTGGAGAGGTATGACTTCCTTTGTTTCATATTTTTTGGCAGATGAAAATCGACTGGTGACTTGCCAGGTCAATCCCAGCATCTGTTAGCCTCTGGAATATACTATCGCCTATTATTGAGACTAGTGGAGGTGGAAGTGTAAATTAGAGCAAGGTAGATCCGTATCCTGTCAGGCGCCATCTAAGCTGCTTCGCTAACCACATAACTAAGAGCTGAAGTTATAGCCACACAGTCCCCTTTTTGCGACATATTCTCTGTGGGGCGAATATTCCTAGAATAATTTGAGTAGATTTTTAACTTGAATTTTGCTCGAGTAGTGGCCTGTTAGGCCTACTCTTTTTGATTTCTAACTGCTAAGGTATTTTTAACTGCACACGGGTGTCTGATCTCACTACTCAGAGATCAGGGGAAATATTTACCGGATGATCCACATGAAAAAATCTCGGTCTCCACTGTGATTTGAACCTGCGACCTCAAGCACCCGAGGCGAACACCATACCTCGAGACCACGGTGCCTTCCCCCCCCCCTCCCCCCCCCCCCAAGACAAACCCTGTAAAGTAAAGTAACTCATAGCATTACTGCCGTAGGGGTGTGAGGTGTTAGCGATCTCATATTTAAAAGGCTCGGCTTTATGAGGGCGGTAGCCATCTCTTCTCCCTCGCTGCTTTTACTTCCCGGACTGAACCGGTACCCATTTAAGGCTGTGTCGACCCGGGAGCCACTGCAGTCTGAAAAAACATTACCGCCTTAACTGGGGAATGAACCCAGAACCACTCAGATGCGAAGCCAGCGCGCTAACCACTGCGCTACGTGGCTCTACAAACCCTGTAGACCCACAAAAACCCTGTATTCTGTAAACTGATACAAGCATACTGTCCTTCAGTAGAGACCCACCTTGCTCTGAAGGTCAGCTCTGATTTCACGTTTGCTCTTCACCCGCTCCTCACTCTCATCTACCACTTTGACATCCTCTTTAATGTCCACCTCCTCCTCACATTCAGAATCATCATCAGAACCATCATCACGAGCTGAAACAAAAAATGTTATACCACTGTGAGACCAGAACAACATTACCATCACGAGAAAGGACAACAATCCATTAACAGAAAGGACAACAATCCATTAACAGAAAGGACAACAACCCATCAACAGAAAGGACAACAATCCATCAACAGAAAGGACAACAATCCATCAACAGAAAGAACAACAATCCATCAACAGAAAGGACAACAACCCATCAACAGAAAGGACAACAATCCATCAACAGAAAGAACAACAATCCATCAACAGAAAGGACAACAACCCATCAACAGAAAGGACAACAATCCATCAACAGAAAGGACAACAATCCATCAACAGAAAGGACAACAATCCATCAACAGAAAGGACAACAATCCATCAACAGAAAGGACAACAATCCATCAACAGAAAGGACAACAATCCATCAACAGAAAGGACAACAATCCATCAACAGAAAGGACAACAATCCATCAACAGAAAGGACAATCCAACAGAAAGTACATCAATCACTAGAAAGGGTTACCAAGGATCAACAGACTGGAGAACCCTGGAAACTTAACAACAGAACAGATAATCTCTAAACAATGGCAAGAGAAAAGGTCACCTACCCTGAGGTGTTGTCACAGCCATTGAAACTGCTCCTAACCCTTGCACGCCCTGATGCTCCGAACCTATCATCCTTGGCTTTTGTGACTCTATGGCCTTTGACTTCTGGTGTTTCTGAGCTGCAAGCTGGACTTGAGAAGTAATCTGAGAGATATCGTCATGCTGTGCTGTGAGAAAAAATATTGGTCTCTCTGATATTTTGTCAAGAATGGAGCCTTTCCCAGCATCCTGCAGCACTTCAATGTAGCCCTCACAAAGTTCTTCACAAATATTCTGCAGCAAAGGAAGAAATATCTTCCCACTGGCCCACGATTTAGCCAATGAGCTGCTGGCAAACTGCTTCAGGTCTGAGATAGAGGGTGCCACACCTGGAGTCTGGGGTGTCTCTGCCATGGGAGTTATTGCAGCCCTAGAAAATTAGAAAAAACCCAAACTTAATTGCAGTAAGACAAGATAGTTTCCCATGGCTGAAATACAGACAAGGTTAAAAAACAATTCTTCTACTTTGATGCTTGACTTAACCCTACCAGACCGCTGTTCCCATTTTTCGGGAATTTCCTTAACTGCCGCTAAACCGCTGGACCTATTTTTCGGTAATTTGGATAGTACGTCATAAAATGCGTCAGAATCTAAAAATAACCAACCAATCGTGGTCAATCCTCGTGATTAGCCATTGCAAATGGCTGCCCCCATGTTTGAATTGATTTTGTGGGGTTTAACGTGAACAAATTCGGAAAATTGACAATGAAACGAACGGCTGATGAACCAAGCACTTCAACAGGAAAGCAAAGTAAGTCTAGGCTTATGACAGTCCAACAGGTGATCAATAATTTGGTTGATTCAGACTCTGTTCAAGTGAAACAGACAGTGAGAGCTCGAGTGATGAGATGAAGGCTTTTCTTGGACTGAGGATCTATATGGAATACTCATGTATAAAGCCCAGCTATCAGGATTATTGGACAAATGAGGGCTCTTTGTTGTGTTTACTCCCGGATTTCGAAATGTTTTATGACTCGAGACAGATTCTTTGCCTTTTGCTGGGTGGATTGGCACACAAAGGTGGAATATTGACGCTAGATGAAAGGTAAACTAACCACTTGTTTGCATGTAACTAACATTTTTCTATATCATGTAGGTTTTTTCTCTTTAATGCTCTGGAACCCAGGAATGGGGGACAGTTGGGTTCAGGGCCTTAGGTTTGGTAGGGTTAAAAGGATGCTGTACTGTAGTGTACAGCCTGGCTGCAATATCTGCATATTTTGGCTTGACACATCCAATTTTAGCTGGCTTTTTTTGGATACAGGATTTGCCTTCCCTCTGTGATCCCTATTCTCTTAGCCAGACTGCACTGGTGCAGCCTATTTCCAGGGCTGTCACTTGGAGGTGGAATAGGGTCTTAGTCAGCTCTGGTTCACTGACCCTGATGCGATGAGCTGCTGGCTGCTTGCACCAGCCCATTCACTGTTCTACATCTTCAGATGCAAAAACAATTCTATATGAGAACATTAAGAAAAGTTCAGACCTAAACAAGTCTTTATCAAGGATTGAATAAACAAGAACACAGACAAAAACAGCAAATTAAGTTCAACAAATAGATATCAAAGATCAGGAAGGTATAAACAAATGACATTCGGGAACGGCGTGGGCTAGTGGTTAAGTGACACGGCTCACAACCATAAGGTGCTGGGTTCGATCCCCATCACAGCACCGGCCATTACATCGGGGAAACAAACCATTAGAAAACGCAGGAGGAAACAGACTCCTACATAAAATGCATGCTTAAGTCGGATGCACTTGGTCGACAGGCACAAAATACAAAAACCACAGTGCAATGCACACCGCCTTGGGGATTCGAGAAAAAAAAAATTAATTAATAACTAGGTCAATGATAAAAATTACAGAGAAACACAAACAAAAAACCTGCAGCAAAATTGAAAAACAAATCAAAGATGTGGCAGTAGTGAAATTCAGTAGTTGATAATATGTGGGGGCTGCTCACTCGCCAGGTGATAGTCGATAATATATGCGGGCTGCTCACTCACTAAGTGATTGTTCAGGTTCCTGGCAAAGGTCTGTGCATGTGTCTCGTTTTGTAGCATGGAGATGGTGAATCTATTTACAGGTTTCAGTTCCTGATCACATCGCATAGGCTCCACATAAATGTTGAACTTGGAGACAATAAGTCTGTGGTTTGTCCAGCACTCAGTGCCACACAAGGCCTTAGTAACAGGCACATCCCATCTGTCCAGCACTCAGTGCCACACAAGGCCTTAGTAACAGGCACATCCCATCTGTCCAGCACTCAGTGCCACACAAGGCCTTAGTAACAGGCACATCCCATCTGTCCAGCACTCAGTGCCACACAAGGCCTTAGTAACAGGCACATCCCATCTGTCCAGCACTCAGTGCCACACAAGGCCTTAGTAACAGGCACATCCCATCTGTCCAGCACTCAGTGCCACACAAGGCCTTAGTCATAGGCACATCCCATCTGTCCAGCACTCAGTGCCACACAAGGCCTTAGTCACAGGCACATCCCATCTGTCCAGCACTCAGTGCCACACAAGGCCTTAGTCACAGGCACATCCCATCTGTCCAGCACTCAGTGCCACACAAGGCCTTAGTCACAGGCACATCCCATCTGTCCAGCACTCAGTGCCACACAAGGCCTTAGTCACAGGCACATCCCATCTGTCCAGCACTCAGTGCCACACAAGGCCTTAGTCACAGGCACATCCCATCTGTCCAGCACTCAGTGCCACACAAGGCCTTAGTCACAGGCACATCCCATCTGTCCAGCACTCAGTGCCACACAAGGCCTTAGTCACAGGCACATCCCATCTGTCCAGCACTCAGTGCCACACAAGGCCTTAGTCACAGGCACATCCCATCTGTCCAGCACTCAGTGCCACACAAGGCCTTAGTCACAGGCACATCCCATCTGTCCAGCACTCAGTGCCACACATAGCCTTAGTCACAGGCACGTCCCGTCTGTCCAGCACTCAGTGCCACACATAGCCTTAGTCACAGGCACGTCCCGTCTGTCCAGCACTCAGTGCCACACATAGCCTTAGTCACAGGCACGTCCCGGCTATCCCTTCGTCGCTAGTCGATGAGATGCCAAATGTTTCCAATTGGAGGTCATGATGATGATGAGAATATAATCCCTTTAGCTGTGAGCCGGCAGCTCTTGACAGCCCAATGCCTCTCGGACAAAAGCACACGTCCTCCTCAATTGTTGTAGTGATGTGTAGAGTGTGTTGAGTATGGTGGGGTGTGGTAGTAACAGCAGGTTCCACAGATCAGCCAGCCTTGAGCACAAAGTCAGGAGGTGCTCGACTGACTCCTCGTGGTCGTGGCAGAATCTGCAGTTTGGTTCACGTAGTGGGTCTAATCTATTCAGATGTTTGTTGAGAGGGGCATGGCCTGTTCTCAGCTTGAAGATCAAACTCTGGTCTCTTCGTTTCAGTTTCTTGGCTGGGTCCTGGGGATCTGGTTTTGCTTGGTTTTTTTTAAATATACTCAGCCTGTCTGGGATGTGGCCCACTGATCTAGCCACTGTTGTCTATAATTATTTTTCAGGATTTGCTTGCAGGTTTGAAGTGTGATACTAGATAGTGGCTGTGGTTGCATTGCCCAGCTTCTGACCAGCTCATCAGCCATCTCATTTCCTGGGACTCCGACATGGCCAGGTATCCACTGGAGCACTACTTCCACTCCATAAGAGGTAGACAATTGGTCCATTAATTTGTAGATATTATTAACATCTGGAGACATTGTTTTCCAAGGCTTGGAGCGCAGACTTTGAGTCTCAGAAAACAACGATCTCCTCAGGCTGTATAGTGCCGCTTGAGGTGGAATAGAATCTCGGTTAGTTATGGATCACTGACCCTGATACAAGCTGTCATCTATGAGTCACTGGCTGCTGTCAGCTCATTCACTGCTGCATCTTCAGCCCCATCAAATGTATTAAAGATGTGCCTTTGCTGCGATGGAATCTGGATTTCAAGACCCAAGAAATAATTGATTATTTGATCAGGTCAAAGATCATACATCTGGATCTTCTTCTTCTTCTTCTTAGTTCTTAGTCAACCTGTACTTCTACAGGAGCACATGTCCCTGTGCAGGTCCCAGCTCTGGTATGAGCTGGATGTAGCCAAGAGAAGGTTTTCCTCCTTAGCGGGCTAGGCTCAAGTAGCTTAATACTCCACTGCGTTGGGACAATCGCTTACAGAGGGTGGTTAACCAATGTGCGAGCTCATCTTAATAGACTCAAACTTTAAACCAAAGTAGACCCGCAACCTGTTAGACGCCATCTATGCTGCTCTAAACAAGCTACCTAACCATGGCCGGTGTTATGCCACGTCACACAGTTAGTCGCCTCTTACAACACACTCTCTGTGGGGCAGTGGTGCTATTCTTGTCCTTATCATACACAAAGATCCCGGCGGACCACTCGGGCTACTAAAGAAAACAGATAAAAATCACATTGAGAAATAAGAATAAAACTGACTTGGTAGAGCTGATGCTGCTGTTGTCCAGGTCAGCACATATCTCAATGAGGGCATGCACATGGAACAGTACTGCAGTCGCCATCTGCTTGTACAAGTTGGCAGCCACATCAAGGGACGCCACCTTCTGGAGGAGAAACTTCAGACCTGGTCGTGCATCAAAGCTCTGGGCTAGCTTGAAGACATCTTCAAGCGCTGACAGGAACTGGCTTATGTTTCTGGTTGACATGTAGGCCATCAAACCTGGTATAAGTTGTGGAAGCAGACGTGAAAATATGTGTGGGCTTGAAAATATGTGTGGGCTTGAAAATATGTGTGGGCTTGAATATATGTGTGGGTTTGAAAATATGTGTGGGCTTGAAAATATGTGTGGGCTTGAATATATGTGTGGGTTTGAAAATATGTGTGGGCTTGAAAATATGTGCGTGTCTAAACATATGTGCAGGTTCGACAGCACGCAAAACTTTCATTGCCACCTGATTGGACGGAAATTGACACCTGTAAAGCTACGATATTTCAAGTCTTTGAATAGTCTAAAGCAATATGGAGCTTTCAGTGCTCAGTTATCGTTTAATGTAGAGTTTTCAGTAATCTATAGATGAAGTTTGGACTTCAAAATTTGAGAAATGATTTATTATTTGATTAGGTCAATAAACATACACCAGGATTACATTTGGATGATATCAATACAAATGTGATTTAGACTTTAACTGGCACACACAAGAAAGTGAATGTGGTAACTGGGACACAAGAAAGTGAATGTGGTAACTGGGACACAAGAAAGTGAATGTGGTAACTGTGACACACAAGAAAGTGAATGTTGGTAACTGTGACACACAAGAAAGTGAATGTGGTAACTGGGACACACAAGAAAGTGAATGTGGTAACTGGAACACACAAGAAAGTGAATGTGGTAACTGTGACACACAAGAAAGTGAATGTGGTAACTGTGACACACAAGAAAGTGAATGTTGGTAACTGTGACACACAAGAAAGTGAATGTGGTAACTGGGACACACAAGAAAGTGAATGTGGTAACTGGGACACACAAGAAAGTGAATGTAGTAACTGGGACACACAAGAAAGTGAATGTTGGTAACTGTGACACACAAGAAAGTGAATGTGGTAACTGGGACACACAAGAAAGTGAATGTGGTAACTGTGACACACAAGAAAGTGAATGTTGGTAACTGTGACACACAAGAAAGTGAATGTGGTAACTGTGACACACAAGAAAGTGAATGTAGTAACTGGGACACACAAGAAAGTGAATGTGGTAACTGAGACACAAGAAAGTGAATGTGGTAACTGTGACACACAAGAAAGTGAATGTGGTAACTGTGACACACAAGAAAGTGAATGTAGTAACTGGGACACACAAGAAAGTGAATGTGGTAATTGGGACACACAAGAAAGTGAATGTGGTAACTGGGACACACAAGAAAGTGAATGTGGTAACTGGGACACACAAGAAAGTGAATGTAGTAATGCTATTGATGGGAAAAATTAAATACTCGTTTCAGTACACCAAATTTAATTTCCGGGGGTAATTTCCCTTTCCACATTATATCACTTAATGCTTCCCCACTGCTTCTCATGGATTATTTAATCCTGTGTTTTTAGATCTATTAACACATTCCGGACCAATGACCGAAATAACGGACTGTTATTTCAACTCTAGAGGACCATTAACCGATAAATCGGATTTTGTTTTGTAGAGTCGTGATTCGGGTTTTGTGTTAACCAAACTACTTAAAAATTACAACCAGAACTAGAACAGCTTCCGTTCGTGACATTTGAGTCGAGCCACACGTGTTATGGTACTGATTAAGTGATATATTTGCGTTTTGAAGTAGCTAAACTGTTTTGTTGATTCCTAAAAAATAATGGCAACGACCACTGCTTCTTCTAGACCAAAACGATATAGTACAGAACAAGCTATAACTGTGTTTCAAAGCTTATTAGTTAGTGATTCTGATACAGAATTAGACGATTCAAAGGATAGCGATTACAGTGATAGTACTAGTAGTACTAGTAGACCTAGTGCTAAGAAATCAAAACGGTCTGGCTTAGGGTTAGTTGGTGGTTGCTTCCAGTCAGGGCCTATCAGTGCTCCTGAATCATCAAGCAGCAGCGATGAGACTGATTTAGAGGATATACCAGGTACGTCTAGAGCTGATGGTGATGGAGGCAATTCTGCAAGGAGAAAGGCAAATTCCACACCACAGAGGACTACTAGGCCTGGTGATGGGATTTTATACCACAGAGGACTACTAGGCCTGGTGATGGGATTCCATACCACAGAGGACTACTAGGCCTGGTGATGGGATTCCATACCACAGAGGACTACTAGGCCTGGTGATGGGATTCCATACCACAGAGGACTACTAGGCCTGGTGATGGGATTCCATACCACAGAGGACTACTAGGCCTGGTGATGGGATTCCATACCACAGAGGACTACTAGGCCTGGTGACGGGTGGCGTGATGCCTAAAATAATGGAAGTTGTGAATTTGTTTATATTTTTATTGATTTTAGTCGTTGAGGAAAATTGTAAATAATTTCAACATTTTTGGAGATAAATGCATCAAATAAACAGTGTTTTGAGGGACTTTGGATACTATTCTGCAAAATTACCAGACAAATTGAAATCAACAATTCAGGCCAATGAAAAATGATGGTGAGTTACAATATTTTGACTTATAAATTATCTACCCTTAAAATTTTTGTTGGTACAACATAATTATTTTTAAAAATAATGAAATAGCAATTTACTGATATTTTCATTTTCTGTACCAATTTTTCTTTACAATGATATATAATGAGTACTATATTTGTCTATGCTATGGTGTGGAATAGTCAGTTGTAAAAGGGATGCAGTGAAATTTGGCTACAGCTGAAAATTAATTTGGTCCAAACCTAAAAAGAATCAAGTCCTGAAAGAGTTAATCATAATTATAGCTCAATTGATTAATTAATGTACATTTTTTTTAAATAACTATTTCATTTACAGAGTTGCATCACTTGCCTTGGACAGTAAGACAGAAATCTGCCAAATTTGATCTGACCGCAAAAAGATAATCAGTTCTTCTTCATCGTTCATCATTCTCAAACTCTCACAACCAAGCTCTGAAAAGGGCTTTAGCAAGGAGCAGGACGTTGTCCGGAGAACGAAATGCTTGTATCGTAGTTTACAGCTTGACTGCGGTATTTTCCCCTATCGGTCCGACATATCCGACTTCAGCAGACATTATTGGGTACCAAGTTAGCCTTTCCTCTTTGATCCTTTCTCCTTAGCTAGTCCGCCCTGTTGCAGCCTGTTATCCAGTGGAGGTGTAGAAGGGTCTTGGCACCTCTGGTTCGCTGACCTTGACACTAGCAGTCAGCTATGGGTCGCTGACCGCTGCAGCTTATACACTGTTCAGCATCTTGATCCTTGGATGGAGTGTACTCCAAGCCACAAACAAGATAGACTCTCACATGAAATAAAATACAACATAGAATTGCTGATTTAGTCGTACAGTGGACTCGGGAAACTGTGGGATCCTCGAAAACGAGAAAGCAGATGAGCTCTGAAAAGCCAGAAGTGGCGGCATGCAGACTCCCCGTCCTTAGAGCTATAAAGAAGCAAAAACACTCATCAAATGATCCATGGGGTGATAATGGAGAGACTGGTACAAAGAATACAAACCAGAAAATGACAACATAGACAAACTTGGCAGAGATGGGCAGACAAAAATCTTCTGACTCAGAACGGGACATTATAGACTCAAGGCCCACCTCCATAGAATGAGTCTCAGAGACACCACCTCGTGCGATTGAAGACCTCAAACGCAGTCTCCTTCGTGAAGCTCACCGGACTAGAAGCATAACAAAGTTGAAGAAGAGGACGATCCCTGGATAAACAATGAACTTGAACACAGAACAAGAAGAAGACTATTTAGGTCAACATTTGTGAACATGTTTGTTTACTGTTGTCATCGATATCTGGTCTGGAAAAACTCTAGCTATGCAAAACTAGTTGATACAGCAATAAATGAGGCGGCTCGGATAGTATCCAAGTGCCTAAAACCCACCGCCAATTAATAAAATATATCCCACAATTGGTATAGCACCACTCGAGATTCCAAGAAACATTGCAGCAGAAATCGAAAGAAAAAAACAGGAGCACGAACCAAGGCACCCAATGTTTGGACATCATGTACAGAGCACAAGACTCAAATCCAGACATAGTTTCCTGAAATCAACACAGCCCATACAGACAAACCCTGAAAGTTGCAGCACTGAGAGAATGGCACGAATTGATGCAGGCCCCAGAGATGGCATGAATTTATGCAGGCCCCAGAGATGGCATGAACTGATGCAGGCCCTAGAGATGTAACGTCAGGAGGAACCTGCCCCAGGACATCATCTACCATACACAGCATAGAAGTCGCTGAACAGACACCAAACTGGTGTATTATGGGTGCAAAAGGAACATGAAACGATGGGGATACACAGATGATGACACATGTGACTGGCACAATACAGGACCCAGACTACCTGATGACCTGCCCCATCCTCCTGGAAACATGCAATAGGTGCAGCATGCTGGAGGCAAATGACAAGGCAATCCATGTCGCTGGATACTGGATGCATATTGCATGACGTGGTGCTTGGACAGGGGAAGTAAGTAAGTATCGATATCTACATTTTATCTTCTCTTGTTATTCCGCAAACATGCAACAATATTGGTACCGCCATCTGTTGGCACTTTCTCACCTGGCAGTCCTCTGTGTTGGTCATCCTCTTTGTGTTCATGGGTCTGTTCTAACAGAACACTTCCAACCGTCTGAAGCAACAGTTGACTGGATAGCAATCCCACAACCACATGACGGAATGGCACTCTGTAGACACAATATCCAACTTCATTATCTGCTCACAGAAACAAACAATTATATTTTGTGATCTTATTTAATGCAGAAATTACGTCACTGCAATCAAGGCAGACCCATAGGTGCTCAGTCTCTTTCACAAAAAGTTTAGGTATCGGTAGTTCACGCAACTCACTGATGTACGCAGTCCTCTCAGACACCCTTCCATGCAGTTTGCTGCCGTCTGTGTGGCCGTTGTTATTTTCAATGCATGCTTTCGTAGTGCTTCTTTAACATCATCAATCCACATTTTCTTGGTCTACAACTTGCTCTAAAGACTGTGGTCTAGTGAAACATTATTCTCACTTTTTGTCAGGTCTCTTTGATTCTGATCGTGTCTCTTGTAGTAACCCTGATCTTGACTCTTGTAGTGACCCTGACCTTGTCTCATCTAGTGACCCTGATCTTGACTCTTGTAGTGACCCTGACCTTGTCTCATCTAGTGACCCTAACCTTGCCCCTTGTAGTGACCCTGACCTTGTTTCATCTAGTGACCTGACCTTGTCTTTTGTAGTGACCCTGACCTTGTCGCTTGTAGTGACCCTGACCTTGTCTCTTGTACTGACCCTGACCTTGTCTCTTGTAGTGACCCTGACATTGTCTCTTGTAGTGACCCTGACCTTGTCTCATCTAGTGACCCTAACCTTGTCCCTTGCAGTGACCCAGTCCTTGTTTCATCTAGTGACCCTACCTTGTCTTTGGTAGTGACCCTGAACTTGTCTCTTGTAGTGACCCTGACCTTGTCCCATCTAGTGACCCTAACCTTGCCCCTTGTAGTGACCCTGACCTTGTTTCATCTAGTGACCTGACCTTGTCTTTTGTAGTGATCCTGACCTGTCTCTTGTAGTGACCCTGACCTTGTCTCTTGTACTGACCCTGACCTTGTCTCTTGTAGTGACCCTGACCTTGTCTCATCTAGTGACCCTAACCTTGTCCCTTGCAGTGACCCTGACCTTGTTTCATCTAGTGACCCTACCTTGTCTTTGGTAGTGACCCTGACCTTGTCTCTTGTAGTGACTCTGACCTTGTCCCATCTAGTGACCCTAACCTTGTCCCTTGTAGTGATCCTGACCTTGTCTCATCTAGTGACCCTGACCTTGTTCCTTGTAGTGACCCTGACCGTGTCTCCTCTAGTTAACCTGACTGCTTTTCACAAGTTTCCTGTTTCACATGTTGTGATCTTGTGTTCCTGTGATGTGGTCCGGGTTCATCATGTACCATTATAAAATATACTATTCGTTAACTATATGTAGCCGTGTCAACAAATGTTAATAATACAAACGGGAGAGAGATGAAATAAAACATTGCAGGCTCAACAGCATTAAAAGAAGCAACTTTAGAGATTCAAACACAAACCTGGTAGAAATGTGGTCTGGATTAAGGCTGTCTTGATGGCCAGGTGGGTAGAGCAGGAACACAAATGATTGGTCCTGGTCGGTGTCGTACTGCACATTTGGCATGGAGCTCACCTGGCTGTCTAAGAGAAACACCTGAGGAAGAGGATCACAATGAGGAAGAAGACCACAATGAGGAAGAGAATCACAATGATGAAGAGGATCACAAAGAGGAAGAGGATCACAATGAGAAAGAGGGTGACAATGAGGAAGAGGATCACAATGAGGAAGAGGATCACAAATTAGAAAGAGGGTGACAATGAGGAAGAGGATCACACTGAGGAAGATGACAATGAGGAAGAGGATCACAATGAGCAAGATGATCACAATGAGCAAGATGATCACAATGAGCAAGATGATCACAATGAGGAAGATGATCACAATGAGGAAGATGATCACAATGAGGAAGAGGATCACAATGAGGAAAAGGATCACAATGAGGAAGAGGGTGACAATGAGGAAGATGATCACAATGAGGAAGATGATCACAATGAGGAAGAGGATCAAAATGAGGATCAGGGTACGGTGTGGGCTAGTGGTTAAGTGACAAGTCTCACAATCCGAAGGTGCTGGGTTCGCTCCCCAATCCCAGCATCGACCGTTACCCCGGGGAAGCAAACCCTTAGAAAATGCCGGAGGAAGCAGACCCTTACATAAAATGCATGCCGAAGTCGGATGCACTGGGCTGACAGCCACAAAAATAAAATCCGCAGTGCAACGCACACCACCTTGGCGAATAAAGAAATAAGGTGAACGTAAAAACAATTCCAGGGATATACAATGAGAAAAAGTATCAGAATAAGAAAGAAGATGATAATGAGGAAGAGGATGGCACTAAGGAAGAGGATGGTAACGAGGAAGAGGATGGTAATGAGGAAGAGGATGGTAATGAGGAAGAGGATGGTAACGAGGAAGAGGATGGTAATGAGGAAGAGGATGGTAACGAGGAAGAGGATGGTAATGAGGAAGAGGATGGTAACGAGGAAGAGGATGGTAATGAGGAAGAGGATGGTAATGAGGAAGAGGATGGTAATGAGGATGATGATGACAAAGAAGAAGAGAATCACAATGAGATAGAGGATGACAAATGACATACTGAACATTATCTGCAACTGAAAACAGTATTTATATGATTACCCTCATTCTGATAATTTAATCCCAGGCTTCGTGCAGTGGTGACTCTATGCTTCGTAAGGAGCTAATTGGAGATGATGACTTGCCCCTTAGGCTACCCCCATTTCTTTACTTAATAACAAATTACATTCGGGGATGGCGTGGGCTAGAGGTTAAGTGACACGGCTCACAAGCCGAACATGCTGGGTTTGCTCCCCAATCACCGGCCGTTACCCCGGGAAGCAAACCCTTAGAAAATGCAGGAGAAAGTAGACCCTTGCATAAAATGCATGCTGAAGTCGGATGCACTGGGCAGACAGGTGCAAAATAAAAACATAGTGCAACACACACTGCATTGGAGAATAGAGAAATAAGGCGAACACACATTTTTTTTAAATGACATTTTATTAATGACAGACCTGTTTTGCCATTTGTCTCAGCCGGAGACAGTCTACGACTGTACAGTCCTTCCTTGTGGCGACCTTGACCTGACCAATATCCCCATAGAAGTTGTCAGAGTTTGGGTGGAACAAGGCCATCAGAAGCTGCAGGTTGTAGGTGCTGACATTCAAGGCTCTGCGGACAGCCAGAGCCCCAACCTGCCACAGTTGTTCCGACAAGTGGGGCCCGGCGGATAGCAGGATGTGTCTGGGGAAAGTTGGTTTCTTTAAAGGTTTGTCTTTCTGGATTCTACTAATGAGGGTATATCTTATCAGGCCAAGACCAGTCTATTAGGTTATATCAGGAAGTATTGGCCAGTGTAGAGATGTGTGTGTGTATCTGTTTGTAGTGTGTATGTATTGTCATGTGTATGTATTGTCATGTGTATGTATTGGCGAGTGTATGTATTGGCATGTGTATGTATTGGCGAGTGTATGTATTGTCATGTGTATGTATTGGTGAGTGTATGTATTGGTGAGTGTATGTATTGGTGAGTGTATGTATTGTCATGTGTATGTATTGGTGAGTGTATATATTGGCGAGTGTATGTATTGTCATGTGTATGTATTGTCATGTGTATGTATTGGCGAGTGTATGTATTGGCATGTGTATGTATTGGCGAGTGTATGGATGTGTACATGTATCTTTTTGTAGTGTGTATGTATTGGGGCGAGTGTATGGATGTGTACATGTATCTTTTTGTAGTGTGTATGTATTAACCTGGTGTATGGATGTGTACATGTATCTTTTTGTAGTGTGTATGTATTAACCCGGTGTATGGATGTGTACATGTATCTGTTTGTTGTGTGTATGTATTGGCGAGTGTATGGATGTGTACATGTATCTGTTTGTAGTGTGTATGTATTAACCCGGTGTATGGATGTGTACATGTATCTGTTTGTTGTGTGTATGTATTGGCGAGTGTATGGATGTGTACATGTATCTGTTTGTAGTGTGTATGTATTAACCCGGTGTATGGATGTGTACATGTATCTGTTTGTTGTGTGTATGTATTGGCGAGTGTATGGATGTGTACATGTATCTGTTTGTAGTGTGTATGTATTAACCCGGTGTATGGATGTGCACATGTACCTGTGTTCCACTATGGCAGTCTTTCTGTACATGGAGAAGTGGTCCCATCGAGAACAATCCCTGACTTGCCCAATCAAACTGGACACAACGTGATTTCAAACCTGGTATGTTGCGATTGCAAACCAAGCTTGCGCTCCATTTACACCCCTACACCACATGCTCCTCCGTCTGGGTAAAGTTTTGTTTGATGTTAGAAACGTTAAAGAATATTATTGTTGGTACCTGAAACTACTCAGGCCGAGTTATTCAAATGTTTTCACATTCTCGCTCGTGGAAACAGAATATACTCCAGTAGTCCTGACAAAGAGGTGGGGATCAACACCGTAATCCCCATAGGGACAAGCTTGCTGAAAAGCCCTGCATTGCACTACAGTCATGAGGCTTACGGTCCAATTTCTGAAGCCCACCTCAGGATGTAAGAAAAGCCACTGTAAGCTGCTACCAAAGACACGTAACAACTTAACTCAGCTCAGCATGAGTAGCTTCCTCCTCCTATTCCTCCAGCAGCAGCAGCAGCAGCAGCAACAGCAACAGCAACAGCAACAACAACAACAACAACAACAACAGTACCAACATATCTCTCAGAATACATGCATGTTACATCTCTTATCCCCAGAGACTGAAAGCTAAGAATAGTAACACTGTAAGAAGCGATTAATGGGGGGCTACCACATCCTGCAGAAACTAATGTGACAGGCTACCACATCCTACAGAAACTAATGGTGCAGGCTACCACATCCTACAGAAACTAATGGTGCAGGCTACCACATCCTGCAGAAACTAATGGTGCAGGCTACCACATCCTACAGAAACTAATGGGACAGCCTACCACATCCTACAGAAACTAATGGTGCAGGCTACCACATCCTGCAGAAACTAATGGTGCAGGCTACCACATCCTACAGAAACTAATGGGACAGCCTACCACATCCTACAGAAACTAATAGGACAGGCTACCACATCCTACAGAAACTAATGGTGCAGGCTACCACATCCTGTAGAAACTAATGGTGCAGGCTACCACATCCTGCAGAAACTAATGGTGCAGGCTACCACATCCTGCAGAAACTAATGGGACAGCCTACCACATCTTGCAGGAACTAATGGGACAGACTACCAAAACCACAGGAACTAATGGGACATGCTACCAAAACCACAGGAACTAATGGGACAGACTACCAAAACCACAGGAACTAATGGGACAGACTACCAAAACCACAGGAACTAATGGGACAGACTACCAAAACCACAGGAACTAATGGGACAGACTACCAAAACCACAGGAACTAATGGGACAGACTACCAAAACCACAGGAACTAATGGGATAGACTACCAAAACCACAGAAACCATAAGCCACACAAAAAAAGAACATACCTCAACACACTCCAGGGTAGAAGAGGAGCTGGAAAGTTAGTCAGAGAGAGAGAGAGAGAGAGAGAGAGAGAGAGAGAGAGAGAGAGAGAGAGAGAGAGAGAGAGAGAGAGAGCGAGAGAGAGAGAGAGAGAGCGAGAGAGAGTGAAAGGGGAAAAGAAGAGAAAGAAATAAGGGGCGGGAAGGAAAGAAGAAATAGAAAGACAGAGAAAAATGGAGAGGAAAAAAACATCCAGACATAATGAGAACACAAACAGACTTCATGATGTCCAGACATAATGAGAACACAAACAGACTTCATGATGTCCAGACATAATGAGAACACAAACAGACTTCATGATGTCCAGACATAATGAGAACACAAACAGACTTCATGATGTCCAGACATAATGAGAACACAAACAGACTTCATGATGTCCAGACATAATGAGAACACAAACAGACTTCATGATGTCCAGACATAATGAGAACACAAACAGACTTCATGATGTCCAGACATAATGAGAACACAAACAGACTTCATGATGTCCAGACATAATGAGAACACAAACAGACTTCATGATGTCCAGACATAATGAGAACACAAACAGACTTCATGATGTCCAGACATAATGAGAACACAAACAGACTTCATGATGTCCAGACATCTTAACAACACTCACAGACTTCTAACAACACTCACATACATCTTAACAACACTCACAGACTTCTAACAACATTCACAGACATCATGATATCCAGACATCTTAACAACACCCACAGACTTCATTATGTCCAGACATCTTAACAACATTCACAGACTTCATGATATCCAGACATCTTAACAACATTCACAGACTTCATGATATCCAGACATCCTCTCACAGCACTCACAGACTACATGATGTTCAGACATCTTAACAACATTCACAGACTTCATGATGCCCGGACATCTTAACAACACTCACAGACTACATGATGTCCAGAGATCCTCTCACAACACCCACAGACTACATGATGTCCAGAGATCCTCTCACAACACCCACAGACTCAATGATGTCCAGACATCCTCTCACAACACCCACAGACTACATGATGTCCAGACATCCTCTCACAACACCCACAGACTACATGATGTCCAGAAATCCTCTCACAACACCCACAGACTACATGATGTCCAGAAATCCTCTCACAACACCCACAGACTACATGATGTCCAGACATCCTCTCACAACACCCACAGACTCCATGATGTCCAGACATCCTCTCACAACACCCACAGACTCCATGATGTCCAGACATCCTCTCACAACACCAACAGCCTGAGAAGCCCTACCTGATGCAGGAACATCCAAGCCTAGAGATGTTCTCCACTGGCTGAGCCACACACTCAGTGAACACATCAAATGTCTGCTTGAGAATCAGCTGTAGAGGACCATCCAGACTTGTCTTATCTGTTTCAGTAATAAGTGTCCAGGATTGAAGTCAGTAAAAGGAAGCTCTCACTGCAGAACAGTGGAACAGGAAGCAGTCTGATCATCAGAATCATCCACCACATTGATCGAGTGTTTCGTCGTCTCTGTGTTCATGACACTCTGGAGAGGGGGTCATTTCTGGACTTGACTCTACTCAATGTGTCTCTTAGCTATTGGTGCTCAATCTACTTGTGGGAGGAAGACTAACGTCTGGTCAGGTTAAATTTACTGTTCAGACATGTTAGTCGGGGTCAGGCAAAACATACTGGCCAAGACCCTCACCTAGGCTTCCTCGCAGCCTTTCCTGAAAATGGAAACGGTGAGGAATCGAGGTTATCCCTGTAGTAGTGAGCGAAGTGCAGATGAAGCCAAGTATAGCACAATCGCCTGGAGGACAATGGTTCACCTTCATCAGCACACTCGGGATGTGAGGAAAGCTACTGCAACCTGCCACTTAACGTGCTTTTCAGGGTGCACAGAAGAGTAAACCTACTCATTGTGGGCATTGGAATCAACAACCAATCTCTTGTGTCCCATCTCTCAACTACTTATATCCCATCTCTCAACTACTTGTGTCCCATCTCTCAACTACCTGTGTCCCATCTCTCAACTACCTGTGTCCCATCTCTCAACTACCTGTGTCTGATCTGCTGTCTCTCATCTGTTGCCTCCGATCTCTTATGTTCTATATCACATATCTCCACTGCCTGATCTACTGTGTCTAATCTGCTGTCTCTCATCTGTTGCCTCCGATCTCTTATGTTCTATATCACATATCTCCACTGCCTGATCTACTGTGTCTAATCTGCTGTCTCTCATCTCTACTGCTCGATCTCTTTATCTGATCTATCATATCTCAACTGCCTCTTAGCCTGAGGTGTGTTGAACTTAAATAATCTGTCCTGGTTCCATCATCTGGTGCATCTTTTATTTTCATGGGAAAAGACCACCTCCGTGTTCCCAACCTTTCTTGACCAACGGTGTTGTTCCCACAGAAACATAACCTAACAAACGTCGTCCTTTTTCTTCTGCGTTCGTTCTCAATCTCCCGCTACCAAGCCCTGAATAGGGCTTTGCAAGTAGCAGGATGTAGTCCGGAGAACGGAATGCGTTGTTTCGCTAGTCAACAGCTTGACTGCGATATTTGCACCTTTCGGTCTGACACATCCGTCTTCGGCTGGAACAAACGTCCTAAAACTGAGGTATGGTAAAACAAACCCTCCCTATTTATTTTCCTGGTTCCCAAACTACTGGGTAGTCTGATGGGGTGAGCCTTAGTTGGATCTGTCACACAGCGTGCACAACTTTTGTTGACATTCAATTGGACCGAAATCGACATCTAGCATCTATGTTCTACTCTGTTGCCTAGCTACAACATTATGGACAAACTTCCAGCACATGTGACGTTTTAGTTTAATGCAGAATTTCAAACAATCGATTGATATTTACACATGTGGTGAAATATGTTAAAACTGTGTCTTTCATGTGAAGAAATTTTGACTTCGAGAGCCGAGAAATGATTTATTATTTGATCAGGCTAATGACCACGCATCTGAATTGCACATAGATATTCTTCTTCTTCTTCATCGTACGCAGTCAGACATCAACCTTTATTTTTTCAAAAAAAGCAGCGGTCATCCTGAGGCTGTCGCCACTGCCATAGAGCTTGTCTAGTGTTGCCACTGGTGATGGCCACATCTGCTCTCTCTGATCCTCGTATGTCGGGCAGTTTTGCAGCAAATGCTCAGCGGTCATTTTTGCGGTACCACACGGGCATTCGTCAGTGCCACCTATCTTCAACTTGTTGAATAGGTGGTACCTCAGTCTATTGTGGCCAGTGCGAAGTCTGAAGACCACGGCCTGCTCTCTTCTGTTCAACTGGTAATAGGCATCTTTTTTGCACATAGATATTCAATACGTGTTCAATCCAGACTTTGACTGAGACACAGAAGATTGTGGCTGTGGTCATGCTATTGGTGAGATAAAGCAAAAAAACAAATACATGTTTGAATTAAAAAATGAAACGTCAGTGGTATGTTAATATGTTAATCCCCCCCAATGATAGATTTAAACTAGAAAAATGGCTGGTTTTGTTTGAAAGAGAATTTTGAAACGATTTACTCCTTTGTTGTTACTCTGACTGGAAGATTAATCATTATTGAGGGTGATGAAGTTAGTTTGTTCCACCAGATTTTTCTGAGGTAGACCTGTTTAATTTGTTTGTTTAGAAGTCATAAATACATTTGTAGTGGAGACTAACAGGTAAGATGATCTTGTAAGAAACACTATCAGTGTTCTGTGACAATTTTTAAATTTCGAAGGTCCAGATTCTCCCCAAAATTAGTAATTCTGCCGTTATTCACTTTCACCTTCATCTTCTTGTATCTCAAGACCTAACAAACACACAACAAGAACAATAACACCAACAACTTCTTTATTCATTTATGTCTCTACACACAAACAAAACATTTCTATAGACAATTTTTTGTAATTCAGTGTGGCTAGGATTTAATATTAATTTATTTTGTTTTGAGAAAAACTATTTGACACATGAAGTTGCGGCACTTGCCGTGGACGGTACGGAAACCTACCAGAAAACTTGGCAACAAACTCCACAACTAGGTCAGCCACGAGGCCGCAGCACTGCTTGAAGCTGTTTATTCCAGTATTCCAGTAACCATAGCAACGGGACCCTCTGCGGAGCCAGGACTGCATCATGGGAAGCAGAAGGTGGTTGAGGCAATGCATGGAGAACTCTGGTCCTAGAGAATAAATGTGGCGAGACCTGGACCATTACAGCAGATATCCAGGGCAGAATACGTGCAATGGAAATGAGGTGCTATAGAAAACTCCTAAATGTTACATATAAAGATCGTGTCACGAACGTAGAAATACGACAGAGTTGAAAACGCTATTGGTCCTTTTGAAGATCTGTTCACAACAATCAAAAGACGAAAGATGGACTGGTGCGGGCACGTCACGAGGTCCAACGGAATTACCAACTCGATACTCTTTGGTTCCGTACCGGGACAGAGATGGGTGGACAACATTACTGAGTGGTCAGGCCTTCGTCCCAGTGAGATATGACAGGCGGCGACAGACAGAGAAAGATGGCGTGGGATTTTGGGAGTGTCTTCAAGTGTGCCCCAATGACCTGATGGGTTACGGGATGAACTGAACTCAACTGATTAAACGGGATGAATCTCAGTTACACAGTGCCATACCAAGAAGCTGTGGAAGCCAAGACTTTCGTCAGGGTCTGATAGAAAGATACTGATCAAGACCTGACCTCTCATCCATGTCGTGTTCCAGGAAACAAGCTCTGTCCGTCAAATGAGAAGGGTTGGGGGAGATCAACACTTTTATCCCCATAGTTGCAAGCTTGCTGAGAAGCATCATAGTGTACTACAACCTTAAGCATGGAGCTAAAGTTGGAGTCCTTTTTTTTGTACAAAGCGGTAACGGTAGCACAGTGGTTAGTGCACTGACTTCCCAGTCAGGCAATTAGGGTTTAATCCCTAGTTGGTGGAGGATTTTTTTTTTTCTGATCACAAACCGGCCACAGAAATTGGGTGCCAGAAAATCTGGAAAGTAAAGGGGGCCGGGGTGATGCTGACCACATCATCCACTATGTGCCGTTGGTTACAAAATTATACGGGTCTAACATCATATTTTCTATGCGCTGCACGGCGTGACAGGATCTTTACTTACTTTTAACTAGAATTCTTTGCAGAATGAGGCTTCTTACAACCGTCACCTATTGGTTGTTATAAGTTTCTTGGCAAGTGTGCAGTACAGTAGGTTGCCATTACTTTCCGTGCGTGAAGGAGTGAAAAAAACCATTTCTGCCAAACTGGACGCGAGCAGGATTCAAACTAGGTGCGTTGGGATTGTGAAACCGACGCTTCACCCCTAGACCACACAGACCTTTTTTTGTTAAAGTGTCATCATCATCAGTCGCGTAACCTGAAAGGACAATATGGCACTAGTACTGCAGATTGTTGGACCAGTTTGTGCAAACTACACTTGATTTTGTGTCAGGATATTTGTTGTAGATATAGACCTTCCTGTCCACCATCTTGTGTTGTCTTCCCATCGCTTTTTCTGCCTTCCTCTATTATGCTTTCCAGGCACAGTACGTTGCAGGACCGACTTGGTCAACCCAGACCCTCTTGAAACATGACCATACCATTTGAGCCTGCGTGCTTTTACCATAGTCAATAGGTCTTGATATTGGCCGACCTCTCTCTTAACGGCATCTTGAACTGCCTCATTGGTGACGTGGTCTAGATATGAAATGCAGAGAAAATCGAAGCAGACATCTCCATTGCACAAATTCTTCGCTCTATAACGGCTGTTAGAATCCAAGTTTCGTACTCGCAAAGGAACACAAAAGTGGCAAGTTAATACATTAAACTCAACTTGGATTTCAGGTTGATGTTTTTGTTTGTCCATAGTAGCCTCAGTTTGGTCAGAGCAGCCATGGTCATCGTTGTTTGTGCCTGAATCTCAGTTCTGGAACCTTGCGCATCCAACAGTGCTCCCAGGTATTTAAACTATTTAACAATTTGCAATGGTTCACCGTCAGACCTGTTAACCCTCTGAGAAGTTGACCATGATTTTATTCTTCTCTGCACTAATCTCCATTCCAAACTTTTGAGCGACCTTGTCAAGGTCTGAGATTAGACTTGCAAGGTCTAGCTCCGTTTAAGCCAGCCCGGTAATCTCATCAGCAAACCGGAGATTGGTGAGTACGACCACCTATGTTGACAGTACCCAGAGATTCGTGAGTGTACAACCACCTATGTTGACAGTACCCAGAGATTAGTGAGTGTACGACCACCTATGCTTACAGTACCCAGAGATTGGTGAGTGTACGACCACCTATGCTGACAGTACCCAGAGATTGGTGAGTCTACGACCACCTACGCTGACAGTACCCATGTGGTCCTCCAGGGCTTTGGACGTTATACGTTCAAGAAAAACATTGAATAGGATCGGTGAAAGAAGACATATTTGTCGTACACCAGTTGGCGTGCGAAACCATTCTCCAGTTATTTCGTCAAGGACGACTGCACTGGTGGCCTGGGAGTAGAATTTCTCAATCACTTAGATAAGCCGACACCCAATCTTATATTTTCACATAGTTGCCCTTGGGGCCTCATGCCAGACCATGTCGAAAGCTTTTTTAAAGTCAACAAAAACTTGGTATAGCTTTTGATTATGCTGAAGGTATTTTTCGCTGAACAAACACAGATTAAAAATGTGTTCAATTGTGCTGCGACCAGCCAGAAAACCGGCTTATTCTTCCGCAATAGCGTTTTCTTCCCTAGGTTTCATTACTTTGCCGGAGTGGCTGATTAGGCTGATGGTTCAGTAATTTTATCATTATTGGAGGTTACCCTTCTTATGTAGGACTATAATCAGTAATTTTATCATTATTGGAGGTTGCCCTTCTTAAGTAGGACTATAATCAGTGATTTTATCATTATTGGAAATTACCCTACTTATGTAGGACTATAATCAGTGATTTTATCATTATTGGAGGTTACCCTTCTTATGTAGGGCTATAATCAGTAATTTTATCATTATTGGAGGTTACCCTTCTTATGTAGGACTATAATCAGTGATTTTATCCAACTTAGTGAAGTTATGGTCTACTTTTCTGGGTCTTCTAGTAATATCACTCTATGGTCCGCAGTGATCTGTACGTTATATAACTGGGAGCAGTATGTCGTCCATCTCTGAATAACATCTTCCTCTGGGAGCAGTATGCCGTCCATCTCTGAATAACATCTTCCTCTGGGAGCAGTATGTCGTCCATCTCTGAATAACATCTTCCTCTGGGAGCAGTATGCCGTCCATCTCTGAATAACATCTTCTTCTGGGAGCAGTATGCCGTCCATCTCTGAATAACATCTTCTTCTGGGAGCAGTATGCCGTCCATCTCTGCAGCGGACAGAGACCCATAGCTGACTGTGGATGAGCTCATTAGCTGCAGCAGTTAGAGACCCATAGCTTACTGTGGATGAGCGCCGTCCATCTCTGAATAACACCTCTTCTGCAGTCAGGGTGTTCCCTGTCTCGCCCTGTATTGTTCTCACTTTGGGTATGTTCTTAAAAAGTGTTAAGGTCCCAAAATAAGGTCTATATTCAGGCAACAGGCCACGACCTAGACGGTGTATTGAAAAATTTGGCACTGCTTAGGAAGCAAGAAGAGCCACTGCAACCTGTTACCAAAAAACATCACAAGTTAAATAACCACAGTACAATTAGCTTAAAACAACAACAACACCAACAACAACAACAACACCACCAACAACACCACCAACAACAACAACAACAACAACACCACCAACAACAACAACAACACCACCAACAACAACACCACCACCAACAACAACAACAACAACACCACCAACAACAACAACAACAACACCACCAACAACACCACCAACAACAACAACAACAACAACACCACCACAACAACAACAACAACACCACCAACAACAAAAACAATAACAACACCAACAACAACAAAAACAACAACACCACCAACAACAAAAACAACAACAACAACAACACCACCAACAACAACACCACCAACAACAACAACAACAACAACACCACCAACAACACCAACAACAACACCACAAACAACAACAACAACAACACCAACAACAACAACAACAACAACACCAACAACAACAACAATAACAACAATAACAACAACAATAACAACAACAACCAAGACTTTTGCCCAAATCTTTTGAAAAATACTGTGGATCAAAACACTATGGATGAGCTCATCAGCTGCAGCGGTCAGAGACCCATAGCTGACTGTGGATAAGTGCATGAGATGCAGCGGTCAGCGAACATAGCTGACTGTGGATAAGCTGCAGTGGACAGAGACCCATAGCTGACTGTGGATAAGCTCATGAGATGCAGCGGACAGAGACCCATAGCTGACTGTGGATAAGCTCATGAGATGCAGCGGACAGAGACCCATAGTTGACTGTAGATAAGATCATGAGATGCAGCGGTAAGAGACCCATAGCTGACTGTGGATAAGCTCATGAGATGCAGTGGACAGAGACCCATAGCTGACTGTGGATAAGATCATGAGATGCAGTGGTAAGAGACCCATAGCTGACTGTGGATAAGCTCATGAGATGCCTCCATGCGGTGATCCTGGATAACAAGCTGCAAGAGAGCAGACTGGCTAAGGAGAAGGGATCGAAGAGGGAATGCTAACCCAGTACTAAAAAAATTCCTGTTGAAGTCGAACATGTTAGACCAAAAGGTGCAAATATCGCAGTCAAGCTGTAAACTACGACACAACGCATTCTGTTCTCTGGACTACATTCTGCTACTTAATCCCTTTTCAGGACTTGGTAGTGGGAGATTGAAAACGAGGTCAAGTTGTCAAAAGATTGTGGATCAAGCATAATTAATATTAAAAAGTGCACTTTGTAAAATACTTGGTAAAGCACATTTACCTGGCACATCGGCTGCTGACCGGAGTAAATCAACCAGGGTCATGAGAACATTTGACTGAACGGTCTTGGGGCAGTGATTGATGGCCGACACCAAACCATCCATCAGCAGGTACCAGACGTGCAGAACACCAGATTCATTGTCCATGTTATCCAGCGACTGAGATCTGCTCATACGTTTTGCGCTCTCAACATCTGACAACTTTTTACACTTGAGCTGCGCGCCCCCATTGTCCTTCAGTGTGGCCGTCTTATGACAGCTATCCAGTCCCAACAAATCTGACGGCCGGGTTTTTAGTTTTTTGGATGATTCACTGTCTGTGGATTTTGGATCACTAACGTGATCACTACCAGAATTTTCCGAACAAATCTTCAACCCCTGAACTGAAATGTCACTTTCTTGGACAACGTCTATGGGTCGGATGACATCTGAGTCTGGAACTTCTAACTCGCTCACTTTTTGGTCTTGTGACTCACTGTCTGTTGTTTTTTTAGTCTCTGCCAGGTCGTCAGTCAGAGATATCTTGTTGTCTACAACACCATCAGATGGCGCTGGCATCTCAGCAGTTGCAGAAGATGGCAGTGTCGGTAGTGTCTGCTCATTTTGGTCTTGATCCTGTGAGATGGGAACCGGAGCATCTTTGCCTTGTTCAATAGGTGGCTTTCCATCCTTTTTCCTGGCTGTTTCAGTTGATGAGGAGTTCTGGTACTTCTCGAGGGAGAACTCTTCAGCAAAATCTTTAAAGTTGATAAAAGAAATCTCTCCATCAACAAATCTTGATGCTGAATCTACTTGAATCCTGAAGTGTATAGATACAGACAGAGGTGTTTATATTCACAACAAAACAATATTTTATCCATGGCAACAAACCATTATTTTATTTATGACAACAGAACAATATTTTATCCATGGCAACAAACCATTATTTTATTTATGACAACAGAACAATATTTTATCCATGGTAACAGCAGGAAATGCCTCAGTTATCTCAGACTTGAGAAATACTGTTAGTTCTGGGCGTATGTAGCAGTCTATTTGATGTTATACACATAGATTATCTTGACCAGTTTTGTTAAGGTAACATAAAATCACACACCAGATGCTGCCGAAGATGGATGTGTCGGACCGAAAGGTGCAAATATCGCAGTCAAGCTGGCTGTAAACTAGCGACACAATGCATTACATTCTCCGGACTACATCCCTGTTCAGGACTTGGTACAGTAGTAGTAGGTTGAGAACGAACGCAGAAGAAGAAAACACACAAGATGGTTGTTGTTTGCGAATGCCCACAATGAGTAGGTTACTCTTATGTGCGTCCTGAAAAGGACGTTAAGTGGCGGGTTGCAGTAGCTTTCCTCACATCCCGAGCGTGCTGATGAAGGTGGACCGGGGTCCTCCAGGCAGTTGTGCTATGCTTGGCTTCATCTGCGTGTCACTCACTACTACAGCGATCATGTCGAACCTCACCTTGTTAGCCAGACTGTTGTCCTTGACAACAGCCCGCTTCCAGGACGAGCAACTAGAAGATCAGGTGAGGGTCTTTGCCAGTATATTTCTCCTGACCCTGGCTAACATTGTCTGATCAGTCTGTTTTGTCTGACCAGACGTTAGCCTCATCATCCCACACCAGATGGTAGAACCATGTGTATACCAGATGCTGGAACAACGTCTACATACACAGAAGATGAAAACTTCTTTTTCTTTTCTTTGTCACTTGTGTTCCATTTGAAGCATATGGTCACCACTACATCTGACCTCTTTACATAAAGCCTGGACCAAGGTACTTACAGTGGTAGTTTCTGTAGCAATTCAGTGTACATGATGAGGTTGCTTGCTCACAACCCTCATTAGTCACCATGACAAGCTTGGAAGGTTACTGTTGTCCTATCCTTGCCTCCCTGGTTACCACAAATTTGACCTAATTCCTTGTCCAGGTGGATGAGTACACCTCATGTACAAATTTGACAACTTCTGTTGCCACAAGTAACTTAACATGTTTGCAGTTTGAACACATTAAGTTATAAGAAAAAATAGGACACCATTGTAAACAGAAACTAGCATTAGTACCTGGCTTCACACAGGAAATAACATCATTTTAATTTTTTTTTTTAAACACACAAAGCGACTAAAAATGACAGCAATAAACAATTGTATATCTTGTCTGTGTAACTTCCTGTTTTGACATAACTCATTATGGAAAGTGGAATATGCTAATGGTCATCATGAAAAGTGGAGCGCTTTAATATACTGAATTTGTTGGAGATTTGAGGATTTAAATAATCATATGCCCATAACTTCTGAAGCAAATAATATAGTGACTTGAAATTAGCCGATCTGATCTAGAAATTGGCCATAGAATGTGCTTACATCTACCAACATAACACACTTAACCAAACCTAAATTCCAAATGTGCTTACACCCCCCCCCCCCCCCCCCCCCCCCCCCCCCCCCCCCCACTGACATGGCGCATACAGGAAATTTTAGCTTTCAGAGCAACAGTGGACAAAATATAACAAAAAGATTTACGAATAATGAAACAAACATAACTTAAATATTTATTGAATGTTTTACCTGTGAGCACCTTTACAGGCAGGACAAGCTGGCATCTGCCACATGGAAGTCAAGATGTCACAGACCCGAGTCAGGTATTTGAGTGCAGGTACACATAGGTTCTCCAACTCCCCTTCAGCATCTCCGTAGCCATCATCACTGCCTGAGTCTGACCTGTCCGTGCTGAAGTCGCTGTCAAAAGTGGCTGCTTGACAGATGTAAATAAAATAAGGTCAAAGGTTGTCCCAAAGCAAAAACTATCATCAGGAATTTCCTTTGTCGCTCACCTTGTTCCTTAAAGTGGAGTGTGTTGTTCCATGTTTTGCACCTTAGGGCTCAGTGCAGCCAACTTCAGCATGCATTTATTAAGCTTTACCCCGCACTGAGGAACCCGTAACACCTTATAAAAAAACTATGTTCCCCTACTGAAGGTGCTGAGAGCCACCAAACAGTAGTGTATAAACATCTGAAATAATAGATTGGAAACGGCTGAACATACAGGTATTTGAATTAAAAATTGACTTAATGTCTGTCCACTTGGATTCCAAATGGGAAAATGGCCCGTTGAATGTTGAAATGATTTATTTTCTTTTTCACTCGGAATTAAAAATCAGAGCATTATTGAAGGTTATTTTTATTTTGCCTTTGCCTTATTTCTCTAATCCCCTTGGCGGTGTGCGTTGCACTGTGGTTTTCATTTTGTGCCTGTCAGCCCAGTGCATCCAACTTCAGCATGCATTTTATGTAAGGGTCTGCTTCCTCCTGCATTTTTTAAGGATTGCTTCCCCGGGGTAACGGCAGGTGCTGTGATGGGGATCGAACCCAGCAAATTCAGGTTGTAAGCCGTGCCACTTAACCACTAGCCCACGCCCTCCCCTCGGTTGTTGACTTTGAGAGCCTGTAACATTCTTATTACACAAGTAGCAGGGAAGAAAATTGGAACGTTCAGAACAATATGTTACCATATTATACCGACATTATAAAACTAGATTATTTTTGTTTGATCTTCTTTTAATCCCATATGAAGCCTAAACTCATCTCTGCATATAGCCTTTCTCTTCCTCCCTGAAACTTGTATCACAGCACTTGAATGAGTGCTTGTAGTGGTGTTTCTGTAGCAATTTGTTTTACATGATGAGGTTGCTAACCCCATGCACAACCTTTTTTAATCATTTTACCATTCTGTTTGGGAAGTTACAGTTTACCTACTGTTTGTCATATGTACCACCCTGGTAAAAGATATTTTATTCTTTAAATCAAAGAAATAATTCGTCCAGAGAATCCTGTTTCAACCTGATAAAATTATTAAAATGTTGATTGCTTAGGCTCGTGATGTCAATGCTTACCTGGCCCATGTACATACTTCAGCAAACACAGCACACAATCCACAGTGGCGCTGGCAAACACAGCCACATTGTCCATACTTAGATACACATTGAAGACATCCATCACGGCTGCAACATGTCTCTGACGAGCCTCATTGACTGTCTCGTTAGTGGTGTACTCTATCTTCACAGATCGGAGAGCTCCAAACAAGGGTCGCCACCCTGACTGAAGCTGAGAACTGCAGGCCTCAACTAACTCACAGATGCAGCAAACAATCTGAAACATGTGCAGTAGGAAATGCAAAAGTCTGACAGAAAACAAACGTAACTATGTTGTTGAATTTATTAATATTAAGTTTGCTTAGAAGGAAGAAGGACGACTAATTTAACGTCAGGCAAAATAACTCGATCAGACATGTTAGTCAGGTTCAGGCAAAACATACTGGACAAGACCCCCAACTTTAAATCAAAGAAATAATTCGTCCAGAGAATCCTGTTTCTCGTCAGGCAAAATAACTCGATCAGACATGTTAGTCAGGTTCAGGCAAAACATACTGGACAAGACCCCCAACTTGGCTTCCTCCTAGACCTTCCTGGAAATGGGCTGTTTTAATGGCAGCCTGGCTAACAGGGTGAGGGATCGACGTGATGGCCAAAGTAGTGTGCGACAAGCAGATGAAATCAAGCATAGCACAACCGACTGGATGACCCCTGTTCACCTTCATTAGCATGCTGAGGATGCGAGGAAAGCTACGACAACCCGCCACTTAAAATCCTTTTTAGGGCCCACAAAGAGTAATTCTACTCATTGTGGGCATTCTTCTTCTTCTTTCTTCGTACGCTGTCAAACGTCAACCTGTATTTTTTAGAAAAAAGCAGCGGTCATCCTGAGGCTGTCAACACTGCCATAGAGCTTGTCTAGTGTTGCCACTGGTGATGGCCACATGTGCTTTCTCTGGTCCTCGTATGTCGGGCAGTTTTGCAGCAGCTGTTCAGCGGTCATTTTCCCGGTACCACAAGTGCATTCGTCAGTGCCGCCTATCTTCAGTTTATTTAATAGGTGGTACCTCAGTCTATTGTGGCCTGTGCAGAGTCTGAAGACCACGACCTGCTCTCTTCTGTTCAACTGGTAATAGACATCATTTTTTGTGTAGCCAGTATGTTCTGTTTCCCATTTGGCCATGTATCTGGCCCTAATGAGCCTTTTGGACTCTTCGTAGGTCACACTAGAATCTGGTTGTGGTAGTCTTGCACCTTCTTTTGCCAGTCTGTCTGCCTCCTCGTTGCCTTGGATGTTACAGTGGGATGGAACCCACTGTACCACTACTCTTTTTAGTGCGGACTGCTGGCATAGTTGACAAAGTACTGCTCTTAAATCATTAAGTTCAGTATTTTTCTGGCTTTTTAGTGCTGTGACTACGGCCAGGGCATCTGTAAACAGGACTATCTGGCTTTCATTTCTTTCGCCTTTCATTTGTGGGCATTCAACAACAAGAAGTATTCTTAGACATCTGAGGCCTGTTGCACCTGCTTCTTCTTCGTTCGTTCTCAATCTCCAGCTACCAAGCTGTGCAAAGAACTTTGCAAGTAGCAGGATGTTGTCCAGAGAATGGAATATGTTGTCGTAGTTTACAGTTTGACTATGATATTTGCACCTTTCGGTCTGACTCATCCAACTTCAGCAGGCATTTTTTAGTGCCAGGCTAACCTTCCCTCTTCAATCCCTTCTCCTTAGCCAGTCTGCTATGTTGCATCCTGTTATCCGTATCACTGCGTGGGTGTGTAGAAGAGTCTCCACAGCTATGGGTTGCTGGCCCTGATGCTAGCAGTCAGCTCTGGGTTGCTGGCCCTGATGCTAGCAGTCAGCTCTGAGTTGCTGGCCCTGATGCTAGCAGTCAGCTCTGGGTTGCTGGCCCTGACACTAGCAGTCAGCTCTGGGTTGCTGGCCCTGACACTAGCAGTCAGCTCTGGGTTGCTGGCCCTGATGCTAGCAGTCAGCTCTGGGTTGCTGGCCCTGATGCTAGCAGTCAGCTCTGGGTTGCTGGCCCTGATGCTAGCAGTCAGCTCTGGGTTGCTGGCCCTGACACTAGCAGTCAGCTCTGGGTTGCTGGCCCTGATGCTAGCAGTCAGCTCTGGGTTGCTGGCCCTGATGCTAGCAGTCAGCTCTGGGTTGCTGGCCCTGACACTAGCAGTCAGCTCTGGATTGCTGGCCCTGACACTAGCAGTCAGCTCTGGGTTGCTGGCCCTGATGCTAGCAGTCAGCTCTGGGTTGCTGGCCCTGATGCTAGCAGTCAGCTCTGGGTTGCTGGCCCTGATGCTAGCAGTCAGCTCTGGGTTGCTGGCCCTGACACTAGCAGTCAGCTCTGGGTTGCTGGCCCTGACACTAGCAGTCAGCTCTGGGTTGCTGGCCCTGATGCTAGCAGTCAGCTCTGGATTGCTGGCCCTGATGCTAGCAGTCAGCTCTGGGTTGCTGGCCCTGATGCTAGCAGTCAGCTCTGGGTTGCTGGCCCTGATGCTAGCAGTCAGCTCTGAGTTGCTGGCCCTGATGCTAGCAGTCAGCTCTGGGTTGCTGGCCCTGATGCTAGCAGTCAGCTCTGGGTTGCTGGCCCTGACGCTAGCAGTCAGCTCTGGGTTGCTGGCCCTGACGCTAGCAGTCAGCTCTGGGTTGCTGGCCCTGACGCTAGCAGTCAGCTCTGGGTTGCTGGCCCTGATGCTAGCAGTCAGCTCTGGGTTGCTGGCCCTGATGCTAGCAGTCAGCTCTGGGTTGCTGGCCCTGATGCTAGCAGTCAGCTCTGGGTTGCTGGCCCTGATGCTAGCAGTCAGCTCTGGGTTGCTGGCCCTGACACTAGCAGTCAGCTCTGGGTTGCTGGCCCTGACACTAGCAGTCAGCTCTGGGTTGCTGGCCCTGATGCTAGCAGTCAGCTCTGGGTTGCTGGCCCTGATGCTAGCAGTCAGCTCTGGGTTGCTGGCCCTGATGCTAGCAGTCAGCTCTGGGTTGCTGGCCCTGACGCTAGCAGTCAGCTCTGGGTTGCTGGCCCTGACGCTAGCAGTCAGCTCTGGGTTGCTGGCCCTGACGCTAGCAGTCAGCTCTGGGTTGCTGGCCCTGACGCTAGCAGTCAGCTCTGGGTTGCTGGCCCTGATGCTAGCAGTCAGCTCTGGGTTGCTGGCCCTGACGCTAGCAGTCAGCTCTGGGTTGCTGGCCCTGACGCTAGCAGTCAGCTCTGGGTTGCTGGCCCTGACGCTAGCAGTCAGCTCTGGGTTGCTGGCCCTGACACTAGCAGTCAGCTCTGGGTTGCTGACCCTGATGCTAGCAGTCAGCTCTGGATTGCTGGCCCTGATGCTAGCAGTCAGCTCTGGGTTGCTGGCCCTGATGCTAGCAGTCAGCTCTGAGTTGATGGCCCTGATGCTAGCAGTCAGCTCTGAGTTGCTGGCCCTGATGCTAGCAGTCAGCTCTGGGTTGCTGGCCCTGACGCTAGCAGTCAGCTCTGGGTTGCTGGCCCTGACGCTAGCAGTCAGCTCTGGGTTGCTGGCCCTGACGCTAGCAGTCAGCTCTGGGTTGCTGGCCCTGATGCTAGCAGTCAGCTCTGGGTTGCTGGCCCTGACGCTAGCAGTCAGCTCTGGGTTGCTGGCCCTGATGCTAGCAGTCAGCTCTGGGTTGCTGGCCCTGATGCTAGCAGTCAGCTCTGGGTTGCTGGCCCTGATGCTAGCAGTCAGCTCTGGGTTGCTGGCCCTGATGCTAGCAGTCAGCTCTGGGTTGCTGGCCCTGATGCTAGCAGTCAGCTCTGGGTTGCTGGCCCTGACGCTAGCAGTCAGCTCTGGGTTGCTGGCCCTGACACTAGCAGTCAGCTCTGGGTTGCTGACCCTGATGCTAGCAGTCAGCTCTGGATTGCTGGCCCTGATGCTAGCAGTCAGCTCTGGGTTGCTGGCCCTGATGCTAGCAGTCAGCTCTGAGTTGCTGGCCCTGATGCTAGCAGTCAGCTCTGAGTTGCTGGCCCTGATGCTAGCAGTCAGCTCTGGGTTGCTGGCCCTGACGCTAGCAGTCAGCTCTGGGTTGCTGGCCCTGACGCTAGCAGTCAGCTCTGGGTTGCTGGCCCTGACGCTAGCAGTCAGCTCTGGGTTGCTGGCCCTGATGCTAGCAGTCAGCTCTGGGTTGCTGGCCCTGATGCTAGCAGTCAGCTCTGGGTTGCTGGCCCTGATGCTAGCAGTCAGCTCTGGGTTGCTGGCCCTGATGCTAGCAGTCAGCTCTGGGTTGCTGGCCCTGACACTAGCAGTCAGCTCTGGGTTGCTGGCCCTGATGCTAGCAGTCAGCTCTGGATTGCTGGCCCTGATGCTAGCAGTCAGCTCTGGGTTGCTGGCCCTGATGCTAGCAGTCAGCTCTGGGTTGCTGGCCCTGATGCTAGCAGTCAGCTCTGGGTTGCTGGCCCTGATGCTAGCAGTCAGCTCTGTGTAGCTGGCCCTGATGCTAGCAGTCAGCTCTGGGTCGCTGACCCTGATGCTAGCAGTCAGCTCTGGGTCGCTGACCCTGATGCTAGCAGTCAGCTCTGGGTTGCTGGCCCTGATGCTAGCAGTCAGCTCTGGGTTGCTGGCCCTGATGCTAGCAGTCAGCTCTGGGTTGCTGGCCCTGATGCTAGCAGTCAGCTCTGGGTTGCTGGCCCTGATGCTAGCAGTCAGCTCTTGGTTGCTGGCCCTGATGCTAGCAGTCAGCTCTTGGTTGCTGACCACTGCAGCTCACGCACTGCTTAGCATATTGATCTCACTTGTTGCATCAACCGGCCACATCTGTGGGTAACGGTTGCTGCACTGTTCGAGGTGTCATTAAGAGCAGATGAGGGGCAGCTATCTGCCAAAGTCATACTGTGAAGAGATAAACTCTTCTGTGCCTCTAGCCCATCACAAACATTGACTAACCCAGTCTTGAACACCCCCATCACAAACATTGACTACCCCTATCCTGAACACCCCCATCACAAACATTGACAAACCTGGACCTGAATACCCCCATCACAAACATTGACTAACCTGGTCCTGAACACCCCCATCACAAACATTGATTACCCCTATCCTGAACACCCCAATCACAAACATTGACAAACCTGGACCTGAACACTCCCATCACAAACATTGACAAATCTGGACCTGAACACCCCCATCACAAACATTAACTAACCTGGCCCTGAACACCTCCATCACAAACATTGACTAACCTGGCCCTGAACACCCCCATCACAAACATTGACTAACCTGGTCCTGCACATCCCCATCCCAAACATTGACTAACCTGGCCCTGAACACTCCCATCACAAACATTGACGAACCTGGTCCTGCACATCCCCATCACAGAGCTCCAAACACAACATGTCCTCAAACATCTTACAAACAAACTCATTGACATGGAAATGTGGTCTCTCCTCCCGCTGGCTCACAAGTGACACAATGAACTCGTGAATGGAAGTCACGGCCATCTTGGATATCACATGATCAGAGTTTCCTGTAGCCTGGTTTGAAAACAAACATGGGGAATTAAAGACAATTTTGGCAGGCTTGACTTAACCCTACCAGACCGCTGTACCCTTTTTCCGGTAATTTCCTTAACTGCCGCTATACCGCTGTTACTTTGGGTAGTACGTGAATAAAATGCGTCAGAATCTAAAAATAACCAACCAATCGTGGTCAAACCTCATGATTAGTCATTGCAAATGTCTGCCCCCATGTTTAATTTTATTTTGTGGGGTTTAACATGAACAAATTCAGAAAATTGACAATGAAACGAGTGGCTGATGAACCAAGCACTTCAACAGGAAAGCAAAGTAAGTCTAGGCTTATGACAGTCCAACAGGTGATCAATAATTTGGTTGATTCAGACTCTGAGGAGTCAGAATTTAATCAAGAATACTTTTCCAGATCAAGTGAAACAGACAGTGAGAGTTCTTGGACTGAGGATCTATATGGAATACTCATGTATAAAGCCCAGCTATCAGGATTATTGGACAAATGAGGGCTCTTTGTTGTGTTTACTCCCGGATTTCTAAATGTTATGACTCGAGACAAATTCTTGGCCTTTTGCTGGGTGGATTGGCACACAAAGGTGGAATATTGACGTTAGATGAAAGGTAACTATTTTCTACAATGTCTCCAAGTTACATCTTATTCTAACCACTTGTTTGCATGTAACTAACATTTTTCTATATCATGTTGGTTTTTTTCTCTTTAATGCTCAGGAGCCCAGGTATGGGGGACAGTTGGGTTCAGGGCCTTAGGTCTGGTAGGGTTAAGTTACTACTCATCTATGACAGCAACAAAGATTTTCTCTTCTTTTTTATTGAGACTTATAAGTTGTAGAGGTTACAGTGCTGGCATCTCGAGGAGAAATAACAGAGTTCAATCCAGAGCCTCGACATTCTCCAGTCTGCCAATTCGGAAAAAAAACTATTTTACATACAGAGTTAGTACACTTCCGCTGGATGGCTTGGCTTGGCTTGGCTTCGTTCTTTCTCAATCTCCCACTACCAAACCCTGAAAGGGCTTAAGTAGCAGAATGTAGTCCAGAGAACGGAATGTGTTGTGTCGTACTTTACAGCTTGACTGCGATATTTGCACCTTTCGGTCCAACACATTCGACTTCAGCAAGCATTTTTTTAGTACCGGGTTAGCATTCCCTCTTCGATCCCTTCTTCTTAGCCAGTCTGCCCTGCTGCAGCCTGTTATCCAGGATCACCGCATGAAGGTGTAGAAGGGTCTTGGCAGCTCTGGTTCGCTGGCCCTGACACTAGCAGTCAGCTATGGGTCGCTGACCACTGCAGCTCATGCAGTCTGCCCTGCTGCAGCCTGTTATCCAGGATCACCGCATGGAGATGTAGAAGGGTCTTGGCAGCTTTGGTTCAGTGGCCCTGACGCTAGCAGTCAGCTATGGGTCGCTGACCACTGCAGCTCATGCGCTGCTCAGCATCTTGATCCCCTTTCGCTGGATGATAAGACACCATTTTTATCAAACTCTGCCAAACTGTAAATGGTGAAGCCAGATACAAATACTTTTACTTCTAACTAGATAAAAACACAAGTCGTTCCTCAGTGCCAAAAGACTTCCCCCGACCGGATGGAGGCACAAAAGTACGGTATGGCTCCAGCCGATATCAACCTCCACCTCTGCCCTGGATGAGACCTGGAACCACGCCGTAGCAGTGGGTCATGGATGTGGCCGACTGACACCTAAGCAAACATTATTATTATTAGAGAAAAAAAAAATTTTCAGCAATACACATATACTTTCAATAGAACATTCTTACACAGTCAACAAAGAACAAGTTAATGGGGTAACTACGCTTGACAATTACCTGTACCAGGTATGGCGAGACTACACTCCACACCCTCAGCAGATGTAGCAGCGGTCGGGGACTGTTCACAACCCTCACCAGAACCTGCTGCAGACGGTACAGGTGTAGGGCATTGGTTGGTGGGCGTGTAGCTGTACCACTAGCCCCGCCTCCTACCGTTACACCTTCTCTAGCAACAACCAATCGTTGGAGCTGTACCAGAGTGGCCTCCCCAAGCTCCATGATAAAGCTGAGTAGAGCATCCAAGCATAGCTTGTCTGCTGCGTCTTCAAACAAACTAAGGAAATGAAAAAGAAAAACTTTGATGATGTTCTCAAAACAAAGAATAAAAACAAAAATGAGAAATAATTGTGTTTCTCTGTTGCCATTTTCTCTGAAATAACGAGATTGATTTCTCATATAAGGCTAGTTGTCTGTCTCGGCTCTCTCATTGGCATACAGTTTATCCCTCAGATGCTGTCACTTGGCTCCTCTCATGAAGCAAACACCTTTTGTCTGTTCTATTGATTTTGAATACTTGGAATCCTGGTATTCAAACAGGCATGTTAAACTGTCTATTGCCAGGTAGCCGAAGGCTTTCGGCTATCCATAGTAGGTATTTTAAACTTCCTGCGGCGTACTAGGCTGGGGGAAGGTACAAATGATTTGGGTAGATTTTTTGTCCAACCTACTCTCTTCAATTTCGAACTGCCAAGGAGTTTTTAACGTACTCGACACTGAACACGGGAGTACAATCTCACTACCCAGAGATCAGGGGAATTCTTACCAGAAGGTCTACGTGAAAAAGTCCTGGTCTTCACTATGATCCAAACCCACAACCTCCCTAACCCAAGGCAAACACCTTACCTCGAGACCACTGAGCCCCCTCTTCTCCTGACATGGCTGACAAAGATTCATGACACCATTGCATATTCTAGAATCACCCAAGGGGTTCATGACAATACAAGACCCGTGGAACTTTCCAAGTATTCCATAAGAGGTGGCTAAAGAGGGCTGTGTATGTGGCTGGCAACATCATCATGAAAAAATTGTTGCTATTAAAAATTCCACTGGACAATACTCGGATACAGACTTCCTGTAATGGAACAAGCTGTAGTCATGGCCCCATGCTTCACCTGAATCTAATAGATAAATAATCATCATGTTCCACAACACAGAATGTTTGATATTTAGAGTTACAGTTACTGACACATTTCTCTGATGTTAGTGTTACGGTAGAGTACTTGCTTGTCACAACAAAAGCATAATAGTCAAATTATATAGTCAAATAGTTAAATAGTCAAAAGTTTTTCAAAATTTATTTGCAGGCTTCTATTTTTTCATGTACATGTTTTCATTGGTCTGGTGTATGCATTAACATCAATTGATGTTGTTTACTTTCGTGTTAGATGAATAGAGGTAATGGCAAACACAGATCTGTGAGAAAAACATGGCAATAACCAATAGAGGAAGAAATCGGGGGGAGAATGAAGACAGAAAGTTCTTCGTCTGTGTTCGTTCTCTATCTCTCGCTACCAAGTTCTGAACAGGGCTTTGCAAGTAGCAGGATGTAGTCCAGAGAATGGAATGTGTTGTGTTGCTAGTTTACAGCTTGGCTGCCTTATTTACACCTTTCGGTCTGACACATCCGTCTTTGGCAGAAGGCAGACAGTATAACCAGACATGCTCTGGATTGGAACTCACAGGGAATGATGAGGAGTGGGACGGCCAATGAAACATCTGGTGGTGAACAGTCAATGAGGAAGTCAATTCAATCGGGGTCTCGTGGACAGAACAGTGGTCTCAAGGTATGGTGTCTGCCTCAGGTGCCAGATGTCGCGGGTTCGAATCATAGTGAAGACCGGAATCTTTTTCATGGTAAAAATTCCACTGATCTCTGGGTAGTGAGATTGGACTCCCGTGTTCAGAGTCAGCTAAAAATTCCGTAGCAGTCGGAAATAAAAAAGAGTAGGTTTAATGGCCGCTGCCCCGACAAAATTCAAGTTAAAAATCTGCCCAAGTTATTTGTACCTTTCTCCAGGTGGCTTGTTAAGAGCAACTATAGATGGCGTCTAACTGGCTGTGTGTCTGCTTAGCTCTAGTGTTTGAGTTTATTAAGATGGACTCAGACATCGGTATAATCACCCTCAAAGAAACTGGTTGTATACAGACTCTGTAGAGTCTTCTAAACCAGTGTAAAGAAGTTAAGTTAGTGAAGCTAAGATGGCACAGAATAGGAACAGATATAGAGCACCTGTTGAGACCCTATGCTCCAATGGGAACCAGCTGGATGATGAATGAATGTTATAGACTTGACAAGTCCTTCCTCTTTTACTACAGACTGTAGAAATCTGTCTTCCTTTCATGTTCTTCTCTTCTTCATCGTGACTTATGGTTTCTGGACAACGGGGTTGCTGGCCTCCATGCCAACCCTCAATAGTCAACTCTGTGACACGTTACAGTATTATAATTCTCGGAAACCCTCAAGGGTTGTGTATCTTAGATCTCCTCATGGGTCCTGTATCTTAGATCTCCTCAAGGGTCCTGTATCTTAGATCTCCTCAAGGGTCCTGTATCTTAGATCTCCTCAAGGGTCCTGTATCTTAGATCTCCTCAAGGGTCCTGTATCTTAGATCTCCTTAAGAGTCGTGTATCTTAGATCTCCTTAAGGGTTGTGTATCTTAGATCTCCTGAAGGGTCCTGTATCTTAGATCTCCTTAAGGGTTGTGTATCTTAGATCTCCTTAAGGGTCCTGTATCTTAGATCTCCTCAAGGGTCCTGTATCTTAGATCTCCTCAAGGGTCCTGTATCTTAGATCTCCTCAAGGGTCGTGTATATTAGATCTCCTTAAGGGTTGTGTATCTTAGATCTCCTGAAGGGTCCTGTATCTTAGATCTCCTTAAGGATCATGTATCTTAGATCTCCTTAAGGGTTCTGTATCTTAGATCTCCTCAAGGATCCTGTATCTTAGATCTCCTCAAGGATCCTGTATCTCAGATCTCCTTAAGGGTCATGTATCTTAGATCTCCTCAAGGGTCCCAGTACCATTAATCACCAGGGAATTGCCAGCACTTTTGACCCTCTAAAGAGTCCCAGTACCTTAGATCTCCCCAACGAACCCAGTATATTTACCCCCTCAAAGCTCCCAGTACATTTGATTCCCTTAAGGGTCCCAGTACATTTGACCACTTCAAGGATCTCAGTACCTTTGACCACCTCAAGGATACCAGTACCTTAGATCTCAAGGACCCCAGTACATTTGACCACCTCAAAGATCCCAGTACATTTGACCACCTCAAGGATACCAGTACCTTAGATCTCCTCAAGAACCCCAGTACCTTGACCACCTCAAGGACCCCAGTACATTTGACCACACCTCAAGGATCCCAGTACTTCCTTAGATCTCCTCAAGGATCCCAGTACATTTGATCTCAAGGGTTCCAGTACCTTTGATCCCCTCAAGGGCTTCTGTACTATTGACCACCCTCATGGGCCCAAGTATCACCCTCGTGTGACCCAGTACTACACATGTGCTTATGTTAATATGTATGTTAATTAGAATTAGAAATTAACAAAGATGAGACAGAAAAATGTTGGCAGAAATAAGCTCATATAAGACAAACACACATTATGTCTGATTCAGCCAAGAAACTGAAACGACGAGACCAGAGTTTGATCTTCAAGCTGAGAACAGTCCATGCCCCTCTCAACAAACATCCGAATAGATTAGACCCACTACGTGAACCAAACTGCAGATTCTGCCACGACCACGAGGAGTCAGTCGAGCACCTCCTGACTTTGTGCCCGGGGCTGGCTGATCTGCGGAACCTGCTGCTACCACCACCCCACCATACACAACACACTCTACACATCACTACAACAATTGAGGAGGACGTGTGCTTTTGTCCGAGAGGCATTGGACTGTCAAGAGCTACCAGCTCACAGCTAAAGGGATTATAGCATTATCTTCTTCTTCTTCTGCGTACACAGTCAGACAGTAACCATTATTTTCTCGAAAAAAGCGGCGGTCATCCTGAGACTCTCGCCACTACCATACAGCTTGTCTTGCAGTTCCACTGGCAATGGCCACATCTGCTCTCTCTGATCCTCGTATGTCGGGCAGTTCTGCAGCAGATGTTCAGTGGTCATTTTACCAGTACCGCACGGGCATTCGTCGGTACACCCTATCTTCAGTTTGTTGAATAGGTGGTACCTCAGTCTGTTGTGGCCAGTGCGAAGTCTGAAGACAACGACCTGCTCTCTTCGGTTCAACTGGTAATAGGCATCGTTTTTGGTGTAACCAGTATGTTCGGTTTCCCATTTGGACATGTATCTGGCTTTGATAAGCCGTTTTGACTCTTCGTACGTCATACTAGTATCTGTTTGTGGTAGCCTTGCACCTTCTTTTGCCAGTCTGTCTGCCTCCTCGTTGCCTAGGATGTTGCAGTGTGACGGAACCCACTGTACCACCACCCTTTTTGGTGCGGACTGCTGGCACAGTTTGCAGAGTGCTGCTCTTAAGTCATTAAGCTCAGTGTTCTTCTGGCTTTTTAGCGCTGTGACTACTTCGAGAGCATCTGTCAGCAAGACTATATGGCTCTCATTTTCACTGTGTGTTACCATTTCTTCCACTGCCGCCCTCAGTGCCTCTGCCTCTGCTCTGAAATTGCTTGTGTACTTACCAGTAGCGAATGACAGTGTTATTTTTCTGCCATTTGGTAGGTTCAGGAATGCTCCTGCCCCTCCGTTCTGTGTAGTGTTTGTTACAGAACCGTCGGTGTATGCATGGGTCCAGTCCATGCTTGGGTAGCTTTTCGTTATGAAGCTTAGGGTAGTGTCTCTCCTTTCTTTCTCACTCTGGCAGTTTTTGTTTGCAATGCCTGGTATATTTTCTACCACCTCTGGAAATATATCCTGCCTCCAAGTAGGTTTTCGTACAGTAGTGATGGGTTTTGGTGTTGTTAGTGCGTTTATGGGATCTTCGTGCATCTTTGCTTTGGCTATTTCTGCAAAGTTTCTCCGCTTCAGTTTCCCATTTCCCAGATTGTTTAGTCTCTGGTACATTGGATGGTCCGTCAGTCTTCGGAGTTTCTCTGACTGCAGCTGGGCTCTGCAGTCTCTTCTATCGGTCATGGATTGCAGTCTTGTAATCTTTTCAAGTTCTACAATTGGCGTTGACTTCATGCCACCTGTTATAACTCTCATGGCTTGGTTTTGAAGTTTGTTAACTTTATCGAAGTTCGCCTTCGCTGCTGTTGTCCATGCCGCAATGCCATACTCGAGAACTGGTCTCACTCTTCCAGTGTACAGTTTCTTTAGTATGCTTTCGTCTGCTCCTCAGCTTGTGCCAGCAAGTTTCCTCATGATCGCCATTCTTTCTCTGGCTTTCATTCGGTTTCTCTCAATCTGACTTTTCCATGTCATGCGCCGATCAAATGTGACTCCCAGATAGGTTGGGTTGTCGTTTGGCTGCAGGATTTTGCCGTTTAGGCTTAATTTGGTACTTTGGGGTTTTAATGAGAGCGAGAATATTGTGCACGTGGTTTTCTCCTCGTTTATTTTGACCAGCCATGAGTTCGCCCACTCTTCCAGCGATGTTAGGGCCGTTTGCATCCGATTTCTTGCTATGGTGAGATTCTTTTCAGAGGTCCACATAGCCAGATCGTCTGCAAACATTGAGCTATGGACTCTTCTTGGTATATTCTCTGTAATATCGTTTATATATACCAGAAAGAGTGTGGGTGACAGTACTCCCCCTTGGGGTACTCCCTGCTCGAGTGTCACCTTTTTGCTCATCTGCCCTTGTACTTGGACTCTGGCCGTTCTTTGTTTGAGGTAGTGGTTGATCCACTTGTACATCTTCCCACAGACATCACTTCTTCTCAGCTTGACTCTAAGTCCGTCCTTCCAGACTTTGTCAAATGCCTTTTCCAGATCCACCCAAACAGCTACTGTGTGCTTCTGTGCCTGGTAGGCATCTTCTATCTCCTGGGCTATGAGGATGACCTGGTCCTCAGTGGATCTGTGCTGTCTAAAGCCGGCTTGCTGTGGAATTAGAATTCGTTTTTCTTCCAGATGCCACATCAGTCTGGTGTTTATCATCCGTTCCATCAGCTTGCCGACACAGCTCAGTAGGCTTATGGGCCTGTATCCATTCGGATCTGTTTTATCCTTTCCTGTTTTTGGTACTGGTACCAGTATTGCATCCTTCCATGCCTGGGGTACAATACCCCTTTTCCAGCTTTGGTTCAGGACTGATAGTAGTTTTTTCTTCGCTGTTTGGCCCAGCCCCATCAGCATTTCGTTTGTTATCCCGTCTTTTCCGGGAGATTTCCTTTTCTTTAGTGTTCTCATAGCCTCTTCCATTTCACGCATGGTTAGTTTGGCCATCATGTGCTCTTCAGGAGCCGTATTTATGTTTTCGTGTCGCTTTAGCTCTTCGCTAATGTCTGTATGCTTATCTGCAGGGACCTCGATGTGGTTTGCTCTGGCATAGTGATCAACAAAGGCGTTTGCGGCTTTCTTACCTGTGATCAAGTTCTCGCCCTGCTTGATAGTAATTTGTTTATTTGACGGGGTTTCGTCGTTCATGGCTCTGACTAGCTTCCATAGCTTGTTCCCGTCTTTGTCCAGGTTTAAACTTTCCGTTTTGTTTTTCCAACTTTCTCTTGCTGTTTGCTTGAGAGTGCGTTTGTACTTCGCCGTGGCGGCTTTGAGGGCGATGTTTGCCTCCATGGATTTTTCACGTTCTGCCACGTTCCTAGCATTTGTTACTGCATCTTCCACTTTCTGTAACTCATCATTCCAGTAGGGCTTATAGTTTTTCCTAGCTCCTCTTGGGATGGTTTCAGTGGCGGCTTGCATTATTGCCTTGCTTAGGCTCTCTACCATGGGCTTCATTTTGGTATTTCGTGTGTTGATGGTTTCACACAGCCCATCTGTCAGGATTGCAAATCTGTCCCAGTCGGCTCGGTTGTAATTCAATCACCAGGGAATTGCCAGCACTTTTGACCCTCTAAAGAGTCCCAGTACCTTAGATCTCCCCAACAAACCCAGTATATTTACCCCCTCAAAGCTCCCAGTACATTTGATTCCCTTAAGGGTCCCAGTACATTTGACCACTTCAAGGATCCCAGTACCTTTGACCACCTCAAGGATACCAGTACCTTAGATCTCAAGGACCCCAGTACATTTGACCACCTCAAAGATCCCAGTACATTTGACCACCTCAAGGATACCAGTACCTTAGATCTCCTCAAGAACCCCAGTACCTTGACCACCTCAAGGACCCCAGTACATTTGACCACACCTCAAGGATCCCAGTACTTCCTTAGATCTCCTCAAGGATCCCAGTACATTTGATCTCAAGGGTTCCAGTACCTTTGATCCCCTCAAGGGCTTCTGTACTATTGACCACCCTCATGGGCCCAAGTATCACCCTCGTGTGACCCAGTACTACACATGTGCTTATGTTAATATGTATGTTAATTAGAATTAGAAATTAACAAAGATGAGACAGAAAAATGTTGGCAGAAATAAGCTCATATAAGACAAACACACATTATGTCTGATTCAGCCAAGAAACTGAAACGACGAGACCAGAGTTTGATCTTCAAGCTGAGAACAGTCCATGCCCCTCTCAACAAACATCCGAATAGATTAGACCCACTACGTGAACCAAACTGCAGATTCTGCCACGACCACGAGGAGTCAGTCGAGCACCTCCTGACTTTGTGCCCGGGGCTGGCTGATCTGCGGAACCTGCTGCTACCACCACCCCACCATACACAACACACTCTACACATCACTACAACAATTGAGGAGGACGTGTGCTTTTGTCCGAGAGGCATTGGACTGTCAAGAGCTACCAGCTCACAGCTAAAGGGATTATAGCATTATCATCATGTCTGATTTTAATACAAGTATTGAATAAAACAAACTTACTTATCAACTTCCTGTGACAGTCCACACAGAACTTTGGAAGCTTGTGCAAATGTCAACACCCCCCCAGCTGCTAATGAGTTGTCCCAGCCAGATTCTAAACCACTCTGTTGAATTAGGGCTGGCACATTTATTCTGGGGGCCACTGGTACTGTAGATCCAGACACAGAACCCATGTACAGATCTGTATTACAATTCCTGTAGGGGTACAGAAAAAATTAAGAAGATCTCAAACAGGGTATATTACAGTTTATTTTCATGCCAAAATTTGATGAAATAGTCATTGCTTTATCTGCCAAGAACTCTTTGTTCAGAATCATCCTTCTAGCTGTGCATTGGTGGAACAATTATTTCATGGTGTGAGAGCCATAGAATGACATAGCCACCCTCCAGGCCTAAACTCAAGTACTGGAATTATAGTTTTGTTCTTTTCATTCATTCTCAATCTCCCACTACCAAACCCTAAACGTTCTCAACCTCCCACTAAAACGGAAAACGGAATGTGTTGTGTCTTCGTTTACAGCTTGACTGCAATATTTACACCTTTCAGTTCAACACATTTTACTTCAGCAGGCCTTTTTTGGGTACTTTTTTAGCCATCCCTCTTCGATCCTTTTTCCTTAGCCAGTCTGCCCTGTTGCAGCCTGTTATCCAGCATCACAGTTTGGAGGTGTAGAAAGGTCTTGGCAGCTCTGGTTCACTGGCCATCACAGCTTGGAGGTGTAGAAAGGTCTTGGCAGCTCTGGTTCACTGGCCATCACAGCTTGGAGGTGTAGAAAGGTCTTGGCAGCTCTGGTTCACTGGCCCTATCAGTTTTGGGTTGCTGACTGCTACAGTATCTTGATCCCATAGCAGAAAAATACAGAGCTAAATGCCCTAAGATCAGTACTCTGTCAACTGTACCAGCAGTCCAAACTCGAAGAGTCGTAGTACAGTGGGTTCCATCCCACTGTAACATTCAAGGCAACGAAGAGGCAGACAGACTGGCGAAAGACGGTGGAAGGTTATCACAACCAGATTTTAGTGTGACCTACGAAGAGTCCAAAAGGTTTATTAGGACCAGCTACATGGACAAATGGGAAACAGAGCATACTGGCTACACAAAAAATAATTCTTATTACCTGTTGAATATAAGAGAGCAGGTCGTGGTCTTTAGACTGAGGTATCATCTATTCAACAAACTGAAGATAGGTGCTACTGACGAATGTAACTGTGGTACTGCGAAAATGACCCCTGAACATCTGCTATAAAATTGCCAGACATACGAGGACCAGAGAAAGCACACATGGCCATCACCAGTGCCAACAATAGACAAACTCGATGGCAGTGTCAACAATGTCAGGATGACCGCTGCCTTCTTTGACCAAATTCAAGTCGAAGTCTGACAGTGTACGAAGACGAATAAGATCCCAAAGTATTCAATCAGGCAGATCAGTTTATGATGCTAGGTGCCCAAAAGCTATCCTTTTTTTCTGCAATTCCACTGAGTGCCATCCCTCGTCTTCCCTGGTTTACCTTTAGCAGTCAAATTTGACAATCGTGCGGCATACGCATTGTTCTGGATTAAACTAAAAACCTACCCAGAGTTGATGCCAGCAAGCGAGCTCGCGTGATACAATTTGACGTAACATAGGCAGGAGTGTTAAAGTCAATACTTGAAAAAGTTATTGCTAAACCGAACACCAGGAGGCGCGTGGGCAGATATCGGTCTAGCCCGGTTCTCTCAGGTAGAATTCAGTCTAGGAGAATGATGCAATTTTTAAAGTCTCACGGAAAAATACTGACAAACGAGAGGCATCATGATGCTTGACCTCGTGATTTCACACCATGTAGTTTGGACAGGGCAGGGAGATATAGAAGACTGAGCAGGCTCTGGGAGATCACTTAGCAAAGAGAGTGCAGAGAGGGAGGACTGGTCTACCCAAGTCCCTGACATTGAAGACTTAGCAAGGAGAAAGATGGAGGACTTGACTACCCAAGTCACAGGCATTCAGTATTTACGCAGACGGTATGCTGATACTCTGCAATTGTAATTCAAGACCAGACTTTCAGCAGCATAGAAAGGAGAGCTAGATAGTAAGTTTTCCAGTTTTATTTAGACAAATTCCATATAATCGCCCATCAAGGAGGCAGTCTGTATAATTTTAATTGAAGCCAGTTGCAGGTTGGAGAAAATGGAAAGTCAGTAGATAACAGAAGTGAAAGCTGGTTGAGTTAATCTAAGAGATAAAAAGTCCCTGGCAAAGTAAAGGCAATATAGGGACTGGAACAGACAATGAGGCGACATCAGTTAGCCGAGAACAGTCGAGGTAGGACAGACCAGTGGGCGAGGAAGGACAGACCAGTGGGCAAGGAAGGACAGACCAGTGGGCGAGGTAGGACAGACCAGTGGGCAAGGAAGGACAGACCAGTGGGCGAGGTAGGACAGACCAGTGGGCAAGGTAAGACAGACCAGTGGGCCAGGAGGAATCAAGGTTAAACTCCTCATGGACAAAGACGTGCGGAACCAACATTAGGACAGACTGAAAGCAGAGATAATCTAGAGTTGACTCTCTAGCGAAAGCCATCTTAAAGTACTTAGCAACAAGAAGGCTAAATATCTATATTTTGTTTATCGGTCAAGCAAACAGTTTTAAATACCACATTGAACCAGCCTTCGATATCACATTGATACAGTCTTCAATATCATGTCGATACAGTCTTCACTGTCACTTTTGAGTCAGTCTTCAACATCAAGTTGATCCAGTCTCCAGTATCACCGTGAGTTAGTTTTCAACATCAAGTTGACCCAGTCTCCAGTATCACCGTGAGTTAGTTTTCAACATCAAGTTGACCCAGTCTCCAGTATCACCGTGAGTTAGTTTTCAACATCAAGTTGATAAAGTCTCCAGTATCACCGTAAGTTAGTTTTCAACATCAAGTTAATAAAGTCTCCAGTATCACCGTGAGTTAGTTTTCAACATCAAGTTGATAAAGTCTCCAGTATCACCGTGAGTTAGTTTTCAACATCAAGTTGATAAAGTCTCCAGTATCACCGTGAGTTAGTTTTCAACATCAAGTTGACCCAGTCTCCAATATCATGTCGATACAGTCTTTAAGGATCACATTGATCCAGTCTTTAAGGATCACATTGATCCAGTCTTTGAGGATCACATTGATCCAGTCCTCAACCTCACATTGATATAGCCATCGATACCACATCGATCTACGATCTCCCGCCGATGAAGAGAACAGGATCACGGATGACCACATGTGTTGAGAAAAAGTACAAATCGACTATCAGCGACAATCTGGTAAAGTTTCATTCAGCTTTTTCATAGTTACTTATAGGAAGTCAGATTAGGAGAGACGAGAGAATCGGGTGACAATAGTGTTAACCTTAAGAACACTATGTCCGATCCCTTCTAACCAACTCGGCCTACAAAAAACGGTGTATGTAAAAAATTTTTTTTTTTTTGAACGGAGTCACTCCTGACAGCCATTTTTTACTGCTGAATACGCCCTCCATATATACACGATATTTTGCCGGTTAAAGTATCGTATTTAGATTACAAATGGCTTCTGAACAGTTTTAATTTTGTATACGCCGTTTGGAGCAAGCCGACTTTTTGCGAAAGGGGAAGTAGGTTGTTGGGAAAGATCTTTATCGAGTAGATCTGTTTATTTTGTTTGTTAAAATGAAAGAACTTCGTTTGAATTGGAAACTAACAGTTGTGATATTGTAAACACAGTATCGATACGTTGTTGTGGTTTCCATGGTTTTCTATCGAAGCGACTATAGGCCTAGTGGTCGAGTCCAAATTTTTTCAGAGATTTTCATAAATTTTCAACTTCATCTTTTTTAATCTCAGTAACTAACAAACACACAACAACAACAATAACACCCACATGTTCGTTATGCTATTGTGTGTCTACACGCCAGAAAATTATATTTATTGACAAACAAACATAAAAATTAAAAATTTTCTAAGACGACTACCATAGCGAGAAATTAAGAAAATTAATTAGGTCAAATTTTTTCAAAAAACTGCTGGCGTGCTGAAGGTTAATAAGTATAGGATTAGCTGTAGGTTGAATTATATGATCACTATTTAAGTAGATTGTTTCAGTAAGCCATGTGAGAGAAGAGTGTGACTGTCAAAATTATTTTGACACACTCTGCCTACAAATTGGAATATGAAAAAAATCTTCTTTTTTTTAACGGAACCGTACCCATAGCCATTTTTTTATGCTGAATACGTCACGTCCATCTACACATGTTTTTTTGCTGGTAAAAGTATTGTATGTTAGATTACAAATAGATTTTGAACGATTTATCTTCTTATATCGGCAGACTAGAGCCGGCCGATTTTTTCAGAAAGACGAAGTAGATTGTTGGGAAAGATTTTTATCGGGTAGACCTGTTTATTTTGTTTGTTTAGATGTAATAACTATGTTTGAATTGGAAACTAACAGTTATGTCGATAATATAAACACAGTATCGATACATTGTTGTGGTTTCCATTGATTTCGACCAGAGCGACTAGGCCTAACTGCCGAGTTCAAATATTTTTGTTTTCAATACATTTTCACCTTCATTTTCTTGTATCTCAGAAACTAACAAACACACAATTAAAACAATAACACCAAGAACTTCTTTATTCAATTATCTTTACACTCGAGAAAATCATATTTATTGACCAACAAACAGAAAAGTTAAAAGCTTTGAAATCAACTACCATTGCAAAATATAAAGTTGCAAAATTTTCGCCAAAAAAATGTAGCATGCTAAAGGTTAATAAAGAATTTTGTTGTTTGTGTTTTGAAGTAGTGTCTCTAAAATTTGTTTGAGCGAGTGTAGTATGGATAAGATAGTGCAGACGCCTTTGCCGTCTGCTACACAGCTCCATTAATCAGCTCTGCCACACTAACATGTCATGTGACAGGAAGAATGCAAAAACTAGAATTATACCCATCAGCCTCGGTGCCTTCCATGCCGTGACCTGGATCTAGCTGTGAACCATGCATGACCTTTGGTAGCCCGGACTGGTTATCACCCTGACTAAAGTAGATGTGTTCCAGCTCCGAGATGTGGGCGCAGCACCTGAAAGGCACAACATGGGCACATATTAAACAATATACCGACAAGAAATCAGAATACACAAGAGCAGAAGAGACAATAGTATGAATCAGTCGTCTTGCAAACTACGGCCCGCAGGCCAAATCCGGTCTGTTGTCTCTCTTTTTATGGCCCATGAGCTAAGAATGGATTTTACAAATTCAACTTCCGAGACATGGACACTAACAAAATCACTGGAGGACAAACTGAGAGTGACCCAGGCCTATCTTGAGAGACGCTTGGTTGGAATCACTCTTCAGAACCAACGTATACAAAAGCTCCACAATTCCGACATATGACGATTGTCCTTGTTAAATGATACCGTAATCTATGCAGACAAGGTAAAACATAGATGGGAAGGTCACATGTTGTGACGAAACGATGACCGATGGAGCACGGCGACAGCAATCTGGTACACCCGAGGTAAGAAGACATTACGGGGAAGACCTCCAATGCAACTCCCTTGCTGTACACAACAACATCTGAGACGCCTCTAGATGCACTGCACTTCCATGGCCCAAGACAGATAAAGTTGGGACCTGCATCTACGCTGAGGAATGGGTCATCAAAATCAAGATCAAGAACTGGCGCGTTTAGAATTTGCTAGAAAGACTATGTTGCACTTCTATAGTTTCACACTTGAATGTTGATTAACCGATGAACATTTGTAATAAATTTTGACGACAGGGAGCACTATCTGTCAGTCTTGTATGGTCCCAGTCCTGCTTTGCGGTTCTGAAACCTGGGCATTATTCAAACATGAATTACAGTGTCTAGAAAAGAGAAGAATTCGAGGTGACTTAATACAGGATTATAAGATGATCAGAGGAACAGATAAATTAGACTATAACAAGTTTTTCAAAATACAACTACCTAGAAGAACAAGAGGGCATAGCCCTAACCCTAACCCTAACCCCAACCCTAACCAAATAACGAAACATAAAAACAACTAACCATACCTGAAGACATGTTTCCAACAGTCTGCAGAACGACTGCCAATCTCCAGGCCTGTTGTCATGACAACATCCATACTCAACAGATGTGCTGCATGCAGTTTGACTAGTTTTGGCTTGTTACTAGTGAGAACTGATGTCTTGCCCTGCACTTTGCTCTCGGCCACCGCTACTGCTCTGAAATCCTCCTTCACACAGGATGTTCTTGCCAGCTGGGAGAAGGCGCTCCCACACAGCTGCTGAAGACCTTTGAGAAGAAGTGACATGCCTGTTAATAATATCCATAATTCCGCCATACAACATCCATATACCTGACTCCAACATGAAACATCCATGGCTCCCTCCAACATCAGACATCCATGGCTCCCTCCATTATCAGACATCCACATCAATGGCTTCCTCCAACATCAGACATCCACATCTATGGCTTCCTCCAACATCAGACATCCACGGCTCCCTCTAACATCAGACATCCACATCCATGGCTCCCTCCAACATCAGACATCCACATCCATGGCTTCCTCCAACATCAGACATCCACGGCTCCCTCCAACATCAGACATCCACATCCATGGCTTTACTATCAGACATCCACATCCATGGCTCCCTCCACTATCAGACATCCACATCCATGGCCCCATCAAAGTCATGTATGTGGCTGTTGTTATGAGCATTGTGTTCTGTGCCAGAGAGCTCAGTGCATCTTCAGCATGCATTTTTCTGTAACTGCTTCCCTAGCCAATGACTGTGTCTAGTCTACCTGCAAGGCACCAGTTGTTTGTTTTCATAGTTGTCTCTTCCAGGAAAACTGCCTTACTGCACAAACAAGTCTTTCCTAATCATCATCATGTAACCATCTGGCTACCCTTGGAACATAGGGCCTCAACAGATGCTCCCCATCTGTTCCTATTCTGTGCCATCTTCTTGAGTTCAGCCAGGAGACCCCTGATTGAATTGACTTCCTCTTCAACCACTCGCCCTGCCTGGTGTATCTTGGCTTTCTCACTCGTCTCTTTCCATGTGGGTTCCAATCAATCTGGTGCACGTCTAATTATACTGTCAGGCATCTTTCTGAAAGTGTGTCCTGTCCATCTTCGCTTTCTTTCTTCAATTTCCTGCCGTATTGGTGACAAATAATCCAAGCAATCTTGTCTAAATCTCTCCTCTTCTCTTTAGAGTATGCTTGTATGTTAATGCACACATTCAAGCACTCATACGCACTCTCTCCAACATGCCCCACAAACATCCAACATGTCCCACAAACACCAAATATATCCCACAGACACCCAACATGTTCCACAAACATTCAACATGTCCCGCAAACACCCAACATGCCCCAAGAACATCCAACATGTCCCACAAACATCCAACATGTCCCACAAATATCCAACATGTCCCACAGACACCCAACATGTCCCCACATATTCAACATGTCCCACAAACATCCAAAATGCCACATTCAATATGCCTCACACACATCCAACATGTCCCACAAATATCCCACACGTCCCACAGCCACCCAACATGTCCCAAGAACATCCAACATGTCCCACACACATCGAACATGTCCCACAAATATCCAACATGTCCCACAGCCACCCAACATGTCCCAAGAACATCCAACATGTCCCACACACATCCAACATGTCCCACAAATATCCCACACATCCCACAGCCACCCAACATGTCCCAAGAACATCCAACATGCCCCACAACATCCAACATTTCCCACACACATCCAACATGCCCCACAGACATCCAGCATCTCACCTAGAACACAACAGAGTCTAGCTGCTCTCTGGAACCCACTCAAACTGGCACATATGGCACTTCTAGCCCTGCGGACATCCTCCTGGGCGCTGTCAGTGGCAAGCAGAAGAGACAAACTGTTCCAGGTCATGCTCCCACCACCTGAGACAGGAACTTGCTCGTCAAGCATGACTGACAGGATATCCAACACCTGTGACCAGCATGCAGACAGGACACTGGCTGCTAGCCTCTTACCTGTGACAGTTTGTAACATGATCATTAGTTAATGTTGTGGTCTTAAACAATAGCCAGCTGGTGACATTATGGTGGCCTTAACGTAAGTACGTGGAGCGTGTAGCCTAGTCGATAGTGAGCTGGCTTGCTAAGCGCGCAAGGGTTTGAAACCACATACGGACAGAACAAAATCCGGGTGTGGTTCGTTCCTGTTACGATCGCTCCTACAGTTGACCCTGCTGTAAATGAGTACCTGACATATGAGTTGGGGTAGGTATAAACAGCAAGGAAGGGAACTGGCCACCCCACCTCACATTTGCTGTGGCTTAGTCCGTGCAGATTTTATCTTCATCCCCGACGGCAGTTGTTGCCATGGGACCGACCTTCTACATAATGATAACATGTACTGACATAATCAGTCAAGTCGATAGTCAGTTAATTAGTCAGTCTATCAATCAGTCAGTAGTCAATAAGTCAGTCAGTTGATAAGTTAGTAGTCAATAAGTACGTCAGTCAATTAGTCAATCAGTCAGTAGTAAATAATTAAGTCAGTCAATCAGTTGGTAAATAAATAAGTCAGTCAATCAGTCAGTAGTCAATAAGTAAGTCAGTCAATCAGTCAGTAGTCAACAAGTCAGTCAGTAAATATTCAATAAGTAAGTCAGTCAATAGTAGTCAATAAGTAAGTTATAGTCAGTTATTCGGTAGTCCATAAGTAAGTAAGTCAATCGGTGGTCAATAAATAAGTCAGTCAATCAGTCAGTAATCAATAAGCAAGTCAGTCAAACAGTAGTCAATAAGTCAGTCAGTCAATCAGCAGTCAATAAGTAAGTCAGTCAATCAACAGTCTATAAGTAAGTCAGTCAATCAGCAGTCAATAAGTAAGTCAGTCAATCAGTAGAAAATAAGTAAATCAGTCAATCAGTTAGTAGTCAATAAGTAAGTCAGTCAATCAGTAGTCAATAAATCAGTCAATCAGTTAGACTTCCTCCCCCAATCAGTCTGTAGTCAATAAGTAAGTCAGTCAATCAGCCAATTAATTAGTTGGTCAGTCAAGACAACCAGTAAGTTAATCAATCAGACACTGAATCAGTTATCAAATTGGTCAGTCAGTTACAAATTAGTAAGTCAGTCAATCAATCAGTAAATCAATCGTATAGTCAGTAAACTAGACGGTCAATCAACTAATCAGTCAATCAGTCACTCAACCAATACTCACTCAATCATCTAGCAGAAATCAGAAAGTCAGTGAATCAGTCTGTAAACTAATTTGTCAACCAACCCTTCAGATAGTAAATTAGTCAGCCAATCAGCCAGACAATCAATACATATTCAAGGTCAGGTGACCGTTTGTTTAAAAATGCAAAGATGTTGAATTCACAAAATGTTGTAGAATGTTCTATCTTATAAAACAGGTGTGGCAAACAATCAAAAATGTTCTATCTTATAAAACAGGTGTGGCAAACAATCAAGAATGTTCTATCTTATAAAACAGGTGTGGCAAACAATCAAGAATGTTCTATCTTATAAAACAGATGTGGCAAACAATCAAGAATGTTCTATCTTATAAAACAGGTGTGGCAAACAATCAAGAATGTTCTATCTTATAAAACAGGTGTGGCAAACAATCAAGAATGTTCTATCTTATAAAACAGGTGTGGCAAACAATCAAGAATGTTCTATCTTAAAAAACAGGCGTGGCAAACAATCAAGAATGTTCTATCTTATAAAACAGATGTGGCAAACAATGAAGAATGTTCTATCTTATAAAACTGGTGTGGAAAACAATGAAGAATGCTCTGCCTTATAAAACAGGTATGACAAACAATGTAGAATGTTCTATCTTATAAAACAGGTGTGAAAACAATGTAGAATGTTCTATCTTATATTAGAACAGGTGTGACAAACAATGAAAAATGTTCTACCTCATAATAGAACAGATGTAACAAACTAAGTAGAATGTTCTATCTTATAGAACAGGTGTGACAAACAATGTAGAATGTTCTATCTTATAAAACAAGTGTGACAAACAATGTAGAATTTTCTACCTTATAGTAAACAAATAAATTAAATTCATAAAACATCTGACTAGCAAATAAGAAAATATTTGACAATCACATTACAATATGTCTTAAGACTGAAACCAGACAAGCGAAACTGGCCTCACCAACTTCTGCTCTTCGTGTCCGGTCGCCTTCATCCCCATCCACTGATCCTTGCACCTCCCTAAAGTCTGACAAGAGGCGGCCTTTTTCTTCTATAGTCCCAACCCCTTCCAGGTCTGCAGGACAGAACAAAACAGTCCTCAATCAAATGTTCAATGTTGGACAACTTTCAATTGAATATAGATAGTAATTTATATATCAAGCATCCTAGCTGTATTGCACTGTATGTTGTTGTTGTTGTTTCTGAATGCAGACAATGAGTAGTTTACTCTTTTGTGGGCCCTGAAAAAGATGTTAAGTGGTGGATTGCAGTAGCTTTCCTCACATTGCGAGCGTGCTGATGAAGGTGGACCGGGTCCTCCAGGCGGTTGGGCTATGCATGGCTTAATCTACATGTCACTCACTACAACAGAGATCACGTCGATCCTTCATCTCACTTGGCCAGTAATCTTTGTCTGACCTTGACTAACATGTCTGATCAGTATATTTTGCCTGACCAGACGTTAGTCTTCCTCCCCAGAGGAACACCTTAAAACATATGTCAAACTAGCCTAGTCTTCCGTCGTTCAACATTGACAGCAATGTAATTCCTCTATAATTGTTGCAATAGTGGTATTATTGTATGCCAGAAAAAAACAACTATCTACACAACATTTGTGTATTTAATATTTAGTCTCTTTATGACTAAAGGCTAAAGCTGACTTGGTGTGGCCACGTCTCAAGGTCCAAGGGACTTGCAAATTTATACTGCAGAACACAGTACAAGGTAAACAAAGATGGGGACGTCCAAGAAAATGATGAGAAGACAACATCCATGAATGGACAGACTAACCTACGACCTGAAGAGGCACCAAAAAAAAACCGCAGGCTGAGAGGGGTGGCGCAGAGTTGTGGAGGTGTCAGCAGGGGTGCCTCAACGATCTCAGAGGTCATGGGATGAACTGAACTGTACTCTTTATGGCAAACTAGAAACATACTATCAAGTTATCGGAGATGAAAATGGGAACACGCAAAATGAAATACCTGCAAAATATCATTAACTCCACTAGAAGAGATATCATGTGAAATGATGGCTACAATGAGAGAGATAGAGAGATGATGGCTACAATGAGAGAGATAGAGAGATGATGGCTACAATGTGAGAGATAGAGAGATGATGGCTACAATGAGAGAGATAGAGAGATGATGGCTACAATGAGAGAGATAGAGAGATGATGGCTACAATGAGAGAGATAGAGAGATGATGGCTACAATGTGAGAGATAGAGAGATGATGGCTACAATGAGAGAGATAGAGAGATGATGGCTACAATGAGAGAGATAGAGAGATGATGGCTACAATGAGAGAGATAGAGAGATGATGGCTACAATGAGAGAGATAGAGAGATGATGGCTACAATGAGAGAGATAGAGAGATGATGGCTACAATGAGAGAGATAGAGAGATGATGGCTACAATGAGAGAGATAAGGGGATGATGACTACAATGAGAGAGATAGAGAGATGATGGCTAAAATGAGAGAGATAGAGAGATGATGGCTACAATGAGAGAGATAGAGAGATGATGGCTACAATGAGAGAGATAGAGAGATGATGGCTACAATGAGAGAGATAGAGAGATGATGGCTACAATGTGAGAGATAGAGAGATGATGGCTACAATGAGAGAGATAGAGAGATGATGGCTACAATGAGAGAGATAGAGAGATGATGGCTACAATGAGAGAGATAGAGAGATGATGGCTACAATGAGAGAGATAGAGAGATGATGGCTACAATGAGAGAGATAGAGAGATGATGGCTACAATGAGAGAGATAATGGGATGATGACTACAATGAGAGAGATAGAGAGATGATGGCTACAATGAGAGAGATAGAGAGATGATGGCTACAATGAGAGAGATAGAGAGATGATGGCTACAATGAGAGAGATAGAGAGATGATGGCTACAATGAGAGAGATAGAGATGATGGCTACAATGCGAGAGATAGAGAGATGATGGCTACAATGAGAGAGATAGAGAGATGGTGCTGTCACTGGACATTTGTAAGTGCAGTCTTGGAAAATTGAATTTTATTTGTGACAGTGCCTGACCAGTTGTCATTAATACATATCAGATACTTGGAATCCAGGTATTCAAACAGATAGCCAGATTGTTAGGTATCAGTAGAAGGTATTTTTTAAACTTCATCTGGCTTACTAGGCATGGGAGAAAAGACACAAATAATTTGGCTAGAATTTTGAATTTTTTTGTCCGGGAAACAGCCGCTATGCCAAAATCCTGAAACATAGAATAAGACCTATTGCTGAACCTAAACTATCCAGAGCTCAACTATCCAGAGCTCAACTATCCAGAGCTCAACTATCCAGAGCTCAACTATCCAAAGCTCAACTATCCAGAGCTCAATTTGGATTCTGCCGAGGTATGAGCTGCACGGACGCCTTCACCACCACAAGGCAAATAATCGGAAGATTAATAGAATACAACAAAAATCTATGTATTGTTGTCATTGATCAGAAAAAAGCGTTTGATAGGGTAGACAGGATTAAACTTTGGAAGATACTAGAAGATTATGGTGTACAAGGAAAGAAGTAAACATAAACACGCGAACATACGACTACTCTAAGGCAGATGTTAAGAGGATGAAAGAGGCAGCGAACCACATAATCTGGAAAGATATTGTTGTAGGAACAGATGTTGAACAGAAGTGGGAAAGTTTTAAAACAGTTCTAGAAATGCTAAAAGAGGAATGTGTTCCATGTAGGGAGATAAACCCCAAGTGTAAAAAGTGGATAACTAGATTTGTAGTGAAATGTAGAAGAGCAAAAAATAAAGCATGGAAAAAATATATAGAGGCAGGTAAATCAAAAGAAACATATGTAAAATATTTGGACAAGCAGAACATATCTCACAAAGCAAATAAAACAGCAAAAATAGACTTTGAAAAAAAACTTGCTCAGAGGATCAAGACTGACAGTAAAAGCTTCTTTTCTTATGTTAGAAATAAACAAAGAACGAAAGACAAAGTAGGCCCTCTCATAGACAGTACAGGGAAAATAATAAGTGAGAATAGGGTGGCTGCTAATCTGCTCAATCAGTACTTTGGCACAGTCTTCACAAAGGAGGACTGCTCCGAGATCCCAGAGCCTATAGATATTTTTCAAAGAGACATGGATACAGCGGAATTAAGATCAATCTGTATTACAGAGGAAATGGTTTTTAAAAAATTGGAGGGGTTGAAGGTGAATAAATGTCCAGGTCAAGATGGTATTCATCCAAAATTGCTGTATGAAATTAGAGACCAACTAGCAAAACCATTGGCTATATTATGTTCTCAATCACTTACAAAAGGGATTGTTCCACGGGATTGGAAAGATGCAGGAGTGATCCCCTTATTCAAAAAAGGCAAAAAATCAGATCCGGAAAATTATAGACCGGTGAGTTTAACGAGCATAGTCTGTAAATTGTTAGAGTCAATAATCAAAGAAAACATTGTAATGCATTTAGAAAAATGTAATCTAATTAGAAATAGTCAGCATGGGTTTACTAGAGGGAGATCATGCTTAACAAATCTATTAGAATTCTTGGAGGAGGTTACTAAAATCATAGATAAAGGGGAGCCAGTGGATGTTATTTATCTAGACTTTGCAAAGGCCTTTGATAGAGTACCTCATCAAAGATTATTTCCAAAGTTAAAATCACATGGAATAGGTGGGGAAGTTGCCAAATGGATTGAAAATTGGTTAACGGGAAGAAGGCAGAGGGTGGGCATAAATAAGGAGTACTCTGAGTGGAGTGAAGTGAAAAATGGTGTGCCACAGGGCTCGGTTTTGGGACCAATTTTGTTCTTGATATTTATAAATGATTTGGACATTGATATGAGATCCATGATTGCAAAATTTGCTGATGACACAAAACTATGCAGTAGTGTCTCATCTAAAGCGGAAGTGGATATATTGATGTCGGATTTAGATAAAATTCGAGAATGGTCTGTAAGCTGGCAAATGGAGTTTAATGTAGATAAATGTACAGTCATCCACATGGGTAGATCCAATATGGAACATAATTACAGAATGGGAGAAAACAATATTAGAAAGATAGATAAGGAAAGGGACCTAGGGTTTATAATAGATCAAACAGGAAAGGTGAGTGAGCACGTTAAGGTAGCAGTGAAAAAGGCAAATGCAATGTTAGATATGATAAAAAGAAATATTAAACATAGGAGCAAGGAAGTGATCGTCAAACTGTATAAAGCTTTAGTTAGACCTAGATTGGAGTACTGTGTACAGGTGTGGAGTCCTTATCATAGAGGGGACATAAACATGCTAAAAAGAATACAAAAAAGAGCGACAAAGATGATAGTGGGATTCCAGAATTACAGTTATGAGGAACGACTCAGAAAAACCGGCCTACAGTGTCTCGAAGAGAGAAGAATTCGTGGTGACTTAATACAGGTTTATAAGATGATCAGAGGAATCGATAAATTAGACTATAACAAGTTTTTTAAAATACAGCCACCTACAATAACACGAGGGCATAGCTACAAGCTGACTAAAGAGAGGTCCAGGTTAGATATTAGGAAATATTTTTTTAGTCAGAGAGTGGTGTCTGCTTGGAATGCATTGCCAGGGGAGGTAGTGGAGGCAGGGACAGTTAATGCATTTAAGAATAAACTGGATGCGCATAGCTTTTAGAGCAAGGTGATGTAAATGTAACTGGTTGTATACAGACTCTGCAGGGTCTTCTAAACCAGTATAAAGACGTTAAGTTAAGTTAAGTTAAGTTAAGTTAAGGCCAGCTGATACTGGGAGATTATGGTGTACAAGGCCAGCTGATACTGGGAGATTATGGTGTAAAAGGTCAGCTTCTTGATACTGGGAGATTATGGTGTACAAGGCCAGCTGATACTGGGAGATTATGGTGTACAAGGCCAGCTGATACTGGGAGATTATGGTGTACAAGGCCAGCTGATACTGGGAGATTATGGTGTACAAGGCCAGCTTCTTGATACTGGGAGATTATGGTGTACAAGACCAGCTTCTTGATACTGGGAGATTTTGGTGTACAAGGCCAGCTTCTTGATACTGGGAGATTATGGTGTACAAGGCCAGCTGATACTGGGAGATTATGGTGTACAAGGCCAGCTGATACTGGGAGATTATGGTGTACAAGGCCAGCTGATACTGGGAGATTATGGTGTACAAGGCCAGCTGATACTGGGAGATTATGGTGTACAAGGCCATCTTCTTGAGTCAGAGCACTGTATCGTTTGAGTATAAACGTTGTCAGAACAACTGATGGTGACACAGATATTTTTGAAATCACTACCAGAATGAGACAAGGGTGTGTGCTTTCTCCTCTGTTGTTTAACATTTACATGGACACAATCGCATCAGAGACTGGTCAAATTGAAACATCTGAAGCAGAACATAACTCAATTCACGAATTACTCTTTGCAGATAATCAGTGTTTGCTGTACGACCATGAAAACAAACTGTAAAACCACATGACCACGCTCGCGACTACCTGTGCTGAACACAATATGTGAATTAGCGAGAACAAAACAGAAACTATGATGACCAGTAGAACGCCACTCAAGATAAGTCTAAATGATATTGCTCTTCAACAGGTCTATGGGTTCAAGTATTTGGGCAGTATTTTTTCGGCAGACGGTAAGATCGACTGAGACATTGAGACAACAGCAGATAAACAGTATATTTTGACTTGTGAAATGAAGTGTTTGAGGAAGATCATTGGTGTTACCAGGAGAGACAGAATGCGGAATGATGACATTCGAAGTATGATCGGTACTACGTCTTGTGCCGAATACATTTCCAGGCAGAAAATAAGTTTGTTTTGTCATCTAATGAGAATACATCTTCATCAACTTCCACCGATGGCTTACAACGCTGGTAGATCTTGCTACAGGGCAAGGGGGTGGCTGTGAGTCAGGTGGATAGATGATATTAGTGATTGTGCAGCGACAAGGCCTCACAATGACTGACACAACACACTTGATGACTTAAGCTCCCCACGACGCTCAATGGCACAAGTGGAAAGGAAGGAAACTAACTAACTTAACTAAACTAAACTAAACTAAACTAAACTAAACTAAACTAAACTAAACTAAACTAAACTAAACTAACTAACTAACTAACTAACTAACTAGCAGCCATTAAGCCTACTATTTTTGATTTCTGACTGCCAAAAGATTTTTAACGTGCTCGACACTGAACGCAGGAGATCGATTTCACCACCCAGAGATGAGGGGAATTTTAACCAGAAGATCCACGTGAAAAAATCCCAATCTCCACCATGAGTCGAACGCACGACTTCCGGCACCTGACGAGGACACCTTACCTCAAGACCACTGGGTCCCACATATCAGATTTGGAACTAAAATACAACTTGGGGGAGATGAGGGGAAGGGGCGCATGGCAAAGACGTTAGTGTCATGGCTCACAACCCAAACTTGCTGGAAATAGGTCAAACTAATATAAAACTTTAACTCATTCACTCCCACAAACCGATACATTGGCTTGCGATTTTTTTCTAAAAAATTCTGAAGCCGATATATCGGCTTTTGCGACTGTTCACAAAAATTACATATTTTCAAATTCCTAGTTCCTCGTAATGTTTTATTTTAGTTATTGGCGGAAATCCAGATTTTTTACTTTTCATTTCCGGAAGAGTTAGCGTGAGTTTCATTGAAAAAATGTTGTTTCGTAACTTGGAAACCATAATTTTTTTACGGAGGACAGCCTTGAATCTAACCCAAGACCAAATAGAGTTTTTACAGTACAAGCTCGGTCATGGATAGATTATATCATTGCTAACAAGTGATAATGAAGATATCGATTATTTTGATAGCACTATCTCAATTTCTTTACCTAGTCTTAGTTCTAAGTCGAGCGATGAAAGTGAAACCATATCTGCTGACGAGGGGGCGGAGCCCTCTTTTTTTCTCAAGCAATGGAAGAAGAGTTCACAAATTCAGTAAACGTCCAAGATACTGCACAGTCATGGTAGTGTGTATAATATAATGTGTGAGTACATATATTGAATACAGCAGAAATATTCTGTGCGTAAATTGTAAACACTCTCGCTGATGTTGATTCTTTTATTTTGTAGCACATTTTCAACTTCACGGGCCTTCAGTAAATTGTGAATACCGTGAAAACAACTGTACCTGGGATCAAGATGCTGAGCAGCACATGAGCTGCAGTGGTCAGCGACCCATAGCTGACTGCTAGCATCAGGGCCAGCGAACCAGAGCTGCAGAGCTGCCAAGACCCTTCTACACCTCCACGTGGTGATCCTGGATAACAGGCTGCAGCAGGCTAAGGAGAAGGGGTCGAAGAGGGAATGCTAATCCGGTACTCAAAAAATGCTTGCTGAAGTCGGATATGTTGGACCGAAAGGTGCAAATATCACAGTCAAGCTGTAAACTACAACACAACACATTCCGTTCTCTGGACTACATTCTGCTACTTAAGCCCTTTCAGGGTATGGTAACGGGAGATTGAGAACAAACAAAGCCAAGCCAAGCCAAAACAACTGCACCAAATTAGGTGTAACTTTCAGAACATCTTCCCTTGTGGATTGCCGCCAATTAAAAGTTATTATGTTATTTGTGTATTGGTTTAGAGCTGAAAATTGTGTTGATGGGTACAACAATTCATAATTTAAACAAATAAATAACTATTATGCAACTATAATCTCTCAAACGCAAACTTTCACCTCCATTTGTAAAATATATGTATTCCATTATATTCTGGGCTCAGATGTGAACAGTGCACTGAGTTCCAACATTTGGCTACCTGGCATGTGACACTTCCATCGTCTGATTGATACCAGGATTACAGATTACAAAAAAAACCAAGCAAAGTAGAAAAAGAAAAAAATGGAGGGCTAGTTCAACACCAAACAATGCATGCAATTATGTCTGCCCACCTTGTAGCATATTAACCAAAGGACTTGAGCTTCTGCAGATTCTAGACTTGGGTAAGGAATTGGCTACGTCTGCGTTGAGGATACAGGAACTGAAAATCTGTGAGTACAATTCTTTCAGCCACGCTGGCGGTAAGTACAACAGCAACCCGGAACTGAACATCTCATTGAGAAAATCATTCTGTGAAATAAAGCAATGTACACAAATAAAACAGTATTCATGCGCTCTAACAAATGGAGAGTCATAAATAAAAACATGTACAAGGCGTATTCCAATGAAACCTGCACATGCTGTGCCACATAGACATACGTCCAAGGAGCCTGATGATGTGACAACTGACATATTAAGAATATACTTATGTACGAGTGTTCATTACCCTTGCATTCATAGTTTAAGCTGCAGACCATTCAGAAAGGGGGGAGGGGGGTGGGGTGATACGACCCAACCGTCCTGGTCCACCTTCATTATTAAACTTGGGATGCATTCATAGTTTTTGCTGCAGACCATTGATAAAATGGCAGGTGCGATACGGCCTACCCGCTCCGGTCTACCTTCATCATCACACTTAGGATGTGAGGAAAACTACTGGAACCCGCCACAAAACAATCTTCCCAGTCGTTCAATCGACGAGACATGACATACAGAACCGTCGTTTTTATAACGCAGATTGAATTGTACACTCAAATTCTTTTCTTCATTTCGTGCCATTTGATTGAGGGCATAGTGCAAACGCAGTCCCCTTACGCAAAAATTACGCACTCAAGTCGTCCACATTTGGGGTGATCGCAAGGGTCACCATGGGGCACATAGACCATCAACCAACCCTCTCATTTCATCCTTATCACCTTGGGGCACATAGACCATCAACCAACCCTCTCACTTCACAATTATCACCTTGGGGCACATAGACCATCAACCAACCCTCTCCAAGCAGACCAGTCCTGTGCTGTTTTCAAAAGTTTTTTACAGCTTCTCCCTGTTTTTCTTTTATCAGCCTCTTGGCCTCTTCTCTGTGTCTTTGGCTTCCTTTTCCACTTTTTCCCTGGGGTTTCCATGACAGAGATTGCCTGATGATACTGGCTTGTGGCTTTTGCAGCGTGTGACATATCCAATGCAACCTTCCTTCTAAGATACTGTCAGGAGTTGAAAGATACGTGCCTCGTAAGAGAAGGAAACCCTGCAATAAAGAGGAGAGAAGAAACTCTAACCTCTGACACAGGAACTTCTTGTCTGTTTGTAAAATATTCTGAGTTGAGAAGCTGCAGGCTCAACTTAAGAGCTGTTATGGCTGCAATGTAGACACCATCTGAGTTAAGAACAACACCAGAGACAGATTTGCCTGACTGCGACTCCAGGCTGTTCTGTGGAAGACCTGGCAGTGAAAAAAGAGAAAAGATCATTGATTTCTTTGTGTTGAATGTCTGACTGCTCTACCATCATTTTTATCATCATCATCATCAGTCCCAGGTCGTTGAGGCCCCATTATTGCAGTTTGTAGTACCAGCTCCCGCCATACAACAACGGTGTGTCTTGGGCCGCTACACACCTGGCGGAGCCCATCTCTTTCCAGGTGGCAGTTTATTATAGTTGTGTCTAAATTTCATACAACAAAGCTGACACTATCTTCAGCTAGAGCGAAGGGCACCAATGTCGTGAAGTTCAGCCGTACAAATTAGGCCGTGAAATATGACACACGTTAAAGCGTAGTGCTATTCATATAACCGATGTTCATTCCAGGATAATCAGACAGAAGAAAACACACAAAACGAACGAATTAACCAGCACATTCTTATATAAGTAATTATATCTAGAGCAGAGATGTATACAGATAAATTAGTCAGTTCTTTTGATTTTTCTTGGTGCATCCTGAAAAGGACGTTCGGTCACAATTTACAGCAAAGCTGCGTTATCTCCGCATTTCAACAAAACACATCCAATTAAAGTTGTCCTTTTTGAGTCTTCTTCTTTTCGTTGTTTGTCCTGCTTGTGCCTTTCAGCGTTAGATAATGAAGTAGTTTCTTGACCGGGACCTAGTATATGCTTGTGCCTTTCAGCGTTATATAATGAAGTAGTTTCTTGACCGGGACCTAGTATATGCTTGTGCCTTTCAGCGTCAGGTAATGAAGTAGTTTTTTGACCGGGACCTAGTATATGCTTGTGCCTTTCAGCGTCAGGTAATGAAGTAGTTTCTTTACCGGGCCCTAGTATATGCTTGTATCTTTCAGCGTCAGGTAATGAAGTAGTTTCTTGACCGGGACCTAGTATATGCTTGTGCCTTTCAGCGTCAGGTAATGAAGTAGTTTTTTGACCGGGACCTAGTATATGCTTGTGCCTTTCAGCGTCAGGTAATGAAGTAGTTTTTTGACCGGGACCTAGTATATGCTTGTGCCTTTCAGCGTCAGGTAATGAAGTAGTTTTTTGACCGGGACCTAGTATATGCTTGTGCCTTTCAGCGTCAGGTAATGAAGTAGTTTCTTGACCGGGACCTAGTATATGCTTGTGCCTTTCAGCGTCAGGTAATGAAGTGGTTTCTTGACCGGGACCTAGTATATGCTTGTGCCTTTCAGCGTTAGATAATGAAGTAGTTTCTTGACCGGGACCTAGTATATGCTTGTGCCTTTCAGCGTCAGGTAATGAAGTAGTTTTTTGACCGGGACCTAGTATATGCTTGTGCCTTTCAGCGTCAGGTAATAAAGTAGTTTCTTGACCGGGACCTAGTATATGCTTGTGCCTTTCAGCGTCAGGTAATGAAGTGGTTTCTTGACCGGGACCTAGTATATGCTTGTGCCTTTCAGCGTTAGATAATGAAGTAGTTTCTTTACCGGGCCCTAGTATGTGCTTGTGTCTTTCAGCGTTATGTAATGAAGTAGTTTCTTGACCGGGACCTAGTATATGCTTGTGCCTTTCAGCGTTATGTAATGAAGTAGTTTCTTGACTGGGACCTAGTATATGCTTGTGCCTTTCAGCGTCAGGTTATGAAGTAGTTTCTTTACCGGGCCCTAGTATGTGCTTGTGTCTTTCAGCGTTATGTAATAAAGTAGTTTCTTGACCGGGACCTAGTATATGCTTGTGCCTTTCAGCGTTATGTAATGAAGTAGTTTCTTGACCCGGCCCTAGTATATGCTTGTGCCTTTCAGCGTCAGGTTATGAAGTAGTTTCTTTACCGGGCCCTAGTATGTGCTTGTGTCTTTCGGCATTATGTAATGAAGTAGTTTCTTAACCGGGACCTAGTATATGCTTGTGCCTTTCAGCGTTATGTAATGAAGTAGTTTCTTGACCCGGCCCTAGTATATGCTTGTGCCTTTCAGCGTCAGGTTATGAAGTAGTTTCTTGACCCGGCCCTAGTATATGCTTGTGCCTTTCAGCGTCAGGTTATGAAGTAGTTTCTTGACCCGGCCCTAGTATATGCTTGTGCCTTTCAGCGTCAGGTTATGAAGTAGTTTCTTGACCTGGCCCTAGTATATGCTTGTGCCTTTCAGCGTCAGGTTATGAAGAGGTTTCTTGACCGGACCCTAGTATATGCTTGTGCCTTTCAGCGTCAGGTTATGAAGAGCTTTCTTGACCGGGCCCTAGTACGTGCTTGTGCCTTTCAGTGTCAGGATTGCCATCTGCTGAGATTATGTTACCCAGGAACGTGAAATTTTTCATCTGTTTTACTTGTTCATGATACAAAGCGGTCATGGGAGATCAAAAGTCAAGGACGCAGACCCCGAGGACGTCCCAAAGTACGTTGGGAAGCCAACATACGACAGTCCCTAAGTGATAGAGGGATGGATTGGAAAGAGGCCAGGAAAAAGACGGCGGATAGAGCAGTGTGGCGTTCTCTTTGGCAAACCTCTACACCTCACGGTAGAAGAGGAGCGACTAAGTAAGTAAGTTTACTTGTTCATTTTGTATAAATATATTTGTTTTCCTTATTCACTTAGTTTTGTATAAATATATTTGTTTACCTTATTCACTTAGTTTTGTATAAATATATTTGTTTACCTTATTCACTTAGTTTTGTATAAATATATTTGTTTACCTTATTCACTTAGTTTTGTATAAATATATTTGTTTACCTTATTCACTTAGTTTTGTATAAATATATTTGTTTACCTTATTCACTTAGTTTTGTATAAATATATTTGTTTACCTTATTCACTTAGTTTTGTATAAATATATTTGTTTACCTTATTCACTTAGTTTTGTATAAATATATTTGTTTACCTTATTCACTTAGTTTTGTATAAATATATTTGTTTACCTTATTCACTTAGTTTTGTATAAATATATTTGTTTACCTTATTCACTTAGTTTTGTATAAATATATTTGTTTACCTTATTCACTTAGTTTTGTATAAATATATTTGTTTACCTTATTCACTTAGTTTTGTATAAATATATTTGTTTTTGGTTTTTTTCTTGCAATCATCATAACTTTGGTTTTCTCTATGTTGATTTTCATCCCGTAATTCGTACAGGTATCATTAAGATAAGTTCCTGCGGTTGTTTTTCAGAGGTTGTTATTATTGCTTGGTCATCAGCAAAGAGAAGTTCATTTAAATAATCATTGAGGCTGTTTCACTCACTAATGTTGGCTTTTTTACATTTGAGTAAAATTATTAAAATGCAAACCAAGTCATGGATCTTCAACTGCTATGTGAAGTTGAAACGTTATGGATGACCAAATTATGAGATTACAGGGGCTTTATCAACAAAAAAACTCAGAAGAAATCCTTGACAAAGATTCTTGACCTGCAGTGGTTCGACAAGGTTACAAACAGAAGTTTATAGGACAGAACCAGTTTGAATAGCAGTGGGGGATCAAGATGCTGAGCAGCACATGAGCTGCAGTGGTTAGCGACCCATAGCTAACACCAGGGCCAGCGTACCATAGCTGCCAAGACCCTTCTACACATTCTCGCGGTGATCCTGGATAACAGGCTGCAGAAGGGCAGACTGGCTAAGGAGAAGGGATCGAAGAGGGAATGCTAGCCCGGTACTCAAAAAATGCTTGCTGAAGTCAGATGTGTTGGACCGAAAGGTGCAAATATCGCAGCCAAGCTGTAAACTACGACACAACGCATTCCGTTCTCTGGACTACATTCTGCTACTTAAGCCCTTTCAGAGTTTGGTAGTGGGAGATTGAGAATGAATGAAGAAGAAGAAGAAGAAGAAGAATACCAGTGGTACTTGTTTGAATCAGAACCGGTTTGAATACCAGTGGTACTCATTTGAATCAGAACCGGTTTGAATACTGGTGGTACTCGTTTGAATCAGAACTGGTTTGAGCATTCACTGCATAATTATTAAGGACAACATAGTACTGCACAAACAAGTTTCATTTAATGAATAATAGTCATCATGAGTTTACTAAAGGAAGATCGTGTTTAACCAATCTATTAGAATTCATGGAGGAGGTTACCAAAATTTTGGATGATGGAGAGCCGGTGGATGTTCTATATCTGGATTTTACAAAGGCCTTTGATAAAGTACCTCATCAACGATTGTTTCGAAAGTTGAAATTACATAGAATAGGTGGTGAAGTTGCCAATTGGATAGAAAATTGCTTGACGGGCAGAAGGCAGAGAGAAGCATACATTGGGCGTACTCTGACTGGTGTGATGTAATAAGTGGTGTGCCCCAGGGATCGGCCTTGGGACCAATTTTGTTCTTAATATTTACCACTGATTTGGACATTGATATCAGATCCAAGATTGTAAAGTTCACGGATGACATACAATTATTCGGCAGGGTCTCTTCTCCAGAAGAGGTGGAACTATTGAGATCGGATTAAGATAAGATTCAAAAATGGTCCGAGAGCTGGCAGATGGAGTTTAATGTAGAAAAATGTACAGTCCTCCACATGGGAAAATACAATAACGAATATAATTACAGGATGGAAGAGAACAATATTAGGACAATAAAAAAGGAAAGAGACCTAGGAGTTATAATAGATCATACAGGAAAGGTGCGGGAGCAAGTCCAGGTGGCAGTGAAAAAGGCTAATGCCATGTTGGGCATGACAAAAAAAGAAATATTTCACATAAGAGTAAGGAAGTAATAGTCAAGTTATATAAACCATTATTGAGACCTAAATTAGAGTACTGTGTTCAGGTGTGGAGTCCATATAATAGAGTGGATATAAACATGCTGGAAAGGGTTCAAAGAAAAGCTACAAAAATGATCGCAGGGTTTCAGAATTATAGTTATGAGGAAAGACTAAAAAAAATACTAGTCTGCAATGTCTAGAATAAAGAAGAATTCGAGGTGACTTAATACAAGTGTATAAATTAATAAATGGAAAGGATAAATTAGACAATACCAATTTTTTCAAAGTACATCCGGCTACAAGAACAACAAATTGTTTAAAGGCAGATCTAGATTAGATATTAGGAAATATTTTTCTAGCCAGAGAGTGGTGAATTCTTGGAAAGCATTGCTGCAGGATGTAGTGGAAGCAGAGTCAGTTAATGCATCGAAAAATAGATTGGATGCTCACAGTATTTTCGGTATCCCTGGAGTGAAATAAACTGGTTGTATTCAGATTCTGTAGAGCCTTCTAAATCAGTATAATGAAGTTAAGTTAAGTTAAGAATACTGGTGGTAATTGTTTGAATCAGAACCGGTTTGAATACTGGTGGTACTTGTTTGAATCAGAACCGGTTTGAATACTGGTGGTACTTGTTTGAATCAGAACCGGTTTGAATACTGGTGGTACTTGTTTGAATCAGAACCGGTTTTAATACTGGTGGTACTTGTTTGAATCAAAACTGGTTTGAATACTGGTGGTGATTCTTTGAATCAGAACTGGTTTGAATACTAGTGGTACTTGTTTGAATCAGAACCAGTTTGAATACTGGTGGTGCTTGTTTGAATAAGAACCGGTTTGAATACTGGTGGTACTTGTTTAAATCAGAACTGGTTTGAATACTAGTGGTACTTGTTTGAATAAGAACCGGTTTGAATACTGGTTCTCAATGATTGGGATCCCTATCCCTTGGCCAAACTGCATTAGTGACTAGTGCCTGTTTCCAGGTGAAGGCAGAATAGAGTCTTGGTCAGTTATAGTTCGCTGACCTTGATGCAAGTAGCCAGCTATCATTTGGTGACTTCTGTGAGCTCATTCACTGCAGCATCTTGGCCTCTACCAGTTCAGTTCACCGTGCCATCTCCACAGCGATGGTCAAATACAATTGATCTTCAACATCCTTCTATTGTAGCATTCTGTATACATAGTGAGGCCCCAATCCCATCTACGATGGCCAGTCGATATCGTGTCTTGATACAACTCTAGTGTACCATACACTTTGTTGTCCTGCCTTTGGAATCGTTGATTATTACAATTCATCTTCCTCTCTCTGTGTCCCAGGGCTTTCTTTTCTTCGTATTCTTTACACCAAGACTGCGATATATGCACCTTTTGGCCTGACACATCTGATTTCTTCACAGCATCTTTGAGTCCTGGTTGAGCGGCAGCGACAGCATATATCTAGCAACGAAGTCAGCCCGTAAGCGACTTACGATGTCCTCGCATAGAGATGGTCGTTTTAATCAAATAGAAAGATGGTCGTTTTAATCAAATAGAAACGAACGGCCACGTAAAAATAGTGTGAACAATACTGCTCTTCAAATTGTAGAGAGTTACAACATCCGTCATGTACGGTAAGCAACCAACAATGACAATTTTGAAATTAGTATTAGGCATTTGGAAATTATTTCTTCTGTTTTTCGCTTAGATTTGAAGATTCACCCATTGCTGAGAATGGGCGAGTCAAGTTTCTGCAACAGGTTTTTCTGAGGTAGATCTGTTTAGATTGTTTATGTAGATACCATAATTACGTTTATAGTTGAATGGGGTCAGATATGGCCATTATAGATACCATGATTACGTTTATAGTTGAATGGGGACAGATATGGCCATTACGGTAAACATCGGTAATCCTTTGTCAACAATTTTTTGTTGACAACCAAGGGGACTCCGAATGCGAGTGAGTTTAAATGTTTGTGCTGTTTTTCAACACTATCAGCTTCATCTTCTTGTATCTCAGAAACTAACACACACACAACAAAAACAATAACATCAACTAATTCTTTATTCATTTATTTCTCTACTCACAAACAAATCGTAACAATAGACCATGAAATAAAAAAGTTACAGGTTACAAGTCACTACAACCATTGTTAAAAACGTGATGTGCTGAAAAATAATCCAGCTGCAGGGGAAATTATGTATATTTTTATTGTAATGTAGTAAAGGTTAATCTCTTAGTCAGGCTGTATGGTTGCAGTCTGTTTCCAGGGATGCCACATGAAGGTGGAATAGTATTTTCGTCAGTTAAAGTAAAGTAAAGTAAAGGAACCCATAGCATTTACTGCCGTAGGGGTGTGAGGTGTTCGCGATATCACATTTCAAAGGCTTGGTGTGTTAAAGTTAAAAGACTCTTTTTCTTAAGTGTTTATGTTAGTGTTCTGCCGTAAGATTCACATAGTGATCAGAAGTGCATGCATAGATATAGAGGTCCTTACTAGAACAGAACCGTCCCGCAAGATCTTGCAGTAATTCATCAACTTCCCATACACTCGCAGCATCCATGAGTGCAGGCACAGCTTGTTGCAAATATCGAGCAAACTGTCGAGCATTTTCTCTCTCATCTGCCTCAAACTTTGCTCTTGATGGTGACTGATAAGGAGCAGCTATTTTGTTGTTGGCGACCTCTGCTTCCTTGGCTGGTAAGTTTCTCTCACTGCTGTTGCTCTCTGTTACAGGCTCAACACCTGGATCTGTCAAAACAGACAAATTAAAATGAGTTTTTACAAATTCTGGGCAAAATTTTTTTCTCATTTTGAACATTTTCAATAAATCTTACACAAAAGTTTGGGGAGAGGACACTAACGTCTGGTCTGGTAAAACATATTGATTGGACACTGTTGGTCAGAGTCAGGCGAAATATACTGATCGGACATGTTAGTCAGAGTCAGGCGAAATATACTGATCGGACATGTTAGTCAGAGTCAGGCGAAATATACTGATCGGACATGTTAGTCAGAGTCAGGCGAAATATACTGATCGGACATGTTAGTCAGAGTCAGGCGAAATATACTGATCGGACATGTTAGTCAGAGTCAGGCGAAATATACTGATCGGACATGTTAGTCAGAGTCAGGCGAAATATACTGATCGGACATGTTAGTCAGAGTCAGGCGAAATATACTGATCGGACATGTTAGTCAGAGTCAGGCGAAATATACTGATCGGACATGTTAGTCAGAGTCAGGCGAAATATACTGATCGGACATGTTAGTCAGAGTCAGGCGAAATATACTGATCGGACATGTTAGAGTCAGGCGAAATATACTGATTGGACATGTTAGTCAGAGTCAGGCGAAATATACTGACCAAGACCGCCACTTGATTTCCACACAGTTCTCCCTGAAAACAGATTGTTTCATGGCAGTCTGGCTAATGAGGTGGAGGATCGACTAGATTCCCGTAATAGTGAGTGACATGCAGATGAAGCCAAACATAGCACAACCGCCTGGAGGAACCTGGCCCACTTTCATCAGCACACTCGAGATGTGAGGAAAGATTCTACAACCAGCCACCTAACAATCTTTTCAGGTGGGGCATTCAATAACAACAATTAACTAAAATTCAGTCCTGTTTAACGAATTTAGAATTTTCACTGAAATTCTATTCTCACATTGAATTGTATTCTTGTTCTGAACATTTTCCACAAATATTACATAAAGTTCAGTCCTGTTCAACAAATCTAGAATTTTCAATGAAATCCAACATTTAGTTCACTACACTTAGCCCCTCTACTTCTACCCTTGTAAAGGTCTTTGTTTATACTTACAATCCAGTGTGCAGACAAACAGGTGACTGACCTTGAGTCTTTGCATGATGGTCGGACAGCCTCCTTTTGGGCTTCAAGAGTGTCTCTATTGGATAAGAACTTCATTACCTTTAGAATGTTTGCCCGGGCAACAGCTAACAGCTGACTCTTTCAGATTTTCAACTGCCAAGGGTTCTTTTACATGCACAGTGTGTACAAGGAACCTCAGAGTTCATCCCTCAACTCCAATAGAACTAGGCAGCTCGATGTCAAGACCAATGGATGCCTGAAACTTGCAGGATTCGAATACCCCTCCTTTTCGCTTTCATCGTTTCTTGAAAGTTTAGTACCTTACCTCTCAGCAACAGCTACCTTCAAACTCCAACACTTGTCCAATTATATTCTCGTTCTTAACATTTTTAAGGAAAACTAATGGACACAAATATATTGGTTCGATCAAGTAACCCAACTGTTGTTTGTCCATCGTTTCTGAAGAGAACCACATTGTCATCTTTCAATCCTGGAGTGGGTTCGGAGGTGGATGACCAAACAAATCTGAGCACGAAAGCGTCTGTCACACTGAAAGCAGAGAAACACTGTCTGACCGTCAGACGGAGGCAACTCGCCTCTTGCTTTTTGTGTCGCTCGTCTCCATGCAGCTTCCTTGATTCTTGTCTGCTTCATATGCGCCGTGCCATTAGAGACTTTGCTATGTCAAGAAGAGCAATCAGCAGAAATATTCTCCCAATTATTAAGGTCAATGTCGCAGTTCTTCAGCGAGGCTTTCGGAGTGTCATCTTTGTGACGTTTTATTTGGCCACCGTAAGCTCGCTTGTCTGATTCAAGCTTGCAAGAGAATATTTTCTTTGGAAGCTGTTGTGTGGACAACATAGCCAGTCCATCCGAGGCTCCGTGAGAAGCAAGACTCATAGTAAGACTCACAGCTGATCAGATACAGGCGTTTTAAGATATACATGATCTCAGAAATGTGAACTGCAAAACACATTTATCGCCCTTCATTTCTCTATGAAGCATAGAATCACCATTTTCAATGACTTCTTACAGGAACCCTGCACCAAAGTACTTTGTGTGCTCTTGCAGTTTTGATTTCTATGGCCATATGTTTTACAAAATGAGAATGCTAACTCCATGCACAATCATCTTTAATTATTTGTTTTTTTATCTTGTTTCCTTAAACCGAGTGTGCTGTACTTGTGTTTTGCTCCTAACAGCTCAGTGCATCCAAATGCAGCACAAATTTGTTAAAGGGTCCACATCTCATAGGGGTAGGACCTTGCCAGTTCATGAATCCTAACATAACATCTTTATACTGGTTTAAAAGACTGCAAAGTCTGTATTCAACCAGTTTCTTTTACATTTCCTTGATCTAAAAAGTATGCGCATACAATCTATTCTTGAATGCATTAACTGACCCTGCCTTCACTATTTCCTGTGGCAATGCATTCTGGATCTTTCTTTAATTAATTTATAGCTGTGCCCTCTTGTTCTTGTAGGTGACTGTATTTTGCATAATCCTAACAAATGTAAGTTGGGTTTGTAAGCCGTGCCAGTAATCACTTAGCTATGCCGTTTCCTCAGTTTTGGCTGAATTTTACCACATGTATGGCGAGGCAGTAAACCAATTTTTTTACTTTCCAAGTAAAGGTCCAGGTAGTCACATAGTGGAATTAAAACATACACATTTCTTTAAATATTCACGAAAAAATATAAATATTTACACTTGAAAAAAATGTGTATTTGTTCTTGTAGTTGTCCAAAGCTGCTCGTATTGAGATGACTTTCTTTGATAGAAAGTTACAGTGGCTCTTCTTACATCCTGATGTTTACTCGAAAAGGTTAACCAGGATCGACCTGACTGTAGTGTAATGAGAAACTCCTCAGTAAGCTCCCCACTATTCGGGTTACATTGTTGATGTCACTTGCCAGACTGATGTGACAGCCTGTTTAAAGGGATATTTTCAGGTACGTAAGATGGGGTGGCTTTGTCAGTATGTTACATGTGACCATGACATTCATTTGTTTAAAAGAAAATTGTAAACTGGTTCAAAAATGAGCCAGGAATGAATGACCTTCAGAAAAACTGAAATGCACACAATGACAATTAAAACAGCCGGAGGTTGGGAAGATGTTCAGATAGCACAAACTCATCCCAAAAAAATATAATTTTGTTTTCATATTTTGTATTTTTGTCTCGTTTCCTACAATGGAGTGTGTTGTAATGTATTTTGTGCCTTACGACCAAGTGCATCCATCTTAAGCACACATTTTGTTAATCGGTTCACATCAAACCAGTTCATAAATCTGAACACATGCAATTCGGTTCATGAGCTGTGCCACTAACCACTTAGCCAAGCCACACCAAAACCTAACAATATAAGCAGAAATCCACTGGGTTAGAGCCCACAGGGAAATAGTGAGCTATGATGGCCAATGAAGAACTCGTTGAAGAGGAATTTAGGGCAGATAGAGTCTCGTAAGCAGAGCTTAAAAAGACAACCCAATGCAGGATTAACTAATAACAAACTGTTGGAATCCTGTGTTCCGTGGGGAGCCATAAGGATTCGGCAGAGTAAAGACAATCACTGACCTTGAGATTCATCATAAAGGTCGCATGTCAGGTCACTCCCACCATCATCATCGGGGTTAGAGGTCATGCTCCTTCGAGTATGTGTCCTTGACCCTAGAGTAAAAAGAAGGGAGAAAAAGATAATCACTGCTCTTCTATATTGTGTAGCCATGGTAACATCTCACACAAACAATGCCAAAAAGTATTACTGAATCTCAAGTTGGCTGTTTTGGCCTCAAGATGTAACAAGCACCTGTCTCAACTTCCTGTGCTAAACAGTACCTGAGTGAAGGAAAACCATTACAAATGTGATATACTTCTTCATCTTGCTCTTCTTCTTCATCTTTCACTCTTAAACCAATCAATCTTCTTCTTCTTCTTCGTACGCAGTCAGACAGTAACCATTATTTTTTCGAAAAAAGCGGCGGTCATCCTGAGGCTGTCGCCACTGCCATAGAGCTTTTCTTGCAGTTCCACTGGTGATGGCCACATCTGCTCTCTCTGATCCTCGTATGTCGGGCAGTTCTGCAGCAGATGTTCAGCGGTCATTTTACCAGTACCGCACGGGCATTCGTCGGTACACCCTATCTTCAATTTGTTGAATAGGTGGTACCTCAGTCTATTGTGGCCAGTGCGAAGTCTGAAGACAACGACCTGCTCTCTTAGGTTCAACTGGTAATAGGCATCGTTTTTGGTGTAACCGGTATGTTCGGTTTCCCATTTGGTCATGTATCTGGCTTTGATAAGCCGTTTTGACTCTTCGTACGTCACACTAGTATCTGTTTGTGGTAGTCTTGCACCTTCTTTTGCCAGTCTGTCTGCCTCCTCGTTGCCTTGGATGTTGCAGTGTGATGGGACCCACTGTACCACTACCCTTTTTGGTGCGGACTGCTGGCACAGTTTGCAGAGTGCTGCTCTTAAGTCATTAAGCTCAGTGTTTTTCTGGCTTTTTAGCGCTGTGACTACGGCGAGAGCATCTGTAAAACCAATCAATCAAAACCTTCCTTCTCTCTATGAAGCATAGGCTTTCACCAGAAACATGTCAAATCCTCCTGTCCTAGACCATCTGTTCCAGCTCTATCCACATTTTTCCAGAGCTCTCTTCCCCACGTGTGTTTTGGTCTGCCACTACTTCACTTGCTTTGGGGTTTCGAGAAGACAGTCTGTTTTGTAATGCTATCTGCTGGTTTCCAAAATGTTTGTTCTGTCAAATGTCAGCGCCTTCTCGTCATAACATGGTCTACTAGCGTGTGTTCGCTCACAAATGATGAAATCTATTTTCCTCGCGCGGAAATGGTGGAGTTTCTTGACATGTCGGCTATAGACTGTCCATGTTTTGCATACATTTAAAAGGGTGGTTAGCACCACAGCACGACACTGTTACAGTATAATGGATGTATCATCGTGTACCACTCCACCTAATTTCAATAGGAATACCTGCAATCAATTATTCTTCTTCTTCATTCATTCCCAAACAAACTCTCGCTACCAAGCCACGAAAAGGGCTTTGCAAAGTAGCAGGATGTAGTCCGGAGAACGGATTGCATTGTGTCGTAGTTTACAGATTAACTGCAATATCTGCACCTTTCAGTCCGACACATCTGACTTCAGCATGCCAGTTATGAGTACCGGGTTAGCCTTCAGTCTTCGATCCCTTCTCCTTAGCCAGTCTGCCCTGTTGCAGTCTGTTATCCAGGATCACCACGTGGAGGTGTAGAAGGGTCTTGGCAGCTCTGCTTCGCTGGTCCTTATGCCAGCAGTCAGCTTTGAGTTGCTGATCACTACAGCTGATACACTGCTCAGCATCTTGATCCCCCTGCAATCAGTAATGCTAACAACCACAGTTAAGTTGTGACCAAAACAAATGGTCAGAGAGAAAGACAAATTTGTCCTGCCTCATCCCTAACCTTTGGGCTATAGGCCCATCACTTCTTCTTCTTCTGCGTTAGTTCTCAATCTCCTGCTACCAAGCTATGAACAGGGCTTTACAAGTAGCAGGATCTAGTTCGAAGAACGGAATGCCTTGTGTCACTGGTTTACAGCTTGACTGGGATATTTGCACTTTTCGGTCCAACACATCCGTCTTTGGCAGCACCCAATTCACTAACTTGTTGGGTTCACCTCCATCACTAATATTTAGGGTCCAGCCCCATCACTAACCTTTGGGGTCAAGCCTCATCACTAACCTTTCGGGTCCAACTGTTCCATCACTAACATTTGGGGTTCAACTGCTCCATCACTAACCTTTGGGGTCCAGCTCTATCACTAACCTTTGGGGTCCAGCCCCATCACTTACCTTTGGGGTCCAGCCCAATTACTTACCTTTGGGGTCCAGCTCCATCACTTACCTTTGGGGTCCAGCTCCATCACTTACCTTTGGGGTCCAGCCCCATCACTTACCTTTGGGGTCCAGCCCCATCACTTACCTTTGGGATCCAGCTCCATCACTTACCGTTGGGGTCCAGCCCCATCACTAACTTTTGGGGTCCAGCCCCATCACTTACCTTTGGGGTCCAGCCCCATCACTAACCTTTGAGGTCCAGCCCCATCACTTACCTTTGGGGTCCAGCCCCATCACTTACCTTTGGGGTCCAGCCCCATCACTTACCTTTGGGATCCAGCTCCATCACTTACCTTTGGGGTCCAGCCCCATCACTAACCTTTGGCTGCCAAAGACGCACCAAAAGGTACAAATACCCCAGTCAAGCTGTAAACTAGTGACACAACGCATCCCGTTTTCCAGGCGACATTCTGCTGCCTGCAAAGCCCTGTTCGGGGCTTGGTAACGAGAAGTTGAGAACGAACGAAGAGGAAGAAGAAGAACTAACCTTTGGGGTTCAGCCCCATGACTAACCTTTGGGTGGTCTCAGCATGCTGTCTGGGATTGCTTCTCCTAATCTGATCCTGTCAAGAGAAGCAAGCAATCCCCCAATGCAGGACACACAAGTGTACACTATAGCTGGGTCGTTGATATGACTACTCTGCTGTATTGAATCTACCAGCCTGAGGAAATATTTCAAAAAAACATATTTAGTTCACGTAGGAAAATAACATACCCGAGTGGTCCAGCGGGGTCTTTGTGTATCACAAGGACAAGAATAGCACCACTGCTCCACAGAGAGCATGTCGTAAGATGCAACTAACTGTCTGACATGGCATAACACTAGCCATGGTTAGGTGATTTGTTAAGAGCAGCATAGATGGCACCTAACGGGATGTGGGCCTTCTTTGCTCTAGTATTTGAGTCTATTAAGATGATCTCATACGTCAGTTAACCACCCTCCGTGACACTTGTCCCAATGCAGTGGAGTAATAAACTGCTCGAGCGTAGTCCGCTAAGCAGGAAATCCTCCTCCCAGTTACATTCAGTTCACGCCAGAGCTGGGACCTGCACCCGACCCTAGTGTGAGGTGAGGTCTTGATCAGTATGTTGCACCTGACCCTGACGTGAGGTCTTGGTCAGTATGTTTCACCTGGTCCTGATGTGAGGTGAGGTCTTGGACAATATATTTCACCTGGTCCTGATGTGAGGTAAGGTCATGGTCAGTATGTTCACCTGGTCCTGATGTGAGGTTTTGGTCAGTATGTTTCACCTGGTCCTGATGTGAGGTTTTGGTCAGTATGTTTCACTTGACACTAATGTGAGGTAAGGTCTTGGTCAGTATGTTCACCTGGTACTGATGTGAGGTTTTGGTCAGTATGTTTCACCTGGTACTGATGTGAGGTTTTGGTCAGTATGTTTCACCTGGTACTGATGTGAGGTTTTGGTCAGTATGTTTCACCTGGTCTTGATGTGAGGTTTTGGTCAGTATGTTCACCTGGTCCTGATATGAAGTGCTGGTCAGTATGTTCACCTGACACTGATGTGAGGTAAGGTCTTGGTCAGTATGTTCACCTGGTCCTGATATGAGGTAAGGTCTTGGTCAGTATGTTGCACCTGACACTGTTGTGAGGTCTTGGTCAGTATGTTGCACATAGCCCCGATATGAGGTGAGGTCTTGGTCAGTATGTTGCACATAACCCCGATGTGAAGTCTTGGTCAGTATGTTGCACGAGAGCTATATCAAAGTGAAATTTTACACATCTCATTCTGTCTAGATTTTCCAGATGAACAAATTATTTTCTGCTCGCTGCATCATTCACATTCGGAATCTAACATTAGCAGTGTACAATATCTTTGCTGCTGGACGTAAGTAAAGTAAAGATCCCGTCACGCCACATGGCGTATAGGAAATATGGTGTTAGGTCCATATTATTTTGTGACCTACGGCAGATAGTGGATGATGTGGTCAGCATCACACCGCCTGCCTTTACTTCCCAGATTTTTTTCTGGTACCCAATTTCTGTGGCTGGGTCGACCACAGAAGCCGGTTTGTGATCGGGAAAAAAACCCACACCAACTGGGGCCCAAACCCCAATCGCCTGGCTGGGAAGCCAGTGCACTAACCACTGTGCTACCATGGCTCCCAAGATGTGTTGATAATGCATTCTTCCGGTAAAAATTGGAGCAAAGGTCCTCTAATGTGGTTTTCTCATCCCGCATTATGGAGTTAGTCCATTTTTGTGCTGAATGCCTCAATTATTGTTCAGGTAGATAGAGAGCATCTAAATCTTGTGCGAAGAGGGATAGTAAAGCTAGTCAATCTATCAATCAATTGATCAATCAATGTTCAGGTCGATAGAGAACATCTAAATCTTGTGCGAAGAGGGATAGTAAAGCTAGTCAATCAATCAATCAATTGATCAATCAATGTTCAGGTAGATAGAGAGCATCTAAATCTTGTGCGAAGAGGGATAGTAAAGCTAGTCAATCAATCAATCAATTGATCAATCAATGTTCAGGTCGATAGAGAACATCTAAATCTTGTGCGAAGAGGGATAGTAAAGCTAGTCAATCGATCAATCAATTGATCAATCAATGTTCAGGTCGATAGAGAACATCTAAATCTTGTGCGAAGAGGGAAAGTAAAGCTAGTCAATCTATCAATCAATTGATCAATCAATGTTCAGGTCGATAGAGAACGTCTAAATCTTGTGCGAAGAGGGATAGTAAAGCTAGTCAATCAATCAATCAATTGATCAATCAATGTTCAGGTCGATAGAGAACATCTAAATTTTGTGCGAAGAGGGAAAGTAAAGCTAGTCAATCAATCAATCAATTGATCAATCAATGTTCAGGTCGATAGAGAACATCTAAATCTTGTGCGAAGAGGGATAGTAAAGCTAGTCAATCGATCAATCAATTGATCAATCAATGTTCAGGTCGATAGAGAACATCTAAATCTTGTGCGAAGAGGGAAAGTAAAGCTAGTCAATCTATCAATCAATTGATCAATCAATGTTCAGGTCGATAGAGAACGTCTAAATCTTGTGCGAAGAGGGATAGTAAAGCTAGTCAATCAATCAATCAATTGATCAATCAATGTTCAGGTCGATAGAGAACATCTAAATTTTGTGCGAAGAGGGAAAGTAAAGCTAGTCAATCTATCAATCAATTGATCAATCAATGTTCAGGTCGATAGAGAACGTCTAAATCTTGTGCGAAGAGGGATAGTAAAGCTAGTCAATCAATCAATCAATTGCTCAATCAATGTTCAGGTGGATAGAGAACATCTAAATCTTGTGCGAAGAGGGATAGTAAAGCTAGTCAATCAATCAATCAATTGATCAATCAATGTTCAGGTCGATAGAGAACGTCTAAATCTTGTGCGAAGAGGGATAGTAAAGCTAGTCAATCAATCAATCAATTGATCAATCAATGTTCAGGTGGATAGAGAACATCTAAATCTTGTGCGAAGAGGGATAGTAAAGCTAGTCAATCAATCAATCAATTGATCAATCAATGTTCAGGTCGATAGAGAACATCTAAATCTTGTGCGAAGAGGGATAGTAAAGCTAGTCAATCGATCAATCAATTGATCAATCAATGTTCAGGTCGATTGAGAACATCTAAATCTTGTGCAAAGAGGGTTAGTAAAGCTAGTCAATCAATCAATCAATCAACAACCTACATCTTAATGAGCCCCATGCTGGAGTACACATCACTCACACTGGATGGAGCAAGGCCTGACCCAATCAGGGAAACAACTTTATGGGTTCTGACATAATTAATCAATCAATCAACAACCTACATCTTAATGAGCCCCATGCTGGAATCCACGTCACTGGCACTGGATGGAGCAGGCCCTGACCCAATCAGGGAAACAACTTTATATGGGTCTGACATCAGCTGAAAGAAATAGTTCAGTTCAATTACCATGTGCCAAGAATGCCATAAACATCAAACAAAATAAAGATCGTGAGACATATATCTGTCCTGAAAAATCTAATGATATAAGCTATTATTAGCATATGTGATGTATCTGGCAGCCATCAAAAAGTAGCTTTCAGTTGCTTGCACAATATAATTTAAATCTGACGTTTCTGCATCAATCTCCGAGACCAGAGGATGCTTGAAACTTGCAGGATTTGAAACCCACTGTCCCACACTTTCATTCCTTGGCAGCAAACGCTGTGCCTCTTAGCTATAGCGGCACACCCTTTATTTTGTTAATGCAATTTAGCATGCTCGTGTGTTACCAGTGCTAAAAGCGGGAGCAAAGAATAGTTACACTATAACCTGCTAGGCTGGCTGGGCATGAGGCTGGCTACATGATCCTATAGATACTATAAGCCACAAGAACAGACTTCCACACCACCATGGTAGAAGGGAAGCAGCTAAGTTGAGTCAGGTCAGACTAAGGAGGGTTGGGCATGGGGCTGGCTATTGGCTACACAATCCCGTAGAAGCAGTAAGCCAGAGGGAAAAAAAAACTTCCACATCCCCATGGTAGAAGAGGAGAGACTGATTTTGGCCAGGTCACGCCCCATTAGGTTTCATCTTTTGTTCCTTCTTCTTTGATGCGGTCTTCCTTTTTTGCGTCTCTCGCTCTAACATCAGGTCGGGTACCTATTTACAGTCGAGTAAATGAATGAAGGATTGAATTCGGATCCTATGCAGTCCTCAAGTGGATCCTGGGGTCTAATACTGAGAATAAATAGGTCGATTGTACCTACGTGAATGTCATAAAAGCAACTGCAGAGAGTTGTGCATGGGGCTAACAACGTCATCATGTTGAATTGCTACATAAAGCATTATAACTAAAATATACAAAGTGGTTGGACATTGGTTTCCTAAATGAAGCCAACTGTAGTAGTGGCCCTATACTTCAGGTTAGGTCAGGTCATTCCGTAACCGGTGAGGTCATTGGGGCACACATGAAGACATCCTCACAACACCACGCCACCCTTCTCTGTCAGCGGCCGCTGCCTGTGACTCTTCTGGTCGGAGATGGTCCATTCTTTTATGTTGTCCTCCCATCTCTTTTTTGGACGGCCTTTTCGTTGTCTGCCATGCACCTTTCCGTGGAGGATTGTATTTGCAAGACCATTTCTATTTTCTTTTGCGTTCGCCTTATTTCTCTATTCCCCAAGGCGGGTGTGCGTTGCAATGTGGTTTTTATTTTGCGCCTGTCGGCCCAGTGCATCCGACTTCAGCATGCATTTTATGTATGGGTCTGCTTCCTCCTGCATTTTCTAAGGGTGTGCTTCCCCGGGGTAACGGCCAGTGCTGTGATGGGGATCGAACCCAGCACCTTCGGATTGTGAGCCGTGCCACTTAACCACTAGGCCACGCGTCCCCTCGCAAGACCATTTGATCTTGACATGTTACCGTACCAAGCGAGTTTCCTTCTTTTGACAGTTGCCAAGAGGTCTTTAAAAGGCCCTATTGCTGTCGTAATTCTATCTCGTATTTCCTCATTTGTAACTCGATCTTTGTACGTGACATTTAAAAGTCTTCGGAAACATCTCATCTCCAAGGCCTGTCTCCTTCGTTGATGGTCAGCTGTAACTGTCCATGTCTCACAAGCATAGATGAATAGCCTTATACTTAGACTGGAGTAAAAAAGATACAAGAGAAAGAAGATCTAAGCAGTAACAGACCATCCCTCAAAACAAATTCGTTATCTTTTACATAACCATTGACGAAAAAATTAGCTTTCATCCGACTGAATTTATGTTTCACAGCTGATGTTTTTTCAAAGCGTTTTAATAATAGACAGACAATCGAGCTACTATAGAAATCAGCTGAAAATGTGCTCTTTCGATTGTAGAGAGTTCCACTTCTGTCCTGTCAGATTTAAAAACAATGATGATTTAGAAATTTGTTTTGAAAAGATTTCTTCTGTTTTTCACTTGAACTTGAAGATTCACCCATTTTTGAGAGTGAGGAAGTTAAGTTTTTGCAACTGATTTTTCTGACTTAGATCTGTTTAGTTTGTCTATGTAGATGTAATAAATACGTTTATAGTGGGGAAAAAAACAGATATGGCCATCTTGTACACATTGATTATCCATCTTCTGTGTCACTTTGAACATTTTTTACAAACAATGGTCACAGAAAACATGTGAGTCTATATGTTGTGCTGTTTTTCAACATTCTCACCTTCTTCTTGTGTCTCAGAAACTAACACACACCCACACACAAGAAAACCAATACCACCAACAAGTTCTATATTAATTTATATCTCTACACACAACAAAATCATATCTATAGACCGAAAAATAAAAATGTTACAGGCTCTCAAAGTCAACATCCACAGTAAAATGTGACGTGCTGAAAAAATAATGTGACAGCATTAAGGTTATAAAATACAAAACTAATAACAAAAATTATGTGAACCAACGTAAGAACACCAATTATGTGAGCCAACGTAAGAACACCAATTATGTGAGCCAACGTTTAAACACCAATTATGTGAGCCAACGTAAGAACACCAATTATGTGAGCCAACGTAAAAACACCAATTATGTGAGCCAACGTAAAAACACCAATTATGTGAGCCAACGTAAGAACACCAATTATGTGAGCCAACGTAAAAACACCAATTATGTGAGCCAACGTAAGAACACCAATTATGTGAGCCAACATAAGAACACAAATTATGTGAGCCAACGTAAGAACACCAATTATGTGACCCAATGCAAAAACACCAATTATGTGAGCCAACGTAAGAACACAAATTATGTGAGCCAACGTAAGAACACCAATTATGTGAGCCACTGCTACCTGTTTAAGAACACGCAGAGCATCGTGTCGGTTCTGAGGTAACGGAAACATGAGTATCTTGTAGAAGAGGGACTCCAGCACAGGCCTCAGGTGTGGGATACTGCCAACCAGACTCGCCAACTCACCTGCGATGCTGAAAGAGAGAAGAAGAGACAGGTGTCTGCTCAACAGGTCAATTACTACATGACATACTGTGTTTTTGTTCTATTTCCTGTGTGTCGTGTCATGCTGATTCACACGTCCTCTTCCTCTTCTTCTATCCACTTGCGTCATTGTACATCGTGGTGAGGTGTAGTTTTATTTTGTGCGCCAGAGGTGTCACAAATGTGTCATGCCATATTTCTTCAGTATTTCCTTTACACCATCTATCCATCCTTCTTTTGGTTTACCTCTTGCTCTGTAACTCTCTTGTCTGGTGTTGTAGATCAGCATATCTGGTAGATTTAGTTGCATTCTTGTCAGTTGCCAGAACCACCTTATTTTCTGTGTTTCCATATAATCCATGCACGATGTTGCACCAACCTTGTTTCTAATTTCTTTGTTTCGTACTCTGTCCAGCATTATGACCCCGCCAGCTTTTCTCAAACACTTCATTTCGCATACCATGTTTTGTCTTAGTGAGAGTCTATGTCTGACACGTGATAGTAGAGAATTTGTATAAAAATACTATCTCATATTGTATTTTAACCAGAACATACTGGCTACACCAAAAACTATGCCTATTACCAGTTGAACAGAAGAGAGCAGGTCGTGGTCTTCAGACTTCGCACTGGCCACAATAGACTGAGGTACCACCTATTCAACAAATTGAAGATAGGTGGCACCGACGAATGCACGTGTGGTACCGGAAAAATGACCGCTGAACATTTGCTGCAAAACTGCCGACATACGAGGATCAGAGAGAGCAGATGTGGCCATCACCAGTGGTAACACTAGATAAGCTCTACGGCAGTGTCAACAGCCTCAGGATGACCGCTGCTTTTTTCGAAAAAATAAAGGTCGACGTCTGACAGCGTAAAAAGAAGAAGAAGATATTGTCTTTTTGTGTCCAGAAACTTTGTTTTATTAAACAAAGAGACATACAAAAGTCACCTGTATGGATCACTCGTATGGCTTACCTGTGTGGATCACAGAGAGCAAAGAATAGACTTACTACCACCTTGACTGGTAATCAGTTACCTTCATCACTGGTCTGTCTATCCCACTAACAGTCTGGTATTCATTTACAGCTTTGTGGACTGTAGCAGGGGTGGTACTCAGAGTAGTACAAAATAGGACTACTGCAGGCTTCTAATGGTAGCTAAAGAGGGTTGTATGCGGGGAGGAGGGGGAAATCAAGTAGTTATCGGCACATCTCACAAGCCAAACTTGCTTGAGTTCGGATCCATGAAACAGCAAGGTAGAGCCCCCCCCCCCCCCCCCCCTATGAAGTCTGATGAAAATAATGAGTAACCTAACCCCTTTGTGCGCCCTGAAAAGGGGGTTAAGTGGAGGGTTTTAGTAGCTTTCCTCACATCTCGTGTGCTGATGAAGGTGGCTCAAGCTCCTCCAGGCGGTCGTGCTATGTTTGTCTTCATCTGCGTGATGCTCACTACTACGGGGATCATGCAAAACACAGTACACCAGCTCCTTCGTTAAAGTTGTTTCATTCAGCGCAGTTACAGTATAAAGGCATTGTAACAAAACATATTTAAATATATGATGATATCTGATGGATAATATCAGTGTGGACACGACAAGGACTGCATCGCCAAACAAGGCCTGCAGAGAAAAGCAGACATTGCTAACCTCAAAGATTATCGGGCTAGAACTGAGGAAACATAACCCCAACATGGTATTAAGAAACTTAACTCCATTACGGTTTTCAAGAACCTAACTCTATCATGGTTTTCAGGAATCCAACTCCATCGTGGTTTTCAGGAATCCAACTCCATCGTGGTTTTCAGGAATCCAACTCCATCATGGTTTTCAGGAATCCAACTCCATCCTGGTTTTCAGGAATCCAACTCCATCGTGGTTTTCAGGAATCCAACTCCATCGTGGTTTTCAGGAATCCAACTCCATCGTGGTTTTCAGGAATCCAACCATCGTGGTTTTCAGGAATCCAACTCCATCGTGGTTTTCAGGAATCCAACCATCGTGGTTTTCAGGAATCCAACTCCATCATGGTTTTCAGGAATCCAATTCCATCGTGGTTTTCAGGAATCCAACTCCATCATGGTTTTCAGGAATCCAACTCCATCGTGGTTTTCAGGAATCCAACTCCATCATGGTTTCCAGGAATCCAACTCCATCATGGTTTTCAGGAATCCAACCATCGTGGTTTTCAGGAATCCAACTCCATCATGGTTTTCAGGAATCCAATTCCATCGTGGTTTTCAGGAATCCAACTCCATCGTGGTTTTCAGGAATCCAACTTCATCATGGTTTTCAGGAATCCAACTCCATCATGGTTTTCAGGAATCCAACCATCGTGGTTTTCAGGAATCCAACTCCATCATGGTTTTCAGGAATCCAATTCCATCGTGGTTTTCAGGAATCCAACCATCGTGGTTTTCAGGAATCCAACTCCATCATGGTTTTCAGGAATCCAATTCCATCGTGGTTTTCAGGAATCCAACTCCATCATGGTTTTCAGGAATTCAACTCCATCGTGGTTTTCAGGAATCCAACTCCATCATGGTTTTCAGGAATCCAATTCCATCATGGTTTTCAGGAATCCAACCATCGTGGTTTTCAGGAATCCAACTCCATCATGGTTTTCAGGAATCCAACTCCATCGTGGTTTTCAGGAATCCAACCATCGTGGTTTTCAGGAATCCAACTCCATCATGGTTTTCAGGAATCCAATTCCATCGTGGTTTTCAGGAATCCAACTCCATCATGGTTTTCAGGAATCCAACTCCATCATGGTTTTCAGGAATCCAACTCCATCGTGGTTTTCAGGAATCCAACTCCATCATGGTTTTCAGGAATCCAACTCCATCATGGTTTTCAGGAATCCAACTCCATCGTGGTTTTCAGGAATCCAACTCCATCATGGTTTTCAGGAATCCAACTCCATCATGGTTTTCAGGAATCCAACTCCATCGTGGTTTTCAGGAATCCAACTCCATCATGGTTTTCAGGAATCCAACTCCATCGTGGTTTTCAGGAATCCAACTCCATCATGGTTTTCAGGAATCCAACTCCATCATGGTTTTCAGGAATCCAACTCCATCATGGTTTTCAGGAATCCAACTCCATCACGGTTTTCAGAAATCGAACTCCCTCATGGTTTTCAGGAACCTAACTCCATCACGGTTTTCAAAAACCTAACCACATCACGGTTTTCAGGAACCTAACCACATTCTGGTTTTCAAGAACTAACCACATCATGGTTTTCAAGAACCTAACCCCATCACAGTTTTCAGGAACCTAACCACATCCCGGTTTTCAAAAACTAACCCCATCACGGTTTTCAAGTACCTAACCACGAAATTAATGGGGAGTTGTACAACACACTCTGTCTTAGAATAAAAGATGAATGAGAAAACCTATTTAAAATATAAAGACAAGAAGAACACATAGTATTTATTGCTCAATCATTCAAATAAAATGGCACAATATTCATTTGCCTTCACCACACCGCAGGCTGTCTAAGACAGCCAAACTCATCACGCTGTCAAAAAAAAAATTTTGGAATTTTTTCTCTAAGTACGGAGACCCTACCAATAGCCATTTTTATACTGCTGGATTCGTCACGTCCATCTATACACGCTTTTTGTCGGTAAAAGTATCGTATGTTAGATTACAAATGGCTTTTGAACAATTTTTTTTTTTTCTCACCGGTTGGAGCAGGCCGACTTTGTGGGGAAAGGTGAAGTAGGTTGTTGGGAAAGATCTTTATCTTGTAAATCTGTTTATTTTATTTGTTTAGATGAAAGAACTACGCTTGAATTGGAAACTAACAGTTGTGTCGATATTGTAAATACAGTATAGATTCTTTGTTATGGTTTCCAAGGTTTTCTATCGGAGCGACTAGGCCTAGCCGGGAAAGTCAAAATATTAAAAATTTTTCAAAAAATGTCACATTGATCTTCTTGTATCTCAGAAACTAACAAACACACAACAACAACAATAACATCAACAACTTCTTTATTCATTTATGTCTATAAACACAAGAAAATCATATTTATTGACCAACAAACAGAACAGTTATAATTTTTGAAAGTTGCAAAATTGAAAAATGTTCAAAACATTATGGAAGCGTGCTAAAGGTTAATTAAACAAACAAAGAATGAGCAGAGTTGTGTGCAAACAGACCTGTAAATAACTTTGGCTGAAGTCTGTGTTATGTTCGGAGAGGATGTGGACTTCCCTGTGGGCCTAGCTACTTCAGGCCAGCCTGGCTTATGGCCCGCTGAGACCTTCTCGATCTTCGGCTCACCAAGCAAGCTGATCAAACAAGGGCAGAGTCTTTGCCTGGGATAATTCAGAAATTGAGAGTAGGTTATCACTTCAACATGTCAGGACAATTATACATCCACACCTTCACTGCCACTCACAAACATTGACAGACATGTCAATCAAACATTGATTGCGGTGATGAAATATTTTGAATATATTTTCTAAATTTCGATACGGGATAAGATAGAAAAATAAGAAATTTAATATCAAACTTTGTTACGAGATGCGGAAGCAGCGATATCACACAAACATCGCTGGGCTGGACATGTAGTACGCATGTCTGATAACAGATGGACACGTAGAATAATGTTTTGGTGACCATATGCCTGTACACATCCACCTATGCTATGGTGAGATGGACTGACCAAAGACAGCGTTGCAAAGTATCGGAATGCATGCAGAATATTGTTGGCTTCCTGGCTTATTTATGCCCACTCTCTGCCTTCTTCCCGCTAACCAATTTTAGGTACGTCGAGGATAATGCAATATTATTTAATAGCCCAAAAAATCAGAGCATCCGATTAGCGTTATGGTTGAGCACTAACTTGTCATGGTCAAGCTGCGGAGTCAAACTCCTACTATTAGAACGCTCCAGTCAACTCAGCTGTAAAAGGGTACCTCGCTTTATGTTCAGAAAATGAAAGGTAGCAAGGGCGAGAACTGGCCACCCCACATACAGCACCCAGTGTTATATGGCAAGACACATACAGCTCACTACTAGGAAGAGATCAAGTGACACACCCAGTCTTATATGGCAAGACACATACAGCTCACTACAAGGAAGAGATCTTGGAATACGTGGAATCCTGGTATTCAAACAGGCATGTTAATGTCTGTTGCCAGGTAGCCAAATGTTTCGGCTATACGTAGTAAGTATTTTACAACTTCCTGCAGCTTACTAAACCTGAGGGAAGATACAAATAATTTTGGTAGATTTTTTAATTTAATTTTTGTCCAGGCAGCGTCTATTAACCCTAGTCTTTTCTATTTCTGCCACAGTATTTTTAACGTGCTCAACACTGAACGCGGGAGTCCAATCTCACTACCCAGAGATCAGGGGTCCGATCTCACTACCCAGAGATCAGGGGTCTGATCTCACTACCCAGAGATCAGGGGTCTGATTTCACTACCCAGAGATCAGGAGTCCAATCTCACTACCCGGAGATCAGGGGTCCGATCTCACTACCCAGAGATCAGGGGTCCGATCTCACTACTCAGAGATCAGGCGTCTGATTTCACTACCCAGAGATCAGGAGTCCAATCTCACTACCCAGAGATCAGGGGTCTGATCTCACTAGCCAGAGATCAGGGGTCCGATCTCACTACCCGGAGATCAGGGGTTTGATCTCACTACCCAGAGATCAGGGGAATTTTTACCAGAAAATCCATGTGAAAATATCCCAGTCTCTAGTGTGATTCGAACCCACGACCTCTGGCACTCTAGGTGAGGTGGACACCTTATCTTGACACCACTGAGTCCATTAAGAACAGATCGTGACGATATTCAGACTAAAATCTAGCCACTGTAGAATCAGACACCCTCTGTTCAACACAAGAAATGTGTCCTTGTGGTGAGAGCATAGAAATAATAACACAAGTTCCAAGTCTGCCAGCTGAGAGAAACCTGTGATGGAGTGCCCAAGTGGGGCAGAAGATGCAGCAGTGACAGCAGCCGTGACACCAGACAGCAGCAGTGACAGCAGCCGTGACACCAGACAGCAGCAGTGACAGCAGCAGTGACAGCAGCAGGAACAGGAGACAGCAGCAGTGACAGTAGCAGTGACAGCAGCAGGGACAGCAGCAGGGACAGCAGCAGGGACAGCAGCAGGGACAGGAGACAGCAGCAGTGACAGTAGCAGTGACAGCAGCAGGGACAGCAGCAGGGACAGCAGCAGGGACAGCAGCAGGGACAGGAGACAGCAGCAGTGACAGTAGCAGTGACAGCAGCAGGGACAGCAGCAGGGACAGCAGCAGGGACAGCAGCAGGGACAGGAGACAGCAGCAGTGACAGTAGCAGTGACAGCAGCAGGGACAGGAGACAGCAGCAGTGACAGCAGCAGGGACAGCAGCAGGGACAGGAGACAGCAGCAGTGACAGTAGCAGTGACAGCAGCAGGGACAGGAGACAGCAGCAGTGACAGTAGCAGTGACAGCAGCAGGGACAGGAGACAGCAGCAGTGACAGCAGCAGTGACAGTAGCAGTGACAGCAGCAGGGACAGCAGCAGGGACAGGAGACAGCAGCAGTGACAGTAGCAGTGACAGGAGACAGCAGCAGTGACAGCAGCAGTGACAGCAGCAGGGACAGGAGACAGTAGCAGTGACAGCAGCAGGGACAGCAGCAGGGACAGGAGACAGCAGCAGTGACAGTAGCAGTGACAGCAGCAGGGACAGGAGACAGCAGCAGTGACAGTAGCAGTGACAGCAGCAGGGACAGCAGCAGGGACAGCAGCAGGGACAGCAGCAGGGACAGCAGCAGGGACAGGAGACAGCAGCAGTGACAGTAGCAGTGACAGCAGCAGGGACAGGAGACAGCAGCAGTGACAGCAGCAGGGACAGCAGCAGGGACAGCAGCAGGGACAGGAGACAGCAGCAGTGACAGTAGCAGTGACAGCAGCAGGGACAGGAGACAGCAGCAGTGACAGCAGCAGTGACACCAGACAGCAGCAGTGACAGCAGCAGTGACAGCAGCAGTGACACCAGACAGCAGCAGTGACAGCAGCAGGGACAGGAGACAGCAGCAGTGACAGTAGCAGTGACAGCAACAGTGACAGCACCAGAGACACCAGACAGTAGCCAGCAGCAGTGACAGCAGCAGTGACACCAGACACCAGACAGTAGCCAGCAGCAGTGACAGCAGCTCAAAGCTGGCTGCCTACATCAGTGTCAGTGAACCACAGCTGACCAAGACCCTACTTGTTCTTCATTCGTTCTCAATCTCCCACTACCAAGACCCTACTTGTTCTTCATTTGTTCTCAATCTCCCACTACCAAGATCCTTCTTGTTCTTCATTCGTTCTCAATCTCCCACTACCAAGATCCTTCTTGTTCTTCATTCGTTCTCAATCTCCCACTACCAAGATCCTTCTTGTTCTTCATTCGTTCTCAATCTCCCACTACCAAGACCTAACAGGGCTTTGCAAGTAGTCTGGAGAACGGAATGCATTGTGCCGCTAGTTTACAGTTTGACTGCGATATTTGCACCTCTCGTCTTCGGCAGGACCAAGACCTTATTCCACCTCTATCCCAGAAAACAGACTGCACTAGTGCAGTCTGGCTAAGGAAATAGGGGTCACAGAGGGAAGACAAATCTGGTCCCCAAATTGCCATGCTGAAACTGGATATGTCGGGCCAAAAGGCGCATATATCGCAGCCTAGCTGTAAACTACAGTACGACTTCTCAGCATCCTTTTCAGGACAAACGCCAAAGAAATAAACCTCAAGTTTATGAGATGAATGAATGGATGTGAGATTTGAGAATGAACAATAAAAAAACAAACATTAAGATGGCAAAGTTTGTCTTTGTTACCACAATAAATCTTGGAAGCAGATGCTGTGCTTGATAATCGACTGGACCTTGGCCAGGACAGTGTTCACACCTTCCAGCAGCAAAGGCAACGTCTGCTTCCCTTGGGCAGTGCTGCAAATAACATCATCAATTGATCAGATGTTTCCAAACAATATATGATATTTACTGATGTCACTTACAATATTTCAACTTTTATTTTGCATTTACAACAACTTTTTGCATTGAAATGACTTATTTACAGACATAGTTGCCAGGTAGAGACATTAGGCAGGGGAGTGTCTCCCAACATCCGGCAGTGGAGTGTCTCTTAACGTCATGTAGGGTAGTGGCTCCCAATGTCAGGCAGGGGAGTGTCTCCCAACATTAGATAGGGGAGTGTCTCCCAACATTAGACAGGGCAGTGTCTCCCAACATCAGGCAGGGGAGTGTCTCCCAACATTATGTAGGGTAGTGTCTCCCAACATCAGGCAGGGGAGTGTCTCCCAACATTAGGCAGGAGAGTATCTCCCAACATCAGGCAGGGGAGTGTCTCCCAACATCAGGTAGGGGAATGTCTCCCAACATCAGACAGGGGAGTGTCTCTCAACATCATGTAGGGTAGTGGCTCCCAATGTCAGGCAGGGGAGTGTCTCCCAACATCAGGCAGGGGAGTGTCTCCCAACATTAGGCAGGAGAGTATCTCCCAACATCAGGCAGGGGAGTGTCTCCCAACATCAGGTAGGGGAATGTCTCCCAACATCAGACAGGGGAGTGTCTCTCAACATCATGCAGGGTAGTGTCTCTCAACATCAGGCAGAGAAGTGTCTCCCAACATCAGGTAGAGAAGTGTCTCCCAACATCAGGTAGAGAAGTGTCTCCCAACATCAGGTAGAGAAGTGTCTCCCAACATCAGGCAGGAAAGTGACTTAAAGATTAAATTGCAAAACTGAAACATGGTGGAACCAACTGATTCTGGACTCCTCTCGCGCCCTGTATGTTGGTGGAGATGGTAAGCCCACCAGAACTCCTCTCGAGGCCCTGTATGTTGGTGGAGATGGTAAGCCCACCAGAACTCCTCTCGAGGCCCTGTATGTTGGTGGAGATGGTAAGCCCACCAGAACTCCTCTCTAGGCCCTGTATGTTGGAGATGGTAAGCCCACCAGAACTCCTCTCGAGGCTTGTATGTTGGTGGAGATGGTAAGCCCACCAGAACTCCTCTCAAGGCCTTGTATGCTGGTAAGCCCACCAGGACTCCTCTCGTGGTGATTGTAAGCCCACAAGGACTCCTCTCAAGGCCCTGTATGTTGGTGGAGGTGGTAAGCCCACCAGAGCTCCTCTCAAGGCCCTGTATGTTGGTGGCGATTGTAAGTCCACAAGGACTCCTCTCGGGGTCCTGTATATTGGTGGAGGTGGTAAGCCCACCAGAGCTCCTCTCAAGGCCCTGTATGTTGGTGGCGATTGTAAGTCCACAAGGACTCCTCTCGGGGTCCTGTATATTGGTGGAGATGGTAAGTCCACCAGGGCTCTTCTCGGAGCCCTGTATTTTGGTGGAGATGGTAAGCCCACCAGAGGTTCTTCCTAGGCCCTGTATATTGGTGGAGATGGTAAGCCCACCAGAACTCCTCTCGAGGCTTGTATATTGGTGGAGATGGTAATCCCACCAGGACTCCTCAGAATGGTTTAGCTTGGCACATGACAGTCCACACTGTCGAACCCATAACGCTATTGTCAGGAACGATCCAGATACATTTCTGATTTCCACCCAGGATGGGAAGTAAGGTCACATAACTCTTCCCACACTATTATCTATAGTCTCCAAGACTTCATTGCTCAGGAAAGCTGATTAACTCTTGGCAGTCCAAATTATCAAATGCAGTCAACTAGAGTTACACCACTTGATCTTGTTTAAAATTTGATTTATAAATAAAAGATGTATCTTGAAATAAATCAAAACATAATTTTAGTTTTATGACTTTTTTTTTGTTAACCACGAAACACATAAAAGTCCTGTTCTTGTATTGTGCATTAAGACTAACATCTTGTCAATTACATCGGATAGTGAATATTGTGCATTAAGACTAACATCTTGTCAATTACATCGGATAGTGAATATTGTGCATTAAGACTAACATCTTGTCAATTACATCGGATAGTGAATATTGTGCATTAAGACTAACATCTTGTCAATTACATCGGATAGTGAATATTGTGCATTAAGACTAACATCTTGTCAATTACATCGGATAGTGAATATTGGGCATTAAGACTAACATCTTGTCAATTACATCGGATAGTGAATATTGGGCATTAAGACTAACATCTTGTCAATTACATCGGATAGTGAATATTGGGCATTAAGACTAACATCTTGTCAACTACATTGGATAGTGAATATTGGGCATTAAGACTAACATCTTGTCAATTACATCGGATAGTGAATATTGGGCATTAAGACTAACATCTTGTCAACTACATTGGATAGTGAATATTGGGCATTAAGACTAACATCTTGTCAACTACATTGGATAGTGAATATTGGGCATTAAGACTAACATCTTGTCAATTACATCGGATAGTGAATATTGGGCATTAAGACTAACATCTTGTCAATTACATCGGATAGTGAATATTGGGCATTAAGACTAACATCTTGTCAATTACATCGGATAGTGAATATTGGGCATTAAGACTAACATCTTGTCAATTACATCGGATAGTGAATATTGGGCATTAAGACTAACATCTTGTCAATTACATCGGATAGTGAATATTGGGCATTAAGACTAACATCTTGTCAATTACATCGGATAGTGAATATTGGGCATTAAGACTAACATCTTGTCAACTACATTGGATAGTGAATATTGGGCATTAAGACTAACATCTTGTCAATTACATTGGATAGTGAATATTGGGCATTAAGACTAACATCTTGTCAACTACATCGGATAGTGAATATTGGGCATTAAGACTAACATCTTGTCAATTACATTGGATAGTGAATATTGGGCATTAAGACTAACATCTTGTCAACTACATTGGATAGTGAATATTGGGCATTAAGACTAACATCTTGTCAATTACATTGGATAGTGAATATTGGGCATTAAGACTAACATCTTGTCAACTACATCGGATAGTGAATATTGGGCATTAAGACTAACATCTTGTCAATTACATCGGATAGTGAATATTGGGCATTAAGACTAACATCTTGTCAACTACATTGGATAGTGAATATTGGGCATTAAGACTAACATCTTGTCAACTACATTGGATAGTGAATATTGGGCATTAAGACTAACATCTTGTCAACTACATCGAATAGTGAAAGGCTAATAAGATAGAGAACTCTGTTGGATAACTTTCATACTCATAATATCCGCACATCTGTTACCAAGGCCGAAATAGGGAGTGAAGAACAGCAACACTATAAACTGCAAGGCATATCTCTTTTTTTTTTCTTTTTTTATTGGGTGTTCGCTTTATTTCTATATTACATTATGTTTTTATTTTGCGCCTGTCGACCCAGTGCATCTGACTTCGGCATGCATTTTATGTAAGGGTTTCTTCTGCATATTCTAAAGGTTTGCTTCCCTGGGTAACGACTAGTGCTGTGATTGGGAGCAAACCCAGCACTTTCGGGTTGTGAGCCGTGTCACTTAACCACTAGCCCACGTTGTCCCTCCCAGGCATGTCAGTAGAGGTGGCATAGGAGGGTTGGACATGAGGCTTGCCACACCCTTCTTGTGGAAACTATAAGCCACAAGAAAAATAAAAGATGACCTTTCCATCCCGTGGTAGAAGAGGTGTGACTCAGTCAAATCAAAGATTCCAAGGTCTTTGCAACAATGGACATAAAACTTGCAGACACTGTTCACTGAAATGACAAGAAAATAGATGTCAGACCAGGCACATCAACAGGTGACTTACCTGGCTACCACCTCAAGTCTGTCTGTCAAGAAGGTCAAGATTAGCACTACCTCACTAACCAGGTTCTCTGTAGGCACGGCTCTACCTGAGATAGTCAAACACAAAACATACAACTGGTTGTTATATTTATAGCAAACATATCTTCTGCGTTATTCTCAAACCCCCGCTACCAAGCCCTGAAAAGGGCTTTTCCGGTAGCAGGATGTAGTCCGGAGAACGGAATGTGTTGTTGTAGTTTACAGATTGACTGCAATATTTGCACCTTTCGATCCGACACATCTGACTTCAGCAGGCATTTATGAGTACTCGGTTAGCCTTTCCTCTTCAATCCCTTCTCCTTAGCCAGTCTTCCCTGTTGCAGTCTGTTATCCAGGATTACCGCGTGGAGGTGTAGAAGGGTCTTGGTTCCCTGGCCCTGATCCTAGCAGTCAGTTATGGGTCGCTGACAGCTGCAGCTCATGCACTGCTCAGCATCTTGATCTCTAGCAAACATATGACGATGTGGAAGCTGACGTAGCACAATGGTTAGTGCACTGGCTTCCCTGCCGAGCGATCAGGGTTCTGCCCCCAGTTAGTGTGATATTTCTCCAATTACAAAACAGCTACTGGGGTCGAACCCAACCTAAAAAATTGGGTTTGGCTTTGTTCGTTCTCAATCTCCCACTACTTGCTATTTAAGCCAAACAAAGGGCTTAAATAGCAGAATCTAGTCCAGAGAACTGAATGCGGTGTGTCATAGTTTACAGCTTGACTGCGATATTTGCACCTTTCGATCCAACACATCTGACTTCAGCAAGAATTTTTTTAGTACCGGGTTAGCATTCCCTCTTCGATCCCTTCTCCTTAGCCAGTCTGCCTTGCTGCAGCCTGTTATCCAGGATCACCACTTGGAGGTGTAGAAGGGTCTTGGGAGCTTTGTTTCGCTGGCCCTGACGCTAAAAGTCAGCTATGGGTCGCTGACCACTGCAGCTCATGCGCTGCTCAGTATCTTGATCCCCAAAATTGGGTTTAACAATAATCTAGGAAAGTAAAGGCAGCTGGCGCGATCTCGACCACATCATCCCTGAACACATAATCCCGGACCCCATCATCCCTAGTGTGCTGTTGGTCAAGAAACAATATTGGATAGCACCATATTCCCAATTTGCCACACTGATATTCACTATAAGTGTTAAGGTGAGAAACTGACAGCGTTTCATTGTGGTGTGGAGCTGTTAGTGGTGCTGGAGGTTAAATAGCTGGTAAGTGATAACTCTTGTGATGGTGATGCCCATCTTGACAACTACATTGGATAGTGAAGGGCTAATAAGACGGAGAACTCTGTTGGATAACTTTCATACTCATAATATCCGCACATCTGTTACCAAGGCGGAAATAGGGAGCGAAGAGCAGCAACACTGTAAACTGCAAGGCATGTCTTTTTTTTTTTTTTTTTTTTGGGGTGTTCGTTTTATTTCTATATTCCCAGAGGCGGTGTGCGTTACACTATGTTTTTATTTTGCGCCTGTCGACCCAGTGCATCTGACTTCGGCATGCATTTTATGTAAGGGTTTCTTCTGCATATTCTAAGGGTTTGCTTCCCTGGCTAACGACTAGTGCTGTGATTGGGAGCAAACCCAGCACTTTCGGGTTGTGAGCCGTGTCACTGCTGTTGTATAAATCAATGAAATTGTACTTTGTGCTGAAAAATCTTATTGGAAATTCTCTTCTTCTTCGGCGTTCATCATAAAGATGATGTATTTGACGCTGTGTCGTAGTCAATAGCGAGGCTGTGATATCTGCACCTTTTGGCCCGGCACATCTGATTTCAGCTGACATTTCAGGGTACTATGTTTGCCTTCCTATTGTAATCCCTATTCTCTTAGCCATACTACAGTAGTGCAGTGCAGCCTGTTTCCAGGGCTGCCACTTGTAAGCGGAATAGGAGTGTTGGTTCTGCCGAAGACGGATGTGTCGGACTAAAAGGTGCAAATATCGCAGTCAAACTGTAAACTAGCAACGCAACGCAAATCCATTCTCCGGACTACATCCTGCTACTTGCAAAGCCCTGTTCAGGGATTGGTAGCGGGAGATTGAGAACTAACGAAGAAGAGGAAGAAGAGGGGCGTTGGTCAGTTGTGGTTTGCTGACCCTGATTCACGCAGTCATATTGAGTCGCTGGCTGCTGTCAGCTCATTCACTGGCTGCTGTCAGCTCATTCACTGGCTGCTATCAGCTCATTCACTTGCTCCTGTCAGCTCATTCACTGGCTGCTTATAGCTCATTCACTGGCTGCTGTCAGCTCATTCACTGGCTGCTGTCAGCTCATTCACTGGCTGCTATCAGCTCATTCACTGCTATACCTTCAGCCTGGAGATTTTCTGACAGAGAACGCTATACTGTCCTGGCTCTGCTGAGGTTTGGGGGCAATGAAAGAATCAACATCCTGGCCTTGAAGGCACCTGTAGCAGATTAAGGATAATGGTGACATTTGAAGTCAACGTCCACTTCTTGGATGATGATACTACAATCGACGAACTGGAACCTTTTTTAACCGGCCGTGGATTCAGCAGGGAGGGACACTGGAGTGTGAGCAGCCAGCAGACTATGAGAACTGCTAGTTTCCACAGTTTTTGCCATTTCTTTGAATACACTGAGTCTATAGGTTTGCCAAGAGTGCTATCACATCGATTCACAAAAGAAGGCTGCAGTAACTGATAAAACTAAATCCTGAATAGAACACAAAACAGGTTATAGTAACTGATAAAACTAAGTCCTGAACAGAACACAAAACAGGTTATAGTAACTGATAAAACTAAGTCCTGAACAGAACACAAAACTGGTTATAGTAACTGATGAAACTAAGTCCTGAACAGAACACAAAACAGGTTATAGTAACTGATAAAACTATGTCCTGAACAGAACACAAAACAGGTTATAGTAACTGATAAAACTAAGTCCTGAACAGAACACAAAACAGGTTATAGTAACTGATAAAACTAAATCCTGAACAGAACACAAAACAGGTTATAGTAACTGATGAAACTAAATCCTGAACAGAACACAAAACAGGTTATAGTAACTGATAAAACTAAGTCCTGAACAGAACACAAAACAGGTTATAGTAACTGATGAAACTAAGTCCTGAACAGAACACAAAACTGGTTATAGTAACTGATGAAACTAAGTCCTGAACAGAACACAAAACTGGTTATAGTAACTGATGAAACTAAGTCCTGAACAGAACACAAAACAGGTTATAGTAACTGATGAAACTAAGTCCTGAACAGAACACAAAACTGGTTATAGTAACTGATGAAACTAAGTCCTGAACAGAACACAAAACAGGTAATAGTAACTGATAAAACTAAGTCCTGAACAGAACACAAAACAGGTTATAGTAACTGATGAAACTAAGTCCTGAACAGAACACAAAACTGGTTATAGTAACTGATAAAACTAAATCCTGAACAGAACACAAAACAGGTTATAGTAACTGATAAAACTAAGTCCTGAACAGAACACAAAACATGTTATAGTAACTGATAAAACTAAATCCTGAACAGAACACAAAACAGGTTATAGTAACTGATGAAACTAAGTCCTGAACAGAACACAAAACAGGTTATAGTAACTGATAAAACTAAGTCCTGAACAGAACACAAAACAGGTTATAGTAACTGATAAAACTAAGTCCTGAACAGAACACAAAACAGGTTATAGTAACTGATGAAACTAAGTCCTGAACAGAACACAAAACTGGTTATAGTAACTGATGAAACTAAGTCCTGAACAGAACACAAAACTGGTTATAGTAACTGATGAAACTAAGTCCTGAACAGAACACAAAACTGGTTATAGTAACTGATGAAACTAAGTCCTGAACAGAACACAAAACTGGTTATAGTAACTGATGAAACTAAGTCCTGAACACAACACAAAACTGGTTATAGTAACTGATGAAACTAAGTCCTGAACAGAACACAAAACTGGTTATAGTAACTGATGAAACTAAGTCCTGAACAGAACACAAAACTGGTTATAGTAACTGATGAAACTAAGTCTTGAACAGAACACAAAACAGGTTATAGTAACTGATAAAACTAAGTCCTGAACAGAACACAAAACTGGTTATAGTAACTGATGAAACTAAGTCCTGAACAGAACACAAAACAGGTTATAGTAACTGATAAAACTAAATCCTGAACCGAACACAAAACAGGTTATAGTAACTGATGAAACTAAGTCCTGAACAGAACACAAAACAGGTTATAGTAACTGATAAAACTAAATCCTGAACAGAACACAAAACAGGTTATAGTAACTGATGAAACTAAGTCCTGAACAGAACACAAAACAGGTTATAGTAACTGATAAAACTAAATCCTGAACAGAACACAAAACAGGTTATAGTAACTGATAAAACTAAGTCCTGAACAGAACACAAAACAGGTTATAGTAACTGATGAAACTAAGTCCTGAACAGAACACAAAACTGGTTATAGTAACTGATGAAACTAAGTCCTGAACAGAACACAAAACTGGTTATAGTAACTGATGAAACTAAGTCCTGAACAGAACACAAAACAGGTTATAGTAACTGATGAAACTAAGTCCTGAACAGAACACAAAACTGGTTATAGTAACTGATGAAACTAAGTCCTGAACAGAACACAAAACTGGTTATAGTAACTGATGAAACTAAGTCCTGAACAGAACACAAAACTGGTTATAGTAACTGATGAAACTAAGTCCTGAACAGAACACAAAACATGTTATAGTAACTGATGAAACTAAGTCCTGAACAGAACACAAAACAGGTTATAGTAACTGATGAAACTAAGTCCTGAACAGAACACAAAACTGGTTATAGTAACTGATGAAACTAAGTCCTGAACAGAACACAAAACTGGTTATAGTAACTGATGAAACTAAGTCCTGAACAGAACACAAAACAGGTTATAGTAACTGATGAAACTAAGTCCTGAACAGAACACAAAACTGGTTATAGTAACTGATGAAACTAAGTCCTGAACAGAACACAAAACAGGTAATAGTAACTGATAAAACTAAGTCCTGAACAGAACACAAAACAGGTTATAGTAACTGATGAAACTAAGTCCTGAACAGAACACAAAACTGGTTATAGTAACTGATAAAACTAAATCCTGAACAGAACACAAAACAGGTTATAGTAACTGATAAAACTAAGTCCTGAACAGAACACAAAACATGTTATAGTAACTGATAAAACTAAATCCTGAACAGAACACAAAACAGGTTATAGTAACTGATGAAACTAAGTCCTGAACAGAACACAAAACAGGTTATAGTAACTGATAAAACTAAGTCCTGAACAGAACACAAAACAGGTTATAGTAACTGATAAAACTAAGTCCTGAACAGAACACAAAACAGGTTATAGTAACTGATGAAACTAAGTCCTGAACAGAACACAAAACTGGTTATAGTAACTGATGAAACTAAGTCCTGAACAGAACACAAAACTGGTTATAGTAACTGATGAAACTAAGTCCTGAACAGAACACAAAACTGGTTATAGTAACTGATGAAACTAAGTCCTGAACAGAACACAAAACTGGTTATAGTAACTGATGAAACTAAGTCCTGAACAGAACACAAAACTGGTTATAGTAACTGATGAAACTAAGTCCTGAACAGAACACAAAACTGGTTATAGTAACTGATGAAACTAAGTCCTGAACAGAACACAAAACTGGTTATAGTAACTGATGAAACTAAGTCTTGAACAGAACACAAAACAGGTTATAGTAACTGATAAAACTAAGTCCTGAACAGAACACAAAACGGGTTATAGTAACTGATGAAACTAAGTCCTGAACAGAACACAAAACAGGTTATAGTAACTGATAAAACTAAATCCTGAACAGAACACAAAACAGGTTATAGTAACTGATGAAACTAAGTCCTGAACAGAACACAAAACAGGTTATAGTAACTGATAAAACTAAATCCTGAACAGAACACAAAACAGGTTATAGTAACTGATGAAACTAAGTCCTGAACAGAACACAAAACAGGTTATAGTAACTGATAAAACTAAATCCTGAACAGAACACAAAACAGGTTATAGTAACTGATAAAACTAAGTCCTGAACAGAACACAAAACAGGTTATAGTAACTGATGAAACTAAGTCCTGAACAGAACACAAAACTGGTTATAGTAACTGATGAAACTAAGTCCTGAACAGAACACAAAACTGGTTATAGTAACTGATGAAACTAAGTCCTGAACAGAACACAAAACTGGTTATAGTAACTGATGAAACTAAGTCCTGAACAGAACACAAAACTGGTTATAGTAACTGATGAAACTAAGTCCTGAACAGAACACAAAACATGTTATAGTAACTGATGAAACTAAGTCCTGAACAGAACACAAAACAGGTTATAGTAACTGATGAAACTAAGTCCTGAACAGAACACAAAACTGGTTATAGTAACTGATGAAACTAAGTCCTGAACAGAACACAAAACTGGTTATAGTAACTGATGAAACTAAGTCCTGAACAGAACACAAAACTGGTTATAGTAACTGATGAAACTAAGTCCTGAACAGAACACAAAACTGGTTATAGTAACTGATGAAACTAAGTCCTGAACAGAACACAAAACTGGTTATAGTAACTGATGAAACTAAGTCCTGAACAGAACACAAAACTGGTTATAGTAACTGATGAAACTAAGTCCTGAACAGAACACAAAACTGGTTATAGTAACTGATGAAACTAAGTCCTGAACAGAACACAAAACTGGTTATAGTAACTGATGAAACTAAGTCCTGAACAGAACACAAAACAGGTTATAGTAACTGATGAAACTAAGTCCTGAACAGAACACAAAACAGGTTATAGTAACTGATGAAACTAAGTCCTGAACAGAACACAAAACAGGTTATAGTAACTGATGAAACTAAGTCCTGAACAGAACACAAAACAGGTTATAGTAACTGATAAAACTAAGTCCTGAACAGAACACAAAACAGGTTATAGTAACTGATAAAACTAAGTCCTGAACAGAAGACACAAAAAAGGTTACAGTAACTTTTATAAATATTCAACTTATCGCCACAGTTAATGAATGCCCAGGTGGCTTCCAGTCAACTTGGTGTGATAAATAAAAGAGATAATATGTCTACTGCCGCACAGCGAATATGATGTAAAGGGGCAGCTAGCAAAGTTGTGTAATGCCCCCCATTAACAGTTTGTGGAGTCAATGCCAAGTATTGGGGACTTGTCTTTTCTAGAGGAGGGACACAACTTTGCTAGCTGCCCCTTACATCATATTCGCTGTGCGGCAGTAGACATATTATCTCCTTTATTTCCTGCTGAGTGTGGAGTAGCCTTCTGGGTTTGACATAAAGCTTTAGAACCATTACACTTTAAAGAGGCTCTCAACCAATGGGGAATTTATTTTGGCATTGTTCCAACTTCCTGTGCCTACAGTAAAATGTGGATTTTATGAAACCACTGACCTAATTAGATGTAATATTTGGAACATCTTCCCATGGGAATTGCCTTCAACAGAAAGCCATTGCTTCATTCATGTTCAAGTATTAATGTAACAGTTCCCGCCGGAGCAAGGGGAGTTTAGGATGCCTGAACATGTTAAAGCTTAAAGCTACATGAATGCATGTCAAGGTCACTCACCTTCTCAGCAAAGGAGAACACAGTTGGGTTAAGGAATGTGGACAGGTAGAAACTGACCACTGGCCTACCGATTTTGGTAGGGGGAGATTGATTGACAGACGAAATTGGCAGCGGGGCTTGCTGCGAGAGAATGAGTGACAGGTGTGCAAAGTGTTTCGTTCCAATTGGGATTGAAGATGACCATACCTGAGATCGATTGGTCAAGCTCTGGCCTTGCTTGAGGATATATAACTCGAGACAAAGTTTAGCTCGGGAGGCTGGAGAGAGAGAGGCTGGAGAGAGAGAGGCTGTATGGAGGAGAGTGAGAGAGAGAGAGAGAAACTGAATGTGGATAGTATGTTTAACTAACCGACTTAGATAGAGAAGCGATTGATAGACGGTTGGACGAATGTTTAGTGATAGAACAGGATCGCTCAAATAGGTGAATGAGTTTTGCATTAATAGATAATGTGAAAGTGTGTTTGTAAGCAAGGACACATTGTGAACGAGTTATGTCGAGATCGCCCGCCTGAGGGGATTTCAGTGAGGAAGAGTATTTGATAAGGTGTGTTGAAGACGCAGTTAAGGCGATGTGTGTGTGATGTAATTGCAAGGCAATAGAACTGGGTTTTTAGATAGTTGGGAATTCCATCAATAGCTAATGCTTACAATTCCCGTTTTAGTAGAATGTTTAGTTAAGATATGTATTATATTGTGTTTGTAATTTCTCTACTCATTCTATGATATGAGTATGATTTAATAAATATGCCACCTGCTGTGTGATATGTCATTTACTGAGTATGGTCATAATGAGGTGGATGAGTGTGAAAATGTTCTAATTTAGAATAACGGCCAAGGGCAAACAAACAGTGGGTCTGCTACATAAAGCTTAATGATTAATTGGTGAATACCAAAACAATGCACATTTTAAAAAATTAAAAACATTTGTTTTGTTTCTAAGAATCGACGTCACTGCACTCCAAGCTACCCATAAATGCTCAGTCTCTCTCAGCAAAGAAGGAAATCCTTCTCCCAGCTACATCCACGTCACGTCACAGCTGGGACCTGCACAGGGGATAGGTCAACTAAAACTAAAAAACAAATGCTCATCCCCACAAGTTCGATGTCTGTATTCCATTGTATTTTGCATCTCATTTACACAAATGCTGCAGTGATGTGTATCATATAAATTAAAGGATATAAGACCCAGATAAAGATATCTATACAACACACAACCAACCATCACACTTTTCAAACAAAATGTTTGTAGTAATACCACCAGAACATGACTAGCAACAAACCAAGACACCACAACAAACACATCTGTGCTGCAACTAATAAATTACAGAATTCAACATTTGTCTTCTAATGCAATCTCCCCCCCCCCCCCCCCCCCCCCAAAGACTTAAAATTGTTTTAGTTTAGTTTAGTCAAAGAATCGACGTCATTGCACATGGTTTAACCCATAAATGCTCTGTTCTTCTCCTTATTGTTGGAGAATCTCCGCACAATGCACGATCTCCGTAGCACCGGCAAAGATCCCATAATAGATTGGGTAGAATTTTAACTTAATTTATTAATTTTAGCTGGGCAGTGGCCATTAAGCCTACTCTTTTCGATTTCCAACTGCCGAGGGATTTTTCACATGCGCAACACTGCATACGGCGTCCGATCTCTACTACCCAGAGATTCAGGGAAATATTTGAAAGTTCAAGTGAAAAAATCCCAGTCTCCAGCGTGATTTGAACCCGCAACCTCCAGCACCTGAGGCTAATGTTTTACCTCGAATTGTTTTACCAGATTATAAGGACAAGGGGGCTGCCATGAGGCAGGTGGATACATTAGAGTGATTGTGCAGCGACACGGGCTCACATTGACCGACGCAACGCACTTAGCGCGGGACAGATGATTTAAGTTCCTCACAAAGCTTAACAGCACAAGTGGAAAGAAAACTAAGGGAGGCAATAAGCCAACTTGATACTTACTGTTTGACTTGAAGTCTGCCAACACATCACTGGCATCATCATCCTGCTGCACATAACAAAACAATGCAAAATTACACGCTTGATTCCTGGCATTGCACACACACAAAACTGAGCCCTTGAGACAGGACAGAAACAAAACATGATTGATTCTATTTAGGTTACTCTAAAAACTATTTAGATTTTTTTATTTTTTTTTACAGCAGATAAGAAATCAGGTAGACAGCTTTGATCGCAGATTGTAAAAGTGTGGAACTGTCATTTCTCTTCCCTTTGAGTTGACATCAAACAAATAAAATATCAAATAAATATAGCTTTTAGCATGTATCCAACTGCCTAATTTAGGTAATGACTAAAACATCCTGTAGGAATCTCTGAGTTCAGTCCTCTTCAAGGACTTCATAGACAATGTACTTCATAGACAATGTACTTCAAAGACAATGTACTTCATAGACAATGTACTTCAAAGTCAATGTACTTCAAAGACAATGTACTTCATAGTCAATGTACTTCATAGACAATGTACTTCATAGACAATGTACTTCATAGACAATGTACTTCAAAGACAATGTACTTCAAAGACAATGTACTTCATAGACAATGTACTTCATAGACAATGTACTTCAAAGACAATGTACTTCATAGTCAATGTACTTCATAGACAATGTACTTCATAGCTACTCAAGAGTTCAGGTCTAGATGTGAATAATTGTTAATGGCAATTATAACCCAAAGGACTCTGTCAATTGCTTGTTGGAGCACGCCTGGCCACAACAAGAATTTAACTTTCAGAAAACCTAAAAGCAAATAACCAAACCTACATCTTCTCATCTATTCTCAGCTGTCCAACCTTGCTTTATCTATCCACCAATTCTGACTAGTAACAAGAATGTATTTAATCACATATACATTTCTGACAGTTCAACATAATTTTAGCTTCTAATTATTTAAAACAATAAACAATTAAAAACTAAAAAGAGAAAAGCAAATTGCCTCTAGCAATCACTGGAGGCTAAAAGTCAACAAAACGCTTATTTGAATTAATTTTAGATTGGATACTGACATTCAAATTAAACTAGATAACTTTTATCTGTGCTATTTTTGTTAGACAAGACTTTAATTAAGACTTCTGCACCAAAACATTTGCAATGTTTGTTTCTTTTCCCGAGTAAATCTACATTTTGATGTTTCATGCCCTTTATTCCCTGTTGGTATTCAGTGCTGCTAGTGGGCCGTTATATATTCTCTACAAAAAACAATATCTGCTGATAGTTGTGATTAAGAGCTGTCCATAAAAGATAAACAGAATGGCCACAACAATCGTTAAGACAAGTACAATGTAAGCACTCGGAAAACGGACACATCGAACAATAGAAATTAAAGTGAAGTGTCAGGAAATATGAATTCAAAACAAGGTTATCAAGGGCGCCAAACCTTGCAACATTGAGAGATATGAGTCAGGCTTACTTCAGGGGTCTCGAACTCGCAGCCTGCGCAGTCAATTTCTGCAGCCCGTGCAATGATTTATATTATATCGTGGGATAGAGAAAATAAATTTTGGACAAGGATATTGTGAATTATAAACCATTCTAGCAGAACCTGTGTAGAAGATCTATCTACCAATCAATCAATCTGTGCAATTTGAGAGAAAGAATTGTAATTTAACAATTAAATCCCCCCCCCCCCCCCCCCCCCCAATAATAACAAATCTAAATCTGTCTTAAAGATACAATTAAAAACTTACATTTAAGATGCAGTAAAAAAAAACTTACATTTCATTTCAATATTCCATGGAAAACGGTACAAAGGAAGCGGCTCTGTTTGCATTTTCAGGTTCCAAGAATGCTAGGTTCACTAATTATTAAAGGTCCAATGGAAGCAGCTGAGCTGACTGCAAGTGACATTTTAAATGTCTGATCAAGACTATGCTAAGCAATGTCAGTACTGCATGGTTGACGATTCGTGAAGAAAACAAAACAATCAAAACCCGCTCTTTCTCGAGGTAAGGTGTCCGCCTAGGGTGCTGGAGGTCGCGGGTTCGAATCGTGGTGGTGGAGACCAGGATTTTTTAAAGTGGATCTTCTGGTTATGTTCCCCTGAATTCTGGGTAGTGAGATCGGCTTCACGTGTTCAATGGCGAGCACGTTAAAATCTCTTGGCAGTTACAAATCGAAAAGAGTAGGCTTAACAGCCACTGCCCGGACAAAAATTCTAAACTAGTTAAAAATCGACCCAAATTATTTGCACCTTCCCCCAGGCCGAGTAAGGCACAGGAAGTTTTAAAAATACCTACTTCGGATAGCCTTCGGCCACTTGGCAACAGACATTAACATGCCTGTTTGAATACCAGGATTCCAATTATTCCAAGTTCATTACTACAATACGATGAATAGCTAGACAAAATTATGTCCCTGGAAATGGAAACTGCTTAATTGATTCGACTTCTTAGCACTTGGGCACCGCCACATATGCTCAGTTCCTTTCACTACTGAAAGTGCCGACAACAGAGCATGAACTCCATAGCTCACATGCCGGCACAAAAATGTTCACCTGACTTCATTGTATACCCATTTACAGCTGGATTGACTGGTAAAAGTGGTCATACCATGAACAAACTCTCAACATGCTCAGACTATCAAATTGAGCACAACGGGATTCAAACCTGGTACATTGGGATTATAAACCAATCTAACAATCCATAGGTCACCGATTCCTCATGAAAAAATCTGAAATGAAACAGTTGTGAACCTGAAATAAACATTTGTCCACCAACAACACGCCTTATTGAACATTAACAGACAATTTATACACAGTGAGCCGCAGTACCCAAAATATCATCATCAGCTACGAGGAAAAAGCGGAAGAAAAATACAGCGCTATAATGATGTACTACACCGCAGACCACTCAACTTGCACTGTTGCCCTCGAGCTGGTTTGAGTTTGAGACCCCATGGGTAACAAGACACTACGAGTGATTAAAATAACTTGTTCTTAAGATTGATATCACTATTTTATTGATTTATTCGAGTTTATCTTTCTATTGTTATCCATCACTATAAAATAACACGTTATAATTATCATTACTAAAAGATAACAAATTACTATCTCATTACCCAAACACATTTTTGATGCGTGAACAACGATAACTTTGTCTAGTTAACAACTGACAAATATGTGCATTTTAAAAAACAGAATTATTCACATACCAGTAACCAAATCTGCAGTATTCTGTTTGCTACACGACAGTCTGGCAACACAAAAGCTCACTGTTCACATTGGTGGCCAAATGTGGCAAGATGCCAATGCCATCTGTGGCCTAATTTATTTAAAGCAGTCCAGCAGATGTGCTGGCATAATGAATTGTCTTCCAGCTCACGAGAGAAATGGGATGGGTTTACAAATGTTATTCTGACCAGCATATTCAGTCAAATAACGACTTAGTTAATACTCATAATAATCATTTGATTTATTAATAAGTAGTAAGTATAAATGGGTATTATCAATGCATAGCTTGATAATAATATACGAGGCGTGTTCAAATGAAACTGGACCTAACTGCAACAAGTGAACATATGTACGATACGCATGATGACGTCACTTCTGACAGCACATACCGGATGTCAAGTTTGCAAAATTTAATTATTCTTCGACTCAATAGTTTCCTCAGCAGACCCTTGAAAACATGGCGGGTGTGATACGGAATCCGTCAAGAGTTGATCAGCAAGCAGCGATTTGGTTTCTAACAGCTGAAGGATGTGGACCAGTTGACATTCATCGCAGAATGCAGGCAGTGTATGGGGACAAAAGTGTGGCAACGTAAGCTTTGGTGACGGTCCACCCGAATTGTTGCATCAATTTTGGCGATGGCATCTTCTGACGCAACAATATGCGCCTGACCTGGTCTCTGAAGATCTTTCGTTAACTCATGTCCTTCTTTAAACACCGTTGTCCAGTTCTTCCCTGTTGTCTTTGACACACTTTTTTCACCATGCACTGCCTATATTCTGTGATGAATGTCAACTGGTCAACATCCTTCAGCTGTTAGAAACCGAATCGCCGCTTGCTGATCAACTATGGACAGATTCCATATCACACTCGCCATGTTTTCAACGGTCTGTTGAGGAAACTATGAGTCGGAGGATAATTAAATTTTGCAAACTTGACTGTTGGTATGTGCTGTATGTGCATCATACATATGCTCACCATGTGCAGCTAGATCCAGTTACATTTGAACACGCATCGCATATATATACACTTCAGGTTGATATCAGTTATATTAATGGAAGGAGCTGTACGAAACCCACATTCCATCTATGTGCCAGCTTCAAGCACTATCCGCTGGAGCAGTGATTCCCAACGTCGGCTGTACCACCTCTTTTGGGGTGCCGGTATGATATAAGTGGATGAAAATATTCAGCGACAAGGGGGTGGTGGGGGGGGGGGGGGGGGTGGTGGGGGGGAGAGTGGGAGTTTGAAGGGTGTGGTTTTTGTCTCTAAGAATCGACGTCACTGCCCTCTGGACATACCCATAGGTGTGTGTTCGGTCTCTCTTAACGAATGGCACAGGATCTGGGTGCTGATGGTCCCTGTAGTTCACTGTTGTATACTCTCTTGGTCCGTCTTCTCATGTACCCCACTCCACTCAAACCTTGTTTAAAATCAAAACTTTGTGGACTGTGAATTGCTGATTCATCTATTTCGTGTTCTCATCTAACAGGCGGTCGTTGATTGATTTCAAAATGTTATTTCCTATCCATTACTAACGTGCCCATGATGGGAGCTTGTGAAGCTAAGATGTCAGCTATCGTTGTCCTGAATGCCAGCATGAGCAGGGCAGTAGATCCAGGTCAACCCCTGGAGGTTTGAGGCCTCAACAGCTGCTATCCACTCATACCTAAGACATCTCTTCTGTATCTTCTGAAGTACGGCTTGCACATCTGTCCTGATGGCTGCCCTAAAGGGTATGGTGGAATTACCAAATTGGATAATACCACAAATCGGGGAGGAGGTTGAGCACGATAGTGGAATCACCTGTTGTTGTTGTTTGTCCATCACGAGTGATGAGGACTTTTACTTGTTTCACCTAGCCAGTCCTTCCAGTCGAGTATTCTGTAAATCCGGGTTGTGGATGGGTGTGGAGATGGCTGACGAGCCCGATTTGTGATCTGCATACTCGCAAGGAGTGACAGCATGGAAAGTTCGCTTCACGAGATGGTGATCATGATTGTCAGCAAATCCCTGTATCTCATCCGCTTTATAGCTCAGCCAGGAGTCCCAAAACTGACGCAGCTTTTTGACTGTAGCTTAGCTGTTCAACGGACTTACGTTGCCCGCTTCGCCGCTTGCCCGTCATCACAGGACTCGACTGTGTTAGTATTGGACAAATGAAAAGAGAACGACTTGCGCGATGAATTTGATTTAAGTGAGGAAGGGTTGCGCAGTTCGTCGACCTCACTCTCTCACCCGAGTCCAACTTTAAGAACTTTAACCAGTGGCAAGACAAGTCAGGACGACTGGATATGAACTCGGGTGCAGTGGATGACCACGGCTGCTCAAGTGCCTCGCCGTGTTCTGTGTGGTCTACACCGCTCAGCACATTTGCTGTTGTGGTAGCCTGATGACGAGTTTCCAGCGTAGCTGACTAGGCTTGAGCAGGGCAGGGCAAATCTAAAAAACACTATCCTTGTTCTTGGCTTCCTACTTTTTCTTTTACCACCTCTCCTACCCTTTTACTTTCTGTACGTTTGTTTGGGTCTCTCATCTAAGTGGATTATAACAGACAAAGCATGGATGGTGTTGAGGGTGATAGTTGGATTACCAAGTATTCGATGTTTCAGTCAATAAACACTGTTATCATGAACTACATAATAAGTAAACACTTAGCAAAACAAGAGGTTACAAGATAAATGCATTTTAACCCTGTCCAAATCTTCGTCACTTCAAAGCAATGGGCAAAAATGGTACAATGTATGGACGAAGTCGTTGCAAAGCGACGGCCATTATAGTTATAGATAACCGATCCGGGCTACAGTAGAAATCATCTGAACATACTGCTCGTTTGATTGTAGAGAGTTCGACTTTTGTCTTGTCCGATTTTAAAGTTTGTTTTAGACTTTTGGAAATGATTTCTTCTGTTTTTCACTTGGATTTGAAGATTCATCCATTATCGAGAATGATGAAGTTAAGTTTTTGCAACTGACTTTTCTGGGGTAGATCTGTTTAGTATGTTTATGTAGATACAATAATTATGTTTATAGTGGAAACTGACAGATATGGGCATCTTGTAAACATTCATAATCTGCTTTTGGTGGATTTTTTTTTCCAGCACAAGGGACACCAACAGCGGGTGAGTCTATATGTTTGTGCTGTTTTTCAACACTATCACCTTTATCTTCTTCTATTCTATATGTCTGTGCTGTTTTTCAACACTATCACCTTTATCTTCTTCTATCTCAGAGACTAACAAACAAACAACAAAAACAATAACACCAACAATTTCTTCATTAACTTATGTCTCTACACACAACAAAATCATATTTATAGACTAACAAATAAAAAGGTTAAAGGCTCTCAAAGTCAACAGCCATAGTGAAATGTGACGCGTCGAAAAATATTGCAGTAGCAGACTCAATTGCGTCAATTTTGTATGTAGTTTGGTAAAGGTTTAACGTCTGCAGTTTCTCAATTATCATTGGTGACTTGTTTTACTGCAGTCTTTGCTAATATTAATTTCTACATTAATTTTACTACAACTATTATAGCTTTGTCATTATTTGCATTGTAGTTGAAGTGTGACAGGTGTCCTGGAAAAGTTTGAAAACCACTGATGTTGAGAAGAACACTACAATTTGTCTAATCTCCCTCGACATGCCAGGTGATCAACTGCGACTCATATTGGTACAATTGTCGTTATCTTCTTCTTCATTTTCTGATTCCAAGTAAAACGATTGCATTCCCTCTTCTACTCTTTTATCAAATAGCGGGCTGATGTTTCTAGAGCTTTCTTTCAGTCTCATTAGATTACTCCAGCATCAGATCTGGCTTCCCACACGGAAGGAGACTTGAAATGATTTCTTATGTGTTATCCAGCTAAATACCTATGAGCTGCAGTGGTCAGCAAGCAACACATAGCTAGTGAGCGACACGCAGATGAAGTCAAGCATAGCACAACCGCCTGGAGGACCCAGGTCCACCTTTATCAGCACGCTCGGGATGTGAGGAAAGCTACGACAACCCGCCCCGTAACATCCTTTTTGAGTTCAGTTCAGTTCATCCCGTAACCCATCAGGTCGTTGGGGCACACATGAAGACATGAAAATCCCACGCCAGCTCTCTCTGTCTGTCGTCGCCTGACGTATCTCACCGTGACGAAGGCCTGACCACTCAGCGATGTTGTCCACCCATCTCTTCCTTGGACGTCCTCGCCCTCTCTGTCACGGTACGGATCCAAAGAGTATCCAGTTGGGAATTCCATTGGACCTCGCGACGTGCCCGCACCAGGCCATCTTTCGTCTTTTGATAGTTGTGAACAGATCTTTAAAAGGACCAATAGCGTCTTCAACTCTCTGACGGATGTCTACGTTCGTGACACGATCCTTATATGTAACATTTAGGAGTTTTCTATAGCACCGCATTTCCATTGCACGTATTCTGCCCTGGATATCTGCTGTAATGGTCCAGGTCTCACAGGCATACAGAAATATTGACAGCACCAAAGAGCGCAGTAGTCTGACTTTTATGCCGAGGGCGAGGCGCTTGTCTCGCCAAATAGGTTGCAGCCTAGTCAGAGCCGCTGTTGTTTGTTCTATTCTTGCAATTACCTCTGGCTTCGAACCCTCTTCGCTGATCAACGATCCAAGATATTTGAAATGTTTCACCACCTCAAGTACCTGCCCATTTGCCTCTATGACAGATTGAAACCCTGCAACGTTATTGGTCATGAGCTTTGTTTTATCAGCATTTATTTCCATACCAAAACTCAGGGCCGTCCTATCCAATCTACCAATCAACTCCTGGAGTTCCCTTTCTGTGCCTGCCATTACATCCTTTTTAGGGCACATAAAAGAGTAAACCTACTCATTGTGGGCATTCAACAACATCAACAGCTGACTGCTAGCGTCAGGGCCAGCGAACCAGAGCTGCCAAGACCCTTCTACACCTCCACGCGGTGACCCTGGATAACAGACTGCAACAGGGCCGACTGGCTAAGGAGAAGGGATCAAAAGGGAATGTTAATCCGGTACTCAAAAAATGCTTGCTGAAGTCGGATGTGTTGAACTGAAAGGTGCAAATATCACAGTCAAGCTGTAAACGACGACAAAACGCATTCCGTTCTCTGGAATACATTCTGCTACTTAAGCCCTTTTCAGGGTTTGGTAACAGGAGATTGAGAACAAACAAAGCCAAGCGAGGTCAAATACCTTTTTTACCCTTTTATGTGTTCATGTCTTTATTTTATTTATTTGTCCATTCTTCTATGATTCGCTAGTTCATTATTTTGTTGTTCGCTGTTCCCAATGAAGGTTTTTTGGTTGTAATATAGGTTTATTTTATGTCCTTGTCTTCGCGCGGTATCTGACAATACCTATTTATGTTTTTATACACTATATTTTAATTCACTTTGCCATCGCAGCCTTGCCTTTTTCCTGTTTTATTTTTACTCCAGTCCCAGCACACTTTTAGCATGTGTAAACTGTGAGGTGTGCTAAATGATGAATTGGATTGAGCATTTTAACCTAAACTGATTAGATCACACTATAAGTTGCTTCTTACGGGATATTGACAAGAAAATTAGAATAATTCTGTTTTTAAAGATCTGATCTGCATTGCAATATAAAAGGGCGTTTCAATGTTAATTCTCTTTCCTCATCTGTATTGTAGCATAAACAAAGATGTGTCCTACCCCAGCCTCTTTCACCTCAACCAGTCCTCATACTCCTCCATCTCAACCAACCCTCTACCCCAGTTTCCTCCAGGCATACAGACCCAAACTTCCTTCAGCCCTCATAACTTAACTTCCTCCAACCCTCACATACCAACTTTTTCCAGCCCTCATACCCCAGCCCTCACCTCTCATACCTCAGCCTTCACACTCCAGCTCCAATACGCCAGTCTTCACACTCTAGCCCTCACACTCCAGCTTCATACCCCAGCTTCCTCCAGTTCAACCAGCCCTCATACCCCAGCTTCCTCCAGTTCAACCAGCCATACCCCAGCCCTCATACCCCAGCTTCCTCCAGCTCAACCAGCCCTCATACCCCAGCTTCCTCCAGCTCAACCAGCCCTCATACCCCAGCTTCCTCCAGTTCAACCAGCCCTAATACCCCAGCTTCCTCCAGTTCAACTAGCCCTCATACCCCAGCTTCCTCCAGCTCAACCAGCCCTCATACCCCAGCTTCCTCCAGCTCAACCAGCCCTCATACCCCAGCTTCCTCCAGCTCAACCAGCCCTCCAACAAACTTGCTGAGCATGGTGATGAAGGCTGCCTGTACAGCTCCCTGCACCATCACACAGTTCTGGTAGCTACCAATGTACACCTGCGGAGCACCAGGAAAATGACAGGCATCTAGAATATAACCTCCCCCAACATATACAAGGATGTGGTGTGAGAATCAAGTTAGAAGATTGAGAGTGGGGTATAACAGGTGAACCAAAAGTGGGGTATAACAGGTGAGCAAACAGTGGGGTGTAACAGGTGAGCGAAAAGTGGGGTATAACAGGTGAGCAAACAGTGGGGTATAACAGGTGAGCAAAAAGTGGGGTATAACGGGTGAGCAAATGGTGGGGTATAACGGGTGAGCAAATGGTGGGGTATAACGGGTGAGCAAAAGGTGGGGTATAACAGGTGAGCAAAAGGTGGGATATGATAGGTGAGCAAAAGGTGGGGTATGATAGGCGAGCAAAAAAGGTGTGAGGATGCAGGCTGAGAGTGTGAGGTAAGGAAAAAAAAACTGACAGAAAAATGTAATATTACAATTGATGCAGTGTCTACCCAACACCAAAAATAATTGTTAGCCATAAGCAAGCACATACCCTCACGTTATACACATGTACTGATTTGTTAATGTTTATATTACTTTTAATGGAGAGCCAAGTGGTTAGTGCTCTGGCTTCCAAGCCAAATGATTTGTGTTCAACCCCCAATTGGTGCAGGATATTTTACGGATCACAAATTGCTCCCAGAGGTCGACGCAGTCTAAAAAAGTTGGGAAGTCTTGGAAGTCAAGATGGCTGGCGGGATGCTAACCACATCACTCCCATTGGTCAAGAAAATATGGGCCAAACACTGAATTCCTAATATGTCACACAGCGTGCAAATGGGATCTTTCCTTTTTTATTTTACTCTTAATACGTACTTACTGGCTGGAGGAGGGGGTGTTATGACGCAGCAGTAAATGGCACGGCTCACAATCCAAATCTGCTTGTTACCGGATCCATAAACCAGAAACGTCATACCCCTATGGGACCTAAGCCTAGAATCCTCATACACTAAGCAGCTGTGGCTCGAACCACTGTCCAAAGTACTTCACCTCATGAAGCAACAAAACAGCTATGATTACGTTATATGATCCAATTGCTAAGATCCACACCAGGAGAAGCTATTCAACTGAGGAATTAAGGTGGTATTCCCTTGCAGTCACCACGCACAGAGCAGGCTTGGTTTTTATTTCTCCTCTGATAAAAAATAAAGGTATGCTCTACCAAGGTTGTGAACGTATTCCATCATAGACAGAAGACTGACACCCAAACAACTCGGCCAGCCGCTAGTCATACGTATTTACAACCAGCAATAAAATGTGGTGCAACTATGAGGTTTCATTTGGCCCTTTTTGCTCCAGTGTGAAGCATATGTCATCTCCGCAGCTGGTCCATTTTAACAATAAGCTGTATCCAAGGTTTTACAGTGCCTAATCATAATTGCAATGTTTTATACATGAGGTTTCTAGCCCCATACACAATCCTCGTGAGTTGCCCTGGATACCACACGAGTGAAAGTAAGCTCACATATGGTAAATTACGTTGGACTGTGATATTATTTTGTGATACATTTAGATGGGACAGTGATAAATTTAGGTGAGACTGATAAATTTAGGTGGGTCTGAGATGTTCTTATGCGGATAAATTTAGGTGGATGTGAGATAAATTAAGGTGGGGCTGTGATAAATTTAGATGGAGCTGTGATAAATTTAGGTGGGACTGTGATACATTTTGGTAGGGTTGTGATACATTTAGGTTGGACTGTGGTACATTTAGGTGAGACTGTCATAAATGTTGGTGGGACTGTAATAAATTTACTTGAGATTGATACATTTAGGTGGGGCTGTGATAATTTAGATGGGACTGTGATCAATTTAGGTGGGATTGTGGTGTTTATGTGTTAAATTTAGATGGGGGCTGTGAGAAATTTAAGTGGGACTGTCATAAATGTAGGTGAGATTGTAATAAATTTAGGTAGGACTGTGATAAATGATGTGGGACTGTGATAAATTTAGGTAGGCAGTGATAAATGTAGGTGGGATTGTAATAAATTTATGTGGGACTGTGATAAATTTAGGTGAGATTGTAATAAATGTATGTGGGACTGTGGTACATTTAGGTGGGACTGTAATAAATTTATGTGGGACTGTGATAAATTTATGTGGAACTGTAATCAATTTATGTGGGACTGTAATAAATGTAGGTGGGACTGTGATAAATTTAGGTGGGACATATATTTATATGAGGACTGTGATAAATTTAGGTAGGCAGTGATAAATGTAGGTGGGATTGTAATAAATTTATGTGGGACTGTAATAAATTTATGTGGGACTGTGGTACATTTAGGTGGGACTGTAATAAATTTATGTGGGACTGTGATAAATGTAGGTGGGACTGTGATAAATTTAGGTGGGACATATATTTATATGAGGACTGTGATAAATTTAGGTGGGGCTGTGATCAATTTAGGAGGGACTGATAAATGTAGATAAATTGTGATAAATTGTTAGTTTTTTCATTTTCCTTCTTTATAATGTTGAGCATGTTGTACCATGGTTTGTGCCTTTACAGCCCAGTGCATATGACACCAGCATATATTTTGTTAATTGGTGCAACCCTGCTGTTTCATGAATCCGTGCACTAGCAAGTTTGGATTGCCACTTTGCCACTTGGCTCCCCACCATTGCAGTGACCACAGCAGCAGATTGGAATATGTTCCAGAAGACTCCAGGTCTTCATGGTGAGCTCAAATAGTAATCCTTTATAAATGAACTTCTTTGTTGGAGGGGAATAATGCTGCATTTGTACTGTTGTATGCTTGGCAAGCATTTCCAAAATAACTTGAAAATGTCGCACATTTGCTATTTCACTGAATAAATATGCATTGGTGTCATTCATTTTTGTTTGCTTTTTTCCACATTTAAGTAAGTGTTCAAATTAAGCAGCAGTTTTTAAAATTATACTTCCTGATATCAATTAAAATGTTGGATTGGATAAAAGAAAATGTATATTTTTCATTTGTTTTATTGCGAATCTAAAGATTTCTGTTTCTAAGAATCGACGTCACTGCACTCCGGACATACCCATAGGTGATCAGTCTCTCTCATGAAATGGCGTAAGGTATGGATGCTGATGGTCCCTGTAGCTCGCTGGTTGTACATTTTTCTGCTTCGTTCGCTCATGCGCCCTACTCCACTCGAACCTCATTTAATGTCGAAACTTTGCAGCCCGTGGATTGCTGCTTCATCTATTGCGGTATCCTCATCTAGCAGGCAGTCATTGATTGATTTCAAATGTCACTTCTATCCATCACTGATGTGCCCATGACGGGAGTTTGTAAAGTCATGATGTCAGCTCTTTCATTGCCCTGAACCCCAGCATGAGCAAGACAGTAGATTCATGTCAATCCCTCAACAGCTGCTATCCACTCGTACCTAAGCCATCCCTTTTGTACCTTCTGAAGTACAGCTTGCATGTCTGTCACGATGACTGCCCAACAATGATAAACTTCGTGAGCAGCTCAAGGTAGATAATCTGTTAATACCTAAAAAATGAAGTACCCACAGAGTTAATCATGCTGCCTCCATTAAAATGGCTGGATAATTCATAGTTAACCCTGTACTGTTGACATTGACATCAGAAGTGAAGAAATAAGTTTGTGCCTGTCCTGAGATTGGAAGCAAATGTCATCAATGAAAGTTTCCATGCCCAGCTTTGACATTTATGTTGTCACGGCTAAGTGACAAGTGACAGGATGCACTTAACCTACTGACAAAACATATTTATCCTGCAAAGAGACATGTGATACAAATAGATTGAATGAAACTATTACAGCAGGGGTTGGCAACCTTATTTTCACAAAAGGACTCGAGACCATGTCGGTGAGTGAACGGTAAGCCACATTCATGTCGAGCTAATAAATGATGACAATAATAATAGGGCATATGTCCACAATTTTATGAACAATACTGTACATATATTTAGACACGTACAGGCATATCAGTATATTTATATTAACAATGTGTGGCCCTAGATGAGCCTGAAATTCACAATTCAATTAATGTTTTTACCACAGTGGGCATTGGGATATCTTCATCTTCTTCTTCGTACACTGTCAAGTGTCAACCTGTATTTTTTCGAAAAAAGCAGCGGTCATCCTGAGGCTGTCGACACTGCCATAAAGGTTGTCTAGTGTTGCCACTGGTGATGGCCACATGTGCTTTCTCTGGTCCTCGTATGTCGGGCAATTTTGCAGTAGATGTTCAGCGGTCATTTTCCCAGTACCACAAGTGCATTCGTCAGTGCCACCTATCTTCAGTTTATTGAATAGGTGGTACCTCAGTCTGTTGTGGCCTGTGCGGAGTCTGAAGACCACGATCTGCTCTCTTCTGTTCAACTGGTAATAGGCATCGTTTTTTGTGTAGCCAGTATGTTCTGCTTCCCATCTGGCCATGTATCTGGCTCTAATAAGCTTTTTGACCTCTTCGCAGGTCACACTAGAATCTGGTTGTGGTAGTCTTGCACCTTCTTTTGCCAGTCTGTCTGCTTCCTCGTTGCCTTGAATGTTACAGTGGGATGGAACCCACTGTACCACTACTCTTTTTGGTGCGGACTGCTGGCATAGTTGACAGAGTACTGCTCTTAAATCATTAAGTTCAGTATTTTTCTGTCTTTTTAGTGCTATGACTACGGCTAGGGCATCTGTAAACAGGACTATCTGGCTTTCATTTCTTTTGTCTGTCAGCATTGCTTCTACTGCAGCCCTCAGTGCCTCTGCCTCTGCTCTGAAATTGCTTGAGTATTTACCAGTTGCCACTGACAGTGTTATTTTTCTACCATTTGGTAGACTCAGGAACCCCTGCCCCTCCGTTCTGTGTTGTGTTTGTTACAGAACCATCGGTGTATGCATGGGTCCAGTCCATGCTTGGGTAGTTTTTCATTATGTACCTCAAGGTTATGTCTCTTCTTTCTTTTTCAGTCTGGCTGTTCTTGTTTCCAATACCTGGTATATTTTCTACCACCTCCGGAATGATATGCTGCTTCCAGGTAGGTTTGCGTACAGTAGGGATGGGCTTTGGTGTTGTTAATGTGTTCATAGGGTCTTCGCTCATCTTTGCTTTGGCTATTTCTTCAAAGTTTCTCCGCTTTAGTTTCCCATTTCTAAATCTATTTAGTCTCTGATGCACTGGATGGTCTGTCAGTCTTCGGAGTTTCTCTGCTTGCTGCTGGGCTCTGCAGTCTCTTCTATCGGTCATGGATTGCAGATTTGTAATCTTTTCAAGTTATACAATTGACGTTGACTTCATGCCTCCTGTTATAACTCTCACGGCTTGGTTTTGAAGTTTGCTGATTTTATCAAAGTTTACCTTTGCTGCTGTTGTCCATGCCATACTCGAGAACTGGTCTCACTCTTCCAGTGCACAGTTTCTTTAGTATTCTTTCGTCTGCTCCCCAGCTTGTGCCAGCAAGTTTCCTCATGATTGCCATTCTTTGTCTGGCTCTCATTCAGTTTCTCTCGATCTGACTTTTCCATGTCATGCGCCGATCAAATGTGACTCCCAGGTAGTTTGGGTTGTCGTTTGGCTGCAGATATTTGCCATTAAGACTTATTTTGGTGTTCTGGGGTTTATTTGAAAGCGAGAATATCGTACATGTTGTTTTTTCATTGTTTATTTTGACCAGCCATGAGTTCGCCCACTCCTCCAACAATGTTAGGGCCTGCTGCATCCGATTTCTTGCTATGGTGAGATTCTTTTCAGAGGTCCACATAGCCAGATCGTCTGCAAACATGGAAATGTAGACTCTTCTTGGTATATTCTTTGAGATATTGTTTATATACACCAGGAAAAGTGTGGGTGACAGTACTCCCCTTTGGGGTACTCCCTGCTCAAGTGTCACCATTTTGCTCATCTGCCCTTGTACTTGAACTCTGGCTGTTCTGTTTTCGAGGTAGTGGCTGATCCATCTGTACATTTTCCCACAAACTTCACTTCTTCATAGCTTGACTTTAAGTCCTTCTTTCCACACCTTGTCAAATGCCTTCTCTAAATCCACCCAAACCGCTATTGGATGCTTTTTCTCCTGGTAAGCATCCTCTATTTCCTGGGCTATGAGAGTGATTTGGTTCTCAGTGGATCTGTGCTGTCTAAAGCCTGCTTTCTGTGGAATTACTATGTATTTTTCTTCCAGATGTGGCATTGGGATATAATATTTACTTTTGGTATTATGGGTCAGATATTTTCAGCTGATGGGCCAAAACTAGCTCAAAGGTTGTAGGTTGCAGACCCCTGTGTTAAAGCATACCTACAGCTAAAAATAAACTGGTACAAGAGAGAGAGCTAACAGGAGAAACATGGCTGCTAACGGTAGCCTGCTTTCATCTGGACCTATATAGAGAGCACCCAGCAAAAACCAAAACAGGAAACCAAGAATTAGGACAGTGGTAGTTAACTATTGGCTGCTTGTTGATCCTGTTCCCAAAAAATCTTTATCAAAGAAGATAAACTCTACCTGACAGGTAACATCTGAGATACAGGCCAGATTCAAATGTTGTTTTACACTGGAACAGTAGCATTTGGGTATCAATGTTTCAAACTAAATAGGTCTTCATTAACGATTGGACCCAAAAAAAACAGCACAAATGAAAACAAAATGTTTTGTTTTAACTTGAACTGTTTCAGTTTGTCCAGTGCTATTTAGGACAAAACATATTTGTCCATATTTTACTGTTACTATAACAGCATTTTGAGGTTGACCGTACTTCGAACATTATATTGAGTTTGACCGTACTTCAAACATTATATTGAGGTTGACCGTACTTCAAACATTATAATTGAGGTTGACCGTACTTCGAACATTATATTGAGGTTGACCGTAATTCAAACATTATAATGAGGTTGACCGTACTTCAAACATTATATTGAGGTTGACCGTACTTCAAACATTATATTGAGGTTGACCGTACTTCAAACATTATATTGAGGTTGACTGTACTTCAAACATTATTTTGAGGTTGACTGTACTTCAAACATTATATTGAGGTTGACTGTACTTCAAACATTATATTCAGGTTGACTGCAATTTCTTATATAAGGAGACATCAAATGAAAACCTAAAATTTGTGATTGAAATTTGAGAAACCGCGCCATTGTCATGTTGTTGTGACAGAAAAGTGAAAAGTAAGATGGCCGCGCCTTAGTGGCTGCGCTTTTGGCTCTCTCCGTTGTTTGTGTCGAGTTTTCCGATGTTTGGGGGTTCCTGTCCCGATTAATTTTCCCTACTTCTTCACCAGGTGATATCAGATAGTTTATTCTGTGGATTTTTCAAGGGTACGTCTTTCAACTGCAGAGTATTTTTGGTTATATTACAGCATCCAGGTCAAAATTTCTATATGGTGCTACAATGCACTTAGCCTTGAAAAGAGCTGCATTTGGAGACTAAGTGGTCTCGATGTAAGACGTCGGCGCCGGGTATTGGAGGTAGCAGGTTCAAATCACGGTGGAGTCAGTGATTTTTTCACATGGGCTTTCTGATATTTCTCTGGATCTCTGGGTGGTAGAGATCTGACGCCTGTATTCAGTGTCACACAAGTTAACAATTCCTCTGCAGTTGGAAATCGAAAAGAGTAGGCTTAATGGCTACTGCCTGGGCAAAATTCTAAATGATGTTAAAAATCTATCCAATCTATTACGTGCATTGTGCTGAGATTCTCTACAAAATATAGAGAAGAATAGAGCACTTGTGTGTTAAACCGTGTGCAATGACGTTGACTCTTCGGCCAAACTAAACTAAACTAAACGCTGCAGGAAGTCTGAGCAAACCAATTCCCATCAACAGATTAAATACCACTGCCCTAACAGAGAACTTTCAAGATGTATAATGGACAACCAGCAGCCTTGCCAGGTCAGCTGTATGCACAAGGAATCCCGCTACATGGGAAGGTCAAGGGAATAATGAATGACATAAATGAATGCTGTTACGTGGTCTGCTGGACTGCCGGTAATCACTTGCAACAGCAACTTCTCAATGTCTGGGTCTAAGGAATTGTTGGGACGAGAGAAAAGAGCAAAGATGGCCAAGAGGCAAGCTCGGTTTTTGACGCTAGTGCTGCTGTGACTGCCACATGTTAAGTTGACCTCCATCAGGATCTGTAAGTGATTGACAGGAAGTTGAGCAACTGACATATTTCTACAGAATTAATCTCTCCTCTTCTTCCATCAGGTGTAAAGACCTTATTTTCTTGTGGTGTAAAGTTCCTGCATGCTGAATTTGCAGGCCTCATACCTATGTGTGTGTTTGGTTTATGTTTGATGGAAAGTTATGAAGTAACAGTGTCTATACGTGTCTGGATCGGCACAGGTTTCGTCTTCTTTTTAAGCTGTCAGACATAGACTTGAATTTGTTCAAAGAAAGCAGCGGGCATCTTGAGGCTGTCGACACTGCCGCAGAACTTGTCTAGAGTTGGCACTGGTCATCGCCACATGTACTTTCTCTGGTCCTCGTATGTCGGGCAATTTTGCAGCAGATGTTCATGGGTCATTTTCCCAGTACTACAGGTGCACTCATCAGTGGCACCTATCTTCAGTTTATTGAATAGATGGTACCTCAGTCAATTATGGCCAGTGCGGAGTCTGAAGACCACGACCTGCTCTCTTCTGTACCTCAGTCTGTTGTGGCCTGTGCGGAGTCTGAAGACCACGACCTGCTCTCTCCTGTTCAGATGGTAATAAGCACCATTTTTTGTGTAGCCAGCATGCTCTGTGTCCCATTTGTCCATGTATCTGGCCCTAATAATCCTTTTGGACTCTTCGTAGGTCACACTTGATTCTGATTACCTAGGTTTATATTCCATAGTCAGGGATGGCGTGGCCTAGTGGTTAAGTGACACGGCTCTCAACCGAAGATGCTGGGTGCAATCCCCATCACAGCACCGGCCGTTATCTCGAGGAAGCAAACCTTTAAAAAATGCAAGAGGAAGCAGACCCTTACATAAAATACATGCTGAAGTCAGATGCACTGGGTCGACAGGCGCAAAATAAAAACATAGTGCAACGCACACTGCCTTGGGAAATAGAAAAATATATGGCGAACACAACAAATTTAAAAACAAAATATATACTCCATAGTTGCAAGTGACTGGCGCAAGACAAGTAAAGTTAATAATGACACTTTTTTGGTAGTGTCTAGTTCGTCAAGTCTTGTAACTTGTGTCATTCTTTGCAGCAAGACCCATTCATGCTTCTTCTTCTTCTGTGATAATTGCTAATTTATAGTGGAACTGCTGTATTTTTCAGGGTCTCAATCCCCTCAAGGGGAGCAGGTCACATCCTTCTCCTCAGATCTGTGTCCTAGAGGCAGTCCTGAAGCACATGTGCTGCTGTCATGTTTAGCGGGCTGCAGTGGTATAGGCTGGTGGTCTATTATTGCACTTCCGTTTCTGTCTTACCAAAGTGTCTGAGTGCATATCAAATACTTGTCTTTGAAATGGTTGACTAAAAATGCGTTCATTTCTTCCCTCTGAGATTTCATTTGTTTAATATTTTTGTTAGCAAGCTAATCACAAACATACAAATTCAGTCATGGTGCTGACCGCGGTCAACAAAGGCAATATATACTAGAAGATGTCCCTTTATTTACACTGCATCATTTTTATTCTTTGTTTGTTCTCAATCTTCCGCTACCAAGTCTAGAAAAAGGATGTGCAAGTAGCAGGATGTTGTCTGGAGAACGTAATGTGGCGTGTTGTAGTTTACAGCTTGACTGCGATATTTGCACCTTTTCGGCCTGACACATCTGACTTCAGCAGGTCACTGGATCAGATGCAGTTAGTTACACAAAGTACCAATTTAACTGACTATTAGAGTGATATAAAGTCTGAAGGTTAAACAAAGTCTGAAGGTTAAACAAAGTCTGAAGATTAGACAAAGTCTGAAGGTTAGACAAGGTCTGAAGGCTAGATAAAGCCTGAAGGTTAGATAAAGTCTGAAGGTTAGATAAAGTCTGAAGGTTAGATAAAGCATGAAGGTTAGATAGTCTAAAGGTTAGATAGTCTGAAGGTGGGACAAAGTCTGAAGGTTAGATAAAGCCTGAAGGTTAGACAAAGTCTGAAGGTTAGATAAAGCATGAAGGTTAGATAGCCTGAAGGTTAGATAAAGCCTGAAGGTTAGATAAAGCATGAAGGTTAGATAAAGTCTGAAGGTTAGATAAAGCATGAAGGTTAGATAGTCTGAAGATTAGATAGTCTGAAGGTTAGATAGTCTGATAGTTAGGTAGTCTGAAGGTTAGATAGTCTGTAGGTTAAATAAAGTCTGAAGGTTAGAAAAAGCATGAATGTCAGATAGTCTGAAGGTTAGACAAAGTCTGAAGGTTAGACAAAGCCTGAAGGTTAGATAAAGTCTGAAGGTTAGATAAAGCATGAAGGTTAGATAAAGTCTGAAGGTTAGACAAAGCCTGAAGGTTAGACAAAGCCTGAAGGTTAGATAAAGTCTGAAGGTTAGATAAAGCATGAAGGTTAGATAAAGTCTGAAGGTTAGACAAATTCTGAATGTCAGACAAATTCAGAAGGTTAGACAAAGTCTGAAGGTTAGACAAAGTCTGAAGGTTAGACAAAGACTAAAGGTTAGCAATCCATGTCCAGAACATTAAACACAGGATGCTTCTACGTTAGTGCTGTTATGTATATGTTAGTCATGCGCAGCTGTTATGAGGTTAATAAGCAGAGGAGAAGAAATAAAACATACTTACTATAGATCAAAGTACAGACTATAATCCTGGTACCTATAGAGGGTGCGAGTAGAAAGCATGTAAGACCAGCCCTGCCAGGTAGCTCTCATTCATTTCCTATACCGTTATTTTTTGGTTGAGAGTCATATGCAATGAGCTGCATTTGACAGTTGTGCTCTGACATCTCCGATCGGGAGGATGCAGCAGTGACAGCAGACAGCACCCAGCGACTCAGAGCTGGCTACTTGCAGCAGGGCCAGCGAACCACAGCTGGCTACTTACATCAGGGTCAGCAAACCACAGCTGGCTACTTGCATCAGGGCCAGCAAACCACAGCCAGGTGCCAAGATGCAGCAGTGCATGAGCTGACAGCAGCCAGTGACTCAGAGCTGGCTACTTGCATCAGGGCCAGCGAACCACAGCTGGCTACTTGTATCAGGGTCAGCAAACCATAGCCAAGGGCCAAGATGCAGTAGTGCATGAGCTGACAGCAGCCAGCGACTCAGAGCTGGCTACTTGCATCAGGGCCAGCAAACCACAGCCAAGGGCCAAGATGCAGTAGTGCATGAACTGACAAAAGCCAGCGATTCTGAACTGGCTACTTGCATAAGGGTCAGCGAACCACAGCCAGAGGCCAAGATGCAGCAGTGCATGAGCTGACAGCAGCCAGCGATTCAGAGGTGGCTACTTGTATCAGGGTCAGCGAACCACAGCTGGCTGCTAGCATAAGGGTCAGCGAACCACAGCTGGTTACTAGCATCAGGGTCAGCGAACCACAGCTGGCTGCTAGCATCAGGGTCAGCGATCCACAGCTGGATACTAGCATCAGGGTCAGCGAACCACAGTTGGCTGCTAGCATCAGGGTCAGCAAACCACAGCTGGCTGCTAGCATCAGGGTCAGCGAACCACAGCTGGATACTTGTATCAGGGTCAGCAAACCACAGCTGGCTGCTAGCATCAGGGTCAGCGAACCACAGCTGGCTACTAGTATTAGGGTCAGCAAACCACAGCTGGCTGCTAGCATCAGGGTCAGCGAACCACAGCTGGATACTTGTATCAGGGTCAGCAAACCACAGCTGGCTGCTAGCATCAGGGTCAGCGAACCACAGCTGGCTGCTAGCATCAGAGTCAGCGAACCACAGCTGGCTACTAGCATCAGGGTCAGCGAACCACAGCTGGCTACTTGTATCAGGGTCAGCGAACCACAGCTGGCTACTTGTATCAGGGTCAGCGAACCACAGCTTATCAAGAACCAATTCTGCCTCCATGTGGCAACTCTAGAAACAGTCTGTGCATGCCATTAGGATAGGAATCAGTATGAGAAGGTCAACCAGTACTAAAAAAAGCCAGCTGAAATCAGAAGTGTCGAGCCGAAAGGTGAAGATATCGCAGCCTCGCTGTAAACTGTGACACAATGTCCTTTTCTGACCGAAAGCTGAAGAAGATATCTGTAATTTTTTTGGCCTGGCACAGCTGTTACCTTTAAATATTTTGAAAGGGTTGTTTTTTAATCCTGATGATAAATAAATATCCTCTTTTGTGTGCCCCTTAAAAAAGCATTTAGTGACAGATTGGAGTAGCTTTCCTCACATCCTGAGCGTGCTGATGAAGGTGAGCCTAGGTCCTCCAGGCTGTTGATCTATGTCTGGCTGTATCTCCATGTCACTCACTTTTACGGAGGTGACGTCTATCCTACCTCGTTAGTCAGACTGCCATGAGACAGCTAATTACCAAGGAAATCTGCATCTAGACGTTAGTCACCTCTCTCCCTGGACTAATATAGTCTGATCAGTATGTTCCACCTGACCCTAACATAGTCTGATCAGTAAATTCTGCCTGACTAGACGTTAGTCACCTCTCTCCCTGGACTAATTTAGTCTGATCAGTATGTTCCACCTGACCCTAACATAGTCTGATCAGTATGTTCCACCTGACCCTAACATAGTCTGATCAGTAAATTCTGCCTGACTAGACGTTAGTCACCTCTCTCCCTGGACTAATATAGTCTGATCAGTATGTTCCACCTGACCCTAACATAGTCTGATCAGTATATTCTGCCTGACTTAGACGTAGTCTGATCAGTATATTCTGCCTGACTAGACGTTAGTCACCTCTCTCCCTGGACTAATATAGTCTGATCAGTATGTTCCACCTGACCCTAACATAGTCTGATCAGTATATTCTGCCTGACTAGACCTAATCTGATCAGTATATTCTGCCTGACTAGACGTTAGTCACCTCTCTCCCTGGACTAATATAGTCTGATCAGTATGTTCCACCTGACCCTAACATAGTCTGATCAGTATTTTCTGCCTGACTAGACGTAGTCTGATCAGTATATTCTGCCTGACCAGACGTTAGTCACCTCTCTCCCTGGACGGGTTGTTAATTTGCCCTAACCTTCGGCTGTTCCCAGCCTACATGCAAGGTGTTTGGAGTAAGAGTTTTCCTTCTTCTAAATGAGTTGCCTTCTAGGCTCACAGGTCTCATCTACTCGAGTTACCTTTGGTGTTATTCTGTAACATATGTGATACACCAGACCAGCTTAGTGTCATTGACTCCTCCTGGATGAACTGCCTTCAAAGCTAATGAATTTCAAGTGCTCAAAGCATCTGATAAAATAGGATTTCTCTGACTGATCTCCAGGGATTACTTTTACGCAACAGCCTAAAACATATAGGCAATGACATTTGTTATCAATTTTACTTTTTCTGATCCCCAGGATAATGAGTTTCCATTCACTTTCCTGTGCACAGAGTAGTGGAATGTACACATTTTCCTCAGATGTTTTGTGACTTCGTGGACAATATTAGTGATATGAAGTTTTGGCAAGGACGAGCACCACAAAAGGTGACGCTTCGTCATTTGCTTATTTTGTCTGTGTATGTTGAGGGGGTCCATGTCACCTTCACAAATAAAATGATCAAATGTAAGATGTTGTTGTCAGCCACTTGTACCGAGTTAATTTAAATGTTTCTTTCGTGGCGGGTTACAGTGGCTTTTCTTACATCCCTAAGACATCAATGTTAAGATGGATCGAGGTTCACCTGGCTGTAGTGTAACTCAAGACTCCTCAGTAAGCTCAACACTGTGTAAATCCCCACCACATTGGTCAGACTGCTGCAACACAGCCTGTTTCCAGGAGCCCTACGAGGAAGTGAGGTTGGTTCTTATCAGTATGTCTCACCTGACCCTGATGTTACTCTTCGCTCCCACCTTGATCAGTATGTCTCACCTGACCCTGATGTTACTCTTCCCTCCCACCTTGATCAGTATGTCTCACCTGACCCTAATGTTACTCTTCCCTCCTACCTTGATCAGTATGTCTCACCTGACCCTGATGTTACTCTTCATTCCCACCTTGATCAGTATGTCTCACCTGACCCTGATGTTTCTATTCTCTCCCACCTTGATAAGCATGTCTCACCTGACCTTGATGTTACTCAGCTTTCATCCTGAAAAGGACGTTTGTGGTACGTCACGGCGAGGCAATGATACATGCCCCATTCAGCCCGGAACATCCAATTTCAGGATGCATTCTTAGGACTGGGTTTGCCCTACATCTTTGGTCCCTAGTCTCTAGCCAGGCTGCATGGTTGTTGTCTGTTTCCATGGCACCACTTAGAGGAGGTGAAATAAGATCTTAGTTCTGGTTCACTGTCCCTGATACAAACAGCCAGCCATGAGTCGTTGACTGCTGTGAGTTCATTCAATGTGCCATGTCTTAAATCCCATCCTGAGTCTCACTTGATCTTAGACTACCACCCTCTCACTTGATCTTAGACCCCCATCCTGAGTCTCACTTGATCTTAGACTCCCACCCTAAGTCTCACTTGATCTTAGACTCCCACCCTAAGTCTCACTTGATCTTAGACTACCACCCTCTCACTTGATCTTAGACTCCCACCCTCTCACTTGATCTTAGACCCCCATCCTCTCACTTGATCTTAGACCCCCACCCTCTAACTTGATCTTAGACCCCCACCCTAAGTCTCACTTGATCTTAGACCCCCACCCTAAGTCTCACTTGATCTTAGACTCCCACCCTCTAACTTGATCTTAGACCCCCACCCTAAGTCTCACTTGATCTTAGACTCCCACCCTCTCACTTGATCTTAGACTACCACCCTCTCACTTGATCTTAGACTCCCACCCTCTAACTTGATCTTAGACCCCCACCCTAAGTCTCACTTGATCTTAGACCCCCACCCTAAGTCTCACTTGATCTTAGACTCCCACCCTCTAACTTGATCTTAGACCCCCACCCTAAGTCTCACTTGATCTTAGACTACCACCCTCTCACTTGATCTTAGACCCCCATCCTGAGTCTCACTTGATCTTAGACTCCCACCCTCTCACTTGATCTTAGACTACCACCCTCTCACTTGATCTTAGACCCCCACCCTAAGTCTCACTTGATCTTAGACTCCCACCCTCTCACTTGATCTTAGACTCCCACCCTCTCACTTGATCTTAGACCCCCACCCTCTCACTTGATCTTAGACCCCCACCCTAAGTCTCACTTGATCTTAGACCCCCACCCTAAGTCTCACTTGATCTTAGACCCCCCCACCCTCTAACTTGATCTTAGACCCCCATCCTGAGTCTCACTTGATCTTAGACTCCCACCCTCTCACTTGATCTTAGACCCCCCCACCCTCTCACTTGATCTTAGACTACCACCCTCTCACTTGATCTTAGACCCCCACCCTAAGTCTCACTTGATCTTAGACTCCCACCCTCTCACTTGATCTTAGACCCCCCCACCCTCTCACTTGATCTTAGACTCCCACCCTCTCACTTGATCTTAGACCCCCCCACCCTCTCACTTGATCTTAGACTACCACCCTCTCACTTGATCTTAGACCCCCACCCTAAGTCTCACTTGATCTTAGACTCCCACCCTAAGTCTCACTTGATCTTAGACTACCACCCTCTCACTTGATCTTAGACTCCCACCCTCTCACTTGATCTTAGACCCCCACCCTAAGTCTCACTTGATCTTAGACTCCCACCCTCTCACTTGATCTTAGACCCCCATCCTGAGTCTCACTTGATCTTAGACTACCACCCTCTCACTTGATCTTAGACTCCCACCCTCTCACTTGATCTTAGACCCCCCCACCCTCTCACTTGATCTTAGACTACCACCCTCTCACTTGATCTTAGACCCCCACCCTAAGTCTCACTTGATCTTAGACTCCCACCCTCTCACTTGATCTTAGACCCCCATCCTGAGTCTCACTTGATCTTAGACTACCACCCTCTCACTTGATCTTAGACCCCCACCCTAAGTCTCACTTGATCTTAGACTCCCACCCTCTCACTTGATCTTAGACCCCCCCCCCACCCTCTCACTTGATCTTAGACTACCACCTTCTCACTTGATCTTAGACCCCCACCCTAAGTCTCACTTGATCTTAGACTCCCACCCTCTCACTTGATCTTAGACCCCCCCACCCTCTCACTTGATCTTAGACTCCCACCCTCTCACTTGATCTTAGACCCCCCCACCCTCTCACTTGATCTTAGACTACCACCCTCTCACTTGATCTTAGACCCCCACCCTAAGTCTCACTTGATCTTAGACCCCCACCCTAAGTCTCACTTGATCTTAGACTACCACCCTCTCACTTGATCTTAGACTCCCACCCTCTCACTTGATCTTAGACTCCCACCCTCTCACTTGATCTTAGACCCCCCCACCCTCTCACTTGATCTTAGACTCCCACCCTCTCACTTGATCTTAGACTACCACCCTCTCACTTGATCTTAGACTCCCACCCTCTCACTTGATCTTAGACTCCCATCCTGAGTCTCACTTGATCTTAGACTCCTACCCTCTCACTTGATATTAGACTCCCACCCTCTCACTTGATCTTAGACTTCCACCCTCTCACTTGATCTTAGACTCCCACCCTCTCACTTGATCTTAGACCCCCCCACCCTCTCACTTGATCTTAGACTCCCACCCTCTCACTTGATCTTAGACTACCACCCTCTCACTTGATCTTAGACTCCCACCCTCTCACTTGATCTTAGACTCCCATCCTGAGTCTCACTTGATCTTAGACTCCTACCCTCTCACTTGATATTAGACTCCCACCCTCTCACTTGATCTTAGACTTCCACCCTCTCACTTGATCTTAGACTCCCACCCTCTCACTTGATCTTAGACCCCCATCCTCTTACTTGATTTAGCCTATCTTCTTCTACCACGGATAGATTTCTTCTTTTTTCTTATAATTTTTATAGAATAATGCAACATGTCCCATGCCCAATAGCCTGACTTCTCTTCAGTTCTACGCTGGGCTGTAGATGTCTTCTTTCCTTTTTCTTAATGTTTATCATTTCTACAGAATGGGGAGGCCAGCCCCATGCCCAACCTTCCTTAGTCACCTCTGCCTGGCATTACTATTCTTGTCCTCAACTTTTGGACTCTGGTAAGACACAGCTGTAAATGGTCAATGACACAATAAAGAATGTGTGTGCCAAGACTATGGAGGGAAAGATCAGTGAGCACTATGGTATAACTCACCTGGGCAATCTTAATAATGGTTTTGGCACTTGTACACCACGAGGCCGTTACTGTCATGTTCAACAGCAGCTGGGGAAATACCATATTGCAATAACTTTTATCACACGTATGCTGTTTTTTCACATCACAAAAAATGTTAGCTTTTCGTCAAGAGACGTGAAAAGACGTCAGGCGATAAGAAAACTATTCTGGAGCATTGTCATTTATTTACACAGGTCAAACACGTAGATATTTGAATCTAAAAATAGACACATCCGCCATGGTAAACTAGAAACATGGGTGGTTTAGTTTGAAAAAGAATTTTGAAACGATTTATTTTCTCCTCTCTGACTGGAAGATTATCCGATTATTGAGGGGGATTAAGTTCAATTATTGAACCAGATTTTTCTGAGGTAGATCTGTTTCATTTGTTTGTTTAGAAGCAAGAATTACTATTTTATAGGAAACTAACAGATATGATGATCTTGTAAGAAACACTATCAGTGTTCTGTGACGATTTTGAAAGTCCCGATTCCCTCTGTTTATGCTGGTTTTCATTTTCACCTTCATCTTCTTGTATCTCAGAAACTAACACTATTCATTTATGTCTCTGTACACAAAGAAATCATATCTATGGACAATCAAATAACAAAAGATACACACTCTCAAAATCAACAATCTAGAAAAATATGAAGCACTGAAAAATAATTAAAAGTAAAGTAAAGTAATGAAACCCATAGCATTACTGCCGTAGGGGTGTGAGGTGTTAGCGATCTCACAAATCAAAGGCTCTGCTACATGAGGCCGGTAGCCATCTCCTCTCCCTCGCCGCTTTTACTTCCCGGACTGAAGCAGTACCCATTTAAGGCTGGGTCGACCCGGGAGCCGTTGCGGTCTGAAAAAACATTACCGCCTCAACTGGGGAATGAACCCAGGACCACTCAGATGCGAAGCCAGTGCACTAACCACAGCGCTACGCAGCTCCCCAAAAATAATTAAGTGGCTGGTAAAATTGCGTAATTTTTGTTATTGATTGTGGTAATGAAAGGGCTCATGTTATTAGACAGATTTGATCAATAGTAAACTTGATAATCAGATCCGGCAATCTCTTCTTGTTAAGAAGAGGGGAGGAGGACGCTATAGCTGAGAGGCAAGGTGCTCACCTTGCAAGAAATGGATGGAGCTGAAGATGCAGCAGTGAATGAGCTGACAGCAACCAGCTACTCATAGCTGGCTGCTTGCATCAGGGTCAGTGAACCACAGCTGACCAAGACCCTATTTTACCTCCAAGTGGCGGCCCTAAAAACCGGCTGTATTAGTATATTCTGAATAAGAGAATATGGATCCCAGTGGAAAGGCAAACCTGGTACCCTTAAAGTCTGCTGAAATCGGATTTGTCGAGCCGAAATGTGCAGATATCACAGCCTTGCTGCAAACTACAACACAATTTCCTTTTCAGGATGAATGCCGAAGAAGAAAGGGACAGAATTGTGAAACAGTTGTGTGTTTGAATCCTGCAAGTTTCAAGTGTCACCTATTCCCAAGGAAGGTCATATTGAGCTGCCTATCAGAGATGGATGTGTGTGTTGCTAACACACCGTAATTGAAGAGGACCCTTTGTCAGCATTCACTGTTTGCATGAGTCCAAAGATGGTTAAATAAGCCAATCTGAGCCTTGAATTGTCTGTTGCACTTAGTACAAGGAAATAAGACACCTACCTGCACCGAGGTTGAAGAAGGGTTGACGTGAGCAGACTTGTGGAGCAATCGTCTCTGGATTGCCTCATTTATTCTTGATGCCTCATGTCTCTGAACACCCTCCTCAGTAGTGCTGCGCCAGTCTGTGCGATTGGTGGCGATTCTTTCCCAGTCATCATTGTCATTTCGCACTGGATCAGTGATCTTTTAAGTGTATCCTTGTGCCTTTTCCACTGCCCATGGCTTGCTCTCTTGCCATTTTGGAGTTCACCATAGAGCAGGTCTTTTGATTGACGTTAATCCAACATGCATACCACACAGCCAGCCCATCTTAGCTGTGCTGCACGTATCATGGTGTGTATACTTGTCATGCCCGACGGCACTCACACATCTGCACTTGGCACCATGTCCTGACATCTAATCTTCAGAGATGGATAATGAAACCGGAGGTCGGGATCAAGATGCTGAGCATGAGCATGAGCTGCAGTGGTCAGCGACCCATAGCTGACTGCTAGCGTCAGGGCCAGCGAACCAGAGCTGCCAAGACCCTTCTACACCTCCACCCGGTGATCCTGGATAACAGGCTGCAGCAGGGCAGACTGGCTAAGAAGAAGGGATCGAAGAGGGAATGCTAACCCGGTACTCAAAAAATGCTTGCTGAAGTCGGATGTGTTGGACCGAAAGGTGCAAATATCGCAGCCAAGCTGTAAACTACGACACAACGCATTCCGTTCTCTGGACTACATTCTGCTACTTAAGCCCTTTCAGGGTTTGGTAGTGGGAGATTGAGAACGAAGAAGAAGAAGAAACTGGAGGTCACATGTACTTGCAGAGCATATAAAAGTACTCTTGGCAGGTGAAAATTAAAAAGAGCATGCTGCTAGTCGCTGTTCGAGCACAAATTAAAAAGGTTGTGAAATTTCTAACCAATAGTGGCCTGCATAAAGAATTCCGTCCATCATGCAAAGACACTACAGGCCAGTCCCTTGTTTATCTGCACACTTGATTGCATCTGTTTACACAGACATCTCGATCTCCATGGTAGAAAAGGAGTGACTAAGTAAAGTGAAGCTAAGGGGCAGTATCATCATCATCATGTGCCCTCTTTCACTCTAGTATGATGGTGGGGCTACCACTATAGTTAGTCTCCTAGAGGGAAGTCTGTATCCCATTATTTGTATTCTCTTGAGATACCCTGCTTGACATGATGAGGCTGGCATGCCCGCGTCCATCCATATAGTCGTCACCTTATACAACATGCATGGTTGAGTATCCCTTGAATTGTTCCCAGTTTGAAACAAATAGGGTCACATGTAACTTTTTAAGATTGTTGTAAAAAAGTGACTAAAGAGGGTTGTGCATGGAGCTACCAACCTCATCATGTAGAATCATTGCAATGAAACAATCACTACACCTTAAAAAAGGCTCCCCGTAAAGTCGTCCAGCTGTTTCGATGAGCCTCAGCTTCACTTGGAGAGGAAAGATCAAATATCATCATCTTAGTTTGGTTAATCATCAAAACCTTTCATCTCTTTGTACAGCACAAGTCTTTGTGCCGTCCTCTTATCCTGGGCCATCTGTTCAACAAATCAAAACCTTTCACCTCTTTGTACAGCACAAGTCTTTGTGCCGTCCTCTTGTTCTGTGCCATCTGTTCCAATAAATCAAAACCTTTCATCTCTTTGTACAGCACAAGTCTTTGTGCTGTCCTCTTGTTCTGGGCCATCTGTTCCAATAAATCAAAACCTTTCATCTCTTTGTACAGTACAAGTCTTTGTGCCGTCCTCTTGTCCTGGGCCATCTGTTCAACAAATCGAAACCTTTCCTCTCTTTGTACAGAACAAGTCTTTGATAAATATGTGCCGCCCTCTTGTCCTGGGCCATCTGTTCAACAAATCGAAACCTTTCCTCTCTTTGTACAGAACAAGTCTTTGATAAATATGTGCCGCCCTCTTGTCCTGGGCCATCTGTTCAACAAATCGAAACCTTTCCTCTCTTTGTACAGAACAAGTCTTTGATAAATATGTGCCGCCCTCTTGTCCTGGGCCATCTGTTCAACAAATCGAAACCTTTCCTCTCTTTGTACAGAACAAGTCTTTGATAAATATGTGCCGCCCTCTTGTCCTGGGCCATCTGTTCAACAAATCAAAACCTTTCCTCTCTTTGTACAGAACAAGTCTTTGATAAATATGTGCCGCCCTCTTGTCCTGGGCCATCTGTTCAACAAATCAAAACATTTCCTCTCTTTGTACAGCACAAGTCTTTGTGCCGTCCTCTTGTCCTGTGCCATCTGTTCAACAAATCAAAACATTTCCTCTCTTTGTACAGAACAAGTCTTTGTGTCGTTTCTTGTCCTGGGCCATATGTGAAACAAATCAAAACCTTTCCTCTCTTTGTACAGCACAAGTCTTTGTGCCGTCCTCTTGTCCTGGGCCATCTGTTCCAACAAATCAAAACCTTTCATCTCTTTGTACAGTACAAGTCTTTGTGCCGTCCTCTTATCCTGGGCCATCTGTTCAACAAATCAAAACCTTTCATCTCTTTGTACAGCACAAGTCTTTGTGCCGTCCTCTTGTCCTGGGCCATCTGTTCCAACAAATCAAAACCTTTCATCTCTTTGTACAGTACAAGTCTTTGTGCCGTCCTCTTATCCTGGGCCATCTGTTCAACAAATCGAAACCTTTCCTCTCTTTGCACAGAACAAGTCTTTGATAAATATGTGCCGCCCTCTTGTCCTGGGCCATCTGTTCAACAAATCGAAACCTTTCCTCTCTTTGTACAGCACAAGTCTTTGTGCCGTCCTCTTGTCCTGTGCCATCTGTTCAACAAATCCAAACCTTTCATCTCTTTGTACAGAACAAGTCTTTGATAAATATGTCCCGCCCTCTTGTCCTGGGCCATCTGTTCAACAAATCGAAACCTTTCCTCTCTTTGTACAGAACAAGTCTTTGATAAATATGTGCCGCCCTCTTGTCCTGGGCCATCTGTTCAACAAATCAAAACATTTCCTCTCTTTGTACAGCACAAGTCTTTGTGCCGTCCTCTTGTCCTGTGCCATCTGTTCAAAAAATCAAAACCTTTCATCTCTTTGTACAGAACAAGTCTTTGTGTCGTTTCTTGTCCTGGGCCATATGTGAAACAAATCAAAACCTTTCATCTCTTTGTACAGCACAAGTCTTTGTGCCGTCCTCTTGTCCTGGGCCATCTGTTCCAACAAATCAAAACCTTTCATCTCTTTGTACAGTACAAGTCTTTGTGCCGTCCTCTTATCCTGGGCCATCTGTTCAACAAATCGAAACCTTTCCTCTCTTTGTACAGAACAAGTCTTTGATAAATATGTGCCGCCCTCTTGTCCTGTGCCATCTGTTCCAACAAATCAAAACCTTTCATCTCTTTGTACAGTACAAGTCTTTGTGCCGTCCTCTTATCCTGGGCCATCTGTTCAACAAATCAAAACCTTTCATCTCTTTGTACAGTACAAGTCTTTGTGCCGTCCTCTTATCCTGGGCCATCTGTTCAACAAATCGAAACCTTTCCTCTCTTTGCACAGAACAAGTCTTTGATAAATATGTGCCGCCCTCTTGTCCTGGGCCATCTGTTCAACAAATCGAAACCTTTCATCTCTTTGTACAGAACAAGTCTTTGTGCCGTCCTCTTGTCCTGTGCCATCTGTTCCAATAAATCAAAACCTTTCATCTCTTTGTACAGTACAAGTCTTTGTGCCGTCCTCTTGTCCTGGGCCATCTGTTCAACAAATCGAAACCTTTCCTCTCTTTGTACAGAACAAGTCTTTGATAAATATGTGCCGCCCTCTTGTCCTGGGCCATCTGTTCAACAAATCGAAACCTTTCCTCTCTTTGTACAGCACAAGTCTTTGTGCCGTCCTCTTGTCCTGTGCCATCTGTTCAACAAATCCAAACCTTTCATCTCTTTGTACAGAACAAGTCTTTGATAAATATGTCCCGCCCTCTTGTCCTGGGCCATCTGTTCAACAAATCGAAACCTTTCCTCTCTTTGTACAGAACAAGTCTTTGATAAATATGTCCCGCCCTCTTGTCCTGGGCCATCTGTTCAACAAATCAAAACATTTCCTCTCTTTGTACAGCACAAGTCTTTGTGCCGTCCTCTTGTCCTGTGCCATCTGTTCAAAAAATCAAAACCTTTCCTCTCTTTGTACAGAACAAGTCTTTGATAAATATGTGCCGCCCTCTTGTCCTGGGCCATCTGTTCAACAAATCGAAACCTTTCCTCTCTTTGTACAGAACAAGTCTTTGATAAATATGTGCCGCCCTCTTGTCCTGGGCCATCTGTTCAACAAATCAAAACATTTCCTCTCTTTGTACAGCACAAGTCTTTGTGCCTTCCTCTTGTCCTGGGCCATCTGTTCAACAAATCAAAACATTTCCTCTCTTTGTACAGCACAAGTCTTTGTGCCGTCCTCTTGTCCTGTGCCATCTGTTCAACAAATCAAAACCTTTCATCTCTTTGTACAGAACAAGTCTTTGTGTCGTTTCTTGTCCTGGGCCATATGTGAAACAAATCAAAACCTTTCATCTCTTTGTACAGCACAAGTCTTTGTGCCGTCCTCTTGTCCTGGGCCATCTGTTCCAACAAATCAAAACCTTTCATCTCTTTGTACAGTACAAGTCTTTGTGCCGTCCTCTTATCCTGGGCCATCTGTTCAACAAATCGAAACCTTTCCTCTCTTTGTACAGAACAAGTCTTTGATAAATATGTGCCGCCCTCTTGTCCTGGGCCATCTGTTCAACAAATCGAAACCTTTCCTCTCTTTGTACAGAACAAGTCTTTGATAAATATGTGCCGCCCTCTTGTCCTGTGCCATCTGTTCAACAAATCAAAACCTTTCCTCTCTTTGTACAGAACAAGTCTTTGTGCCGTCCTCTTGTCCTGTGCCATCTGTTCCAACAAATCAAAACCTTTCATCTCTTTGTACAGTACAAGTCTTTGTGCCGTCCTCTTGTCCTGGGCCATCTGTTCAACAAATCGAAACCTTTCCTCTCTTTGTACAGAACAAGTCTTTGATAAATTTGTGCCGTCCTCTTGTCCTGTGCCATCTGTTCAACAAATCCAAACCTTTCATCTCTTTGTACAGAACAAGTCTTTGATAAATATGTCCCGCCCTCTTGTCCTGGGCCATCTGTTCAACAAATCGAAACCTTTCCTCTCTTTGTACAGAACAAGTCTTTGATAAATATGTGCCGCCCTCTTGTCCTGGGCCATCTGTTCAACAAATCAAAACATTTCCTCTCTTTGTACAGCACAAGTCTTTGTGCCGTCCTCTTGTCCTGTGCCATCTGTTCAAAAAATCAAAACCTTTCATCTCTTTGTACAGAACAAGTCTTTGTGTCGTTTCTTGTCCTGGGCCATATGTGAAACAAATCAAAACCTTTCATCTCTTTGTACAGCACAAGTCTTTGTGCCGTCCTCTTGTCCTGGGCCATCTGTTCCAACAAATCAAAACCTTTCATCTCTTTGTACAGTACAAGTCTTTGTGCCGTCCTCTTATCCTGGGCCATCTGTTCAACAAATCGAAACCTTTCCTCTCTTTGTACAGAACAAGTCTTTGATAAATATGTGCCGCCCTCTTGTCCTGGGCCATCTGTTCAACAAATCGAAACCTTTCCTCTCTTTGTACAGAACAAGTCTTTGATAAATATGTGCCGCCCTCTTGTCCTGGGCCATCTGTTCAACAAATCAAAACATTTCCTCTCTTTGTACAGCACAAGTCTTTGTGCCGTCCTCTTGTCCTGTGCCATCTGTTCAACAAATCAAAACCTTTCATCTCTTTGTACAGAACAAGTCTTTGTGTCGTTTCTTGTCCTGGGCCATATGTGAAACAAATCAAAACCTTTCATCTCTTTGTACAGCACAAGTCTTTGTGCCGTCCTCTTGTCCTGGGCCATCTGTTCCAACAAATCAAAACCTTTCCTCTCTTTGCACAGAACAAGTCTTTGATAAATATGTGCCGCCCTCTTGTCCTGGGCCATCTGTTCAACAAATCAAAACCTTTCCTCTCTTTGTACAGAACAAGTCTTTGATAAATATGTGCCGCCCTCTTGTCCTGGGCCATCTGTTCAACAAATCAAAACCTTTCATCTCTTTGTACAGTACAAATCTTTGTGCCGTCCTCTTATCCTGGACCATCTGTTCAACAAATCAAAACCTTTCATCTCTTTGTACAGTACAAGTCTTTGTGCCGTCCTCTTATCTTGGGCCATCTGTTCAACAAATCGAAACCTTTTCTCTCTTTGTACAGAACAAGTCTTTGATAAATATGTGCCGCCCTCTTGTCCTGGGCCATCTGTTCAACAAATCGAAACCTTTCCTCTCTTTGTACAGAACAAGTCTTTGATAAATATGTGCCGCCCTCTTGTCCTGGGCCATCTGTTCAACAAATCGAAACCTTTCCTCTCTTTGTACAGAACAAGTCTTTGATAAATATGTGCCGCCCTCTTGTCCTGGGCCATCTGTTCAACAAATCGAAACCTTTCCTCTCTTTGTACAGAACAAGTCTTTGATAAATATGTGCCGCCCTCTTGTCCTGGGCCATCTGTTCAACAAATCAAAACCTTTCATCTCTTTGTACAGAACAAGTCTTTGTGTCGTTTCTTGTCCTGGGCCATATGTGAAACAAATCAAAAACCTTTCATCTCTTTGTACAGCACAAGTCTTTGTGCCGTTGTCTGGTCCTGGGCCATCTGTCCAACAAATCAAAACCTTTCATCTCTTTGTACAGAACAAGTCTTTGTGCCGTTGTCTTGTCCTGGGCCATCTGTTCAACAAATCCCCACCATGGTGACCCTACACAACCAAAATGTCAAGTTCTCAAGCACCCATTTCAGAAAAGGAATGACATACCTTCATGACCTCAATCTGCAGATCCTCTGACAAGGAATGTGCCATCGCCAAAACTGACAACACCTGAGAAGGAATGACATACCTTCATGACCTCAATCTGCAGATCCTCTGACAAGGAATGTGCCATCGCCAAAACTGACAACACCTGAGAAGGAATGACATACCTTCATGACCTCAATCTGCAGATCCTCTGACAAGGAATGTGCCATCGCCAAAACTGACAACACCTGAGAAGGAATGACATACCTTCATGACCTCAATCTGCAAATCCTCTGACAAGGAATGTGCCATCGCCAAAACTGACAACACCTGAGAAGGAATGACATACCTTCATGACCTCAATCTGCAGATCCTCTGACAAGGAATGTGCCATCGCCAAAACTGACAACACCTGAGAAGGCATCCAATTTTCCTCATCACTTGTTTCCATCGAACTCCGAAATCTTTCATCTTTGAACATCGCCTAAAGTCAGCAAAAACAGAAATGATTACAAACAATTCCAACAAGTACCCAAAAAAATGTATTCTTCAACAGAAGATCTAGCTTTTATTTCCGTCCTCATAAAGTGAAAAAGTATGGCAGTATGATGGAACACTGTTTCATTGGGCACGTGGCCCAGTGCATCCGTCTTCAACAGGTGTTTCTGTCCCTTTTGCCTTACTTAGGTCTTGACTGTCACCAGTCTGACTGCAGGGTATCAAGTATGCGTTACAACTTGGTTGGTTGATTGGTTATTGATCCAGCGGCTTTTGGGCTCCTGCACTTTGGCCCAATGTGTCACAACTTGGTCTGGTTTCTGTCTTTGACCTTGTCCAGCTTTGGAGATGTTGCTGGAAGCTTATGCTACTGTAGTCATAGGTTTTGAAGTCATGAGCTCACACATCTACCTCGGTAAGGTGGAGAGATGAGAGAGGGTGATTTTAGCTGCTTATATTTCACATGCACAAAATAAGATTATAGACCTTTCATCAAAACCTTTCATCTCTTTGTACAGTACAAGTCTTTGTGCCATCCTCTTGTTCTGGGCCATCTGTTCAACAAATCAAAACCTTTCATCTCTTTGTACAGTACAAGTCTTTGTGCCTTCCTCTTGTTCTGGGCCATCTGTTCAACAAATCAAAACCTTTTCTCTCTTTGTACAGTACAAATCTTTGTGCCGTCCTCTTGTTCTGGGCCATCTGTTCAACAAATCAAAACCTTTCCTCTCTTTGTACAGTACAAGTCTTTGTGCCGTCCTCTTGTTCTGGGCCATCTGTTCAACAAATCAAAACCTTCAGTTCTTCAGTGCTTTGTAATGTGGGACAGGTTTTGGTCCACTTAGTTGCCATGTTAAACATTTGAGGCTAGCAAGAATTATCAGCTTGAGTTGTCAAATCTATACTTCACATTGCTTGAAAACAGGTTTCCATTCATCTTCTTCTTCTTGGTTCGTTCTCAATCTCCCGCTACCAAGCCCTGAGAAGGACTTTGCAAGTAGCCAGATGTTGTTTGGAGAACAGAATCCGTTTTTTTGTAGTTTACAGCTTGACTGTAATATTTGCAGCTTTCGGTCCAACACATTGAACTTCAGTATGCATTGTTTGAGTACCTGGTTAGTCATCCCTCCCTCTTTGTCATCCCTCCCTCTTTGTCATCCCTCCCTCTTTGTCATCCCTCCCTCTTTGTCATCCCTCCCTCTTTGTCATCCCTTCCTCTTTGTCATCCCTCCCTCTTTGTCATCCCTCCCTCTTTGCCATCCCTTCCACTTTGTCATCCCTTCCTCTTTGTCATCCCTTCCTCTTTGTCATCCCTTCCTCTTTGTCATCCCTCCCTCTTTGTCATCCCTCCCTCTTTGTCATCCCTTCCTTAGCCAGCCTGCTCTGTTGCAGCCACGTGGAGGCGTAGAAGAGTATTGCCAGCTCTGGTTCGCTGGCCCTGGTGCTAGCAGTCAGCTCTGGTTCGCTGGCCCTGGTGCTAGCAGTCAGCTCTGGTTCGCTGGCCCTGGTGCTAGCAGTCAGCTCTGGTTCGCTGGCCCTGGTGCTAGCAGTCAGCTCTGGTTCGCTGGCCCTGGTGCTAGCAGTCAGCTCTGGTTCGCTGGCCCTGGTGCTAGCAGTCAGCTCTGGTTCGCTGGCCCTGGTGCTAGCAGTCAGCTCTGGTTCGCTGGCCCTGGTGCTAGCAGTCAGCTCTGGTTCGCTGGCCCTGGTGCTAGCAGTCAGCTTTGGGTCGCTGATCACTGCAGTTCATGCGCTGCTGACAATCTGGAACCCAGATTCCATTAAACAAGACCAACAATGGTGGTCAATGCTTTACACTGAGGTAAAGACTTGAATGATTGCAAATGTTTGGAAATAGAGATCTTTTAAACGGGCACAGCTGTAGCGGAGGTCAAGATTAAACATTAAAGAAGATTATAAAGTACCACATTGACGCGTATTGTGCGACCTGAAAAGGACATTAAGTGACGGGTTGCAGTGGTTTTTCTCACATCCCGAGCGGGCAGATGAAGGTGGGCCAGAGTCCTCCGGGTGGTTGTGCTATGTTTGGCTTCATCTGCGTGTCGCTCATTACTTCGGGGATCACAACTATCCTCACCTCGTTAGTTAGGCTGCCATGAAAACAGCCCATTTCCAGGGAGGGCTACTAGTAAGTCGAGGTGAGGTTCTTGTCCAGTATGTTTTGTCTGACCCCAACTAACATGTCTGATCAGTATGTTTTGCCTGACCCTGACTAACATGTCTGATGAGTATGTTTTGCCTGACCCTGACTAACATGTCTGATCAGTATGTTTTGCCTGACCCTGACTAACATGTCTGATGAGTATGTTTTGCCTGACCCTGACTAACATGTCTGATCAGTATGTTTTGCCTGACCCTGACTAACATGTCTGATGAGTATGTTTTGCCTGACCCTGACTAACATGTCTGATCAGTATGTTTTGCCTGACCCTGACTAACATGTCTGATGAGTATGTTTTGCCTGACCCTGACTAATATGTCTGATCAGTATGTTTTGCCTGACCCTGACTAACATGTCTGATCAGTATGTTTTGCCTGACCCTGACTAACATGTCTGATCAGTATGTTTTGCCTGACCCTGACTAACATGTCTGATCAGTATGTGTTGCCTGACCCTGACTAACATGTCTGATGAGTATGTTTTGTCTGACCCCAACTAACATGTCTGATCAGTATGTTTTGCCTGACCCTGACTAACATGTCTGATGAGTATGTTTTGCCTGACCCTGACTAACATGTCTGATCAGTATGTTTTGCCTGACCCTGACTAACATGTCTGATCAGTATGTGTTGCCTGACCCTGACTAACATGTCTGATGAGTATGTTTTGCCTGACCCTGACTAACATGTCTGATGAGTATGTTTTGCCTGACCCTGACTAACATGTCTGATGAGTATGTTTTGCCTGACCCTGACTAACATGTCTGATGAGTATGTTTTGTCTGACCCCAACTAACATGTCTGATCAGTATGTTTTGCCTGACCCTGACTAACATGTCTGATGAGTATGTTTTGCCTGACCCTGACTAACATGTCTGATCAGTATGTTTTGCCTGACCCTGACTAACATGTCTGATCAGTATGTGTTGCCTGACCCTGACTAACATGTCTGATGAGTATGTTTTGCCTGACCCTGACTAACATGTCTGATGAGTATGTTTTGCCTGACCCTGACTAACATGTCTGATGAGTATGTTTTGCCTGACCCTGACTAACATGTCTGATCAGTATGTTTTGCCTGACCCTGACTAACATGTCTGATGAGTATGTTTTGCCTGACCAGACGTTAGAAAAATGGTCAAATAAGCAAGTCTATAAAGATATCGGGGCACATAGACCACTTATGAAATCACACAAAAAAGGGTGAAGGTCTTGGTTTGGTAAAATATATGAGACATAGAAGATTACTATCTAAACTACTGGAAGGCTCAATTCAGGGGAAAATAAGATGTCCAAGAAACACATTCATCAACATCTGGGTGCAGATTTCTATTGAGCTGAAGAGATCTGTCAAGAACAGAGGACAGTGACATAACATGATCAGATGACTTCAACACCAGTCTCCTGATCGACTAATAGAGGACAGTGACGTGACATGGTCAGATGACTTAACTTAATGGCTTTATGCTGGTTTAGAAGACTCTACAGAGTCTGTATACAACCAGTTTCTTGAAGAGATGTTATACCGATGTGCGAATCCATTTTAATAGACTCAAACACTAGAGCTAATTAAACCCGCAGCCAGTTAGGCGCAATCTATAGCTGCTCTTAACAAATCACTTGGGAAAAGGTAGAAAATAACTTGAATTTTGTCTGTACAGCTGCCATTAGGCCTACTCTTTAAGATTTCCAGCTGCCAAGGAATTATTAGTGCACTCAAAACTGAACACACGAGTCCGATCTCACTACCCAGAGATCAGGGGTCCGATCTCACTACCCAGAGATCAGGGGTCCGATCTCACTACCCAGAGATCAGATGTCCGATCTCACTACCCAGAGATCAGGGGTCCGATCTCACTACCCAGAGATCAGTGGTCCGATCTCACTACCCAGAGATCAGGGATCCGATCTCACTACCCAGAGATCAGGGATCCGATCTCACTACCCAGAGATCAGGGATCCGATCTCACTACCCAGAGATCAGGGGTACGATCTCCCTACCCAGAAATCAGGGGTACGATCTCACTACCCAGAGATCAGGGGTCCGATCTCACTACCCAGAGATCAGGGGTCCGATCTCACTACCCAGAGATCAGGGATATGATCTCACTACCCAGAGATCAGGGATCCGATCTCACTACACAGAGATCAGGGATCCGATCTCACTACCCAGAGATCAGGGATCCGATCTCACTACCCAGAGATCAGGGGTCCGATCTCACTACCCAGAGATCTGGGGTCCAATCTCACTACCAAGAGATCAGGGGAATTTTTACCAAAAGATCCATGTTTAAAAAAACCAGGTCTTCACCATGATTTGAACACCGCGACATCTAGCACCAAAGGAGGGCACCTTACCTCGAGACCACTTAGACCCCTCTCTGGACTGACTAACTTAGTGATAATCTTTGAAAAGATAAGTCATTCTATTTCTGGTATTTAAACAAATATTTCTGGAATACTTTTGAAGCAACTAGATTACATATTAAAATAACTGATTTTCTCTACACAAATCTCACATTTATCAGTCAGTATTATTTCATTCTGATGAAATACAGAATTGTGCTATCAGATGATTTCTTCCCTGTTCACAGATGCCCTGGCCGTAGTCACGGCACTAAAAAGCCATAAAAATACTGAACTTAATGATTTAAGAGCAGTACTCTGTCAACTATGCCAGCAGTCCGCACCAAAAAGAGTAGTGGTACAGTGGGTTCCACCCCACTGTAACATCCAAGGCAACGAGGAGGCAGACAGACTGGCAAAAGAAGGTGCAAGACTACCACAACCAGATTCTAGTGTGACCTACGAAGAGTCCAAAAGGCTTATTAGGGCCAGATACGTGGCCAAATCGGAAACAGAACATACTGGCTACACAAAAAACGATGCCTATTACCAGTTGGACAGAAGAGAGCAGGTCGTGGTCTTCAGACTCCGCACAGGCCACAACAGACTGAGGTACCACCTATTCAATAAACTGAAGCTAGGTGGCACTGACGAATGCACTTGTGGTACCGGGAAAATGACCACTGAACATTTGTTGCAAAACAGCCCGACATACGAGGACTAGAGAAAGCACATGTGGCCATCACCAGTGGCAACACTAGACAAGCTCTATGGCAGTGTCAACAGCCTCAGGATGACCGCTGCTTATTTCGAAAACATACAGGTTGACGTTTAACAGCGTACGAAGAAGAAGATGATGATTACTTCACCCTCCTCTTCCACTCACTTCCTCGTTAAGGGGATGGCGTGGTCTAGTGGATAAGTGACACAGCTCATAATCCGAAGGTGTTGGGGTCGCTCCCCAATCACAGCACCGGCCATTACCCTGAAGAAGCAAACCGTTATAAAATGCAGGAGGAAGCAGACCCTTACATAAAATGCATGCTGAAGTCAGATGCACTGGGTCGACAGGTGTAAAATAAAAACATAGTGCAACAAACACCGGCTCGGGGATGAGAGAAATATGGCGAACGCAAAAAAAGACCAAAAAACTCCCTCATTAGCACACCTGTTCACTGTCTCACCTGAATTCCTGTCAATGCTGTGTGCCCATGTTTCCTAGACCTGGACTCCAGAGCTAACAATAATGGGTGCAAACAGATCTCCCTTAGTTCCCAAGCTTCTATTTTATTCAGCTTATCGCCATCCGAGAGAATATCTGAAAAGTTAAATCATCGTTCAATCAGTTTAACTGGCACATTATCTCAAATGTTAAATTATTGTACAATCAGTTTATCTGACATAATATCTGAAATGTTAAATCCTTGTACAATCAATTTATCTGAGAGAATTTCTGAAATTTGTAATCATCGTACAATCAATTTATCTGAGAGAATATCTTAAATGTTATTTCATTGTAAAATCTGAGACAGTTAGTGTACAAGACTCCTGCATAATAAGCTAAGAGAACACCGTAACTAAGGAAACAGGAAGTGTGAGGCTACTTAATCCTTTACATAAAGATGGCTTTAGTACATGTGATATTGTAAAATGATACATTCCTTGAAAGCATTTGGAATGTACCGTTATGAAATAAGTGAAAATAGAGAGAGGTAACAGCAGATCTTGATTCATGAGCTATAAGTTAGGTCCTCACATTTGGAAAGGGTCACTTGATGGCTCAGTTGTTACACAGCCTTCATTTGTCAAAAGGCCTTTATACCTTCCCACAGCTTAGGGCCTCGCACTCTGAAGAGGTCAGTAAGTGGCCTTTTTGCCAAGCTCAGTTGTTACACAACATTCATTTACCAAAGAGAACTTTTATAGCTTCACATATTAGGACTTCAGACTGATGCAGCCTCTTGGTGGCATTCCTACCAAGCTTAGGGCCTCTCCATATTACCCTTTGGTAAAAGGCACTACAATGCTTGTGCTTTGTTGCAATAAAAAGACATGTTTGTGGATTATTTATGTGGAGACCAAGTGGCACCATAAAGAGAAGCAAGCCAAGATAGACACTTTGCAGGACAGTCATTAGATAAGTCACCATGATAGATCTCAACAATTTACAGGAGCTACAACAATTGACAGCAGACTTATCTACCTGGATCGAATTGCCCAAGTGGTCCGCCCGGGTCTTTGTGTATGAGAAGGACAAGAATAGTACCACTGCCTCACAGAGCATGTTGTAAGAGGAGACTAACTGTGTGACATAGCATAATACCAGCCATGGTTAGGTGGTTTGTTTAGAGAAGCATAGATGGCGCCTAGGCTGTGAGTCTAATTTGCTCTAGTGTTTGAGTCAATTAAGATGGACTCGCACATCGGTTAATTATCCTTCATAAGTGCTTGTCCCAACGCAGCAGAGTATTAAACTGCTCGAGCCTAGACAGCTAAACAGGAAACCCTTCTCCCGGCTACATCCAGCTCATACCAGATCTGGGATCTGCACAGGGGCATCTGCCTCTGTAAAAGTACAGGTCGACTAAGAACTAAGTTTATAAATTAGACCAAATGAACACCACAAACAGATACTAGTATGACGTACGAAGAGTCAAAACGGCTTATCAAAGCCAGATACATGACCAAATGGGAAACCGAACATACTGGTTACACCAAAAACGATGCCTATTACCAGTTGAACCGAAGAGAGCAGGTCGTTGTCTTCAGACTTCGCACTGGCCACAATAGACTGAGGTACCACCTATTCAACAAATTGAAGATAGGTGGTTCCGACGAATGCCCGTGCGGTACTGGTAAAATGACCGCTGAACATCTGCTGCAGAACTGCCCGACATACGAGGATCAGAGAGAGCAGATGTGGCCATCACCAGTGGAACTGCAAGACAAGCTCTATGGCAGTGGCGACAGCCTCAGGATGACCGCAGCTTTTTTCGACAAAAAATGGTTACTGTCTGACTGCGTACGAAGAAGAAGAAGACCAAATGAACATTCTGTTCTGAGAGCTTCGCGAAAAGCTTGTAACTTTGTTACAATATTTATATAAATGCTATCTTGTCCTACAGGTGGCATTCCCTAATCTGAAATTGAATGTTACAAATGATACATCTCTCAATCATATATCAAAGTACTTGTGTGTGCCGCCTTGAGGTAGTGGTTTCTGTAGTAATTCCTTTTACATGATGAAGTTGCTTGCCACATGACTTCAAGGAAAATGGTAATTCTAACAGACTCCAGGTGTGTACTCCAAGCCATCTCAAGCCCCAAACAAGATAAACTCTCACATGAAATAAAATATTACATTGGACTGCTGTCACAAAAAACAGATCTAGTCCTACAGTAGATTCTGGCCCACCGTGGGATTCTTCGAAACAAGAAAGCAGATGAGCTCGCAAAAGTCGGAAGTAGCAGCATGCAAACTCGTCATCCAGAAAGCTTTTAAGAAGCAAAGACACCCATCAAACAATCCATGAGGACGGAATGGAGAGACCAGCATAAACAATACAAGGCAAAAAATTACAGCATAGACAATCTTGGCAGAGATGGGCGGGCAAAGATCTTCAGATTCAGAACAGGGCATTGCGGTCTCAGGAACCACCTCCACAGAATGGGTCTCAGGAACCACCTCCACAGAATGGGTCTCAGGAACCACCTCCACAGAATGGGTCTCAGGAACCACCTCCACAGAATGGGTCTCAGGAACCACCTCCACAGAATGGGTCTCAGGAACCACCTCCACAGAATGGGCCTCAGGAACCACCTCCACAGAATGGGCCTCAGGAACCACCTCCCCAGAATGGGTCTCAGGAACCACCTCCACAGAATAGGCCTCAGGAACCACCTCCACAGAATTGGCCTCAGGAACCACCTCCACAGAATGGGCCTCAGGAACCACCTCCACAGAATGGGCCTCAGGAGCCACCTCCACGGAATGGGTCTCAGACAACTCCTTATGAGATTGTGGAGCACCCCAGCAAACACCAGGACATATCCTGCAAGACTGCCCCACTTATACAGACCAACGAGAGGCAGGCTGTTGCTTGAAAAGCAGTGGGAGACCGGCGAGGACTTGAAACACATCCTCCTATGTAAACCTCACGGAGTTAGAAGCATTGCATCAGTTGATCGAAGAAAAAGAGCTAGTCACATGAATAACTCTATTAGACACTTTTTATATGCTTAACAGGTTACAGTTGTCCTATTCTTTCCTCCCGGATATACATGTGATTGGACATTTCAATAACAGACAGAACCACGTCGATTAAACTAGAACAGTATTCATCAAGTTAGCATACTTACCAATGGCTGTATTTGCTGTGTGTTTTATGCTAGCAAACTTTGGAGTGATGATGTCCCTGGCTAGCTGACGCAGTATATCCTCCATCTTGGCGTTGGAGTTGGACGACATCCTCTTTATGCACTGTCAAGACAAAAGCTAGGTATTTCTCTAACAGCTTGAGAGCACACTGACACAAATCTATAACAAATGTAGACTACTCTCCTTCTGTCTCTCAACCCTTTTGAGGCAGTTCTAAAAACACAAAACAGTGCAGTAGTTACTAACCTGTCAGATGGAGAACGGAGAATAGCCGTAACAGATTATTTACAAGTACACAACTCACTGCTATTTATAGAAATAACAGAACTGATTTGTCAACAAAACTACACACGGCAATAATGCATTATGCAAATATCATGAGATTGAATGTGGAACAGCTTGCATCGCTACTTGACCTGGTCAGCTGCCACAAATGACCAGATTAAATCGCTCCAGTTAGTCTATTGGTTCAGACTGACAAATCAATCAAACAAAATTGATTATCAAACGGTGAACCAACTTTCATTAAAACAGTGGACCAACTAAACAAAGCAAGCAACCACAAATAAAACTATTATTTAATATATTAATAATGTATCTTTAAGTTGCAGGAGTGTTACCGGAGCCTGAAAGGGAAACAATGAATAGTAACACTAAACTGTCAGACATGTCATAACAGATGACTTAGAAAGGTTGTGTATGGGCCTGGCTACCGCATCCTGTAGAAACTTTGAGCCAAAAAAACTTCAATAGATATGGACAGATCAATATTTCATGGCTTGCATGTATTTGTTAAAGATCTATTGATTGATTGATATTTAACCCTACCAGACCGCTGTCCCCATTTTTCGGTAATTTCCTTAACTGCCACTAAACCGCTGGACCTAATTTTCGGTAATTTGGATAGTACGTCATAAAATGTGTCAGAATCTAAAAAAAACGAACCAATCGTGGTCAATCCTCGTGATTAGTCATTGCAAATGGCTGCCCCCATGTTTGAATTGATTTTGTGGGGTTTAACGTGAACAAATTCGGAAAATTGACAATGAAACGAACGGCTGATGAACCAAGCACTTCAACAGGAAAGCAAAGTAAGTCTAGGCTTATGACAGTCCAACAGGTGATCAATAATTTGGTTGATTCAGACTCTGTTCAAGTGAAACAGACAGAGAGAGCTCGATGGATGAGATGAAGGCTTTTATTGGACTGAGGATCTATATGAAATACTCATGTATAAAGCCCAGCTATCACGATTATTGGACAAATGAGGGTCCCGGATTTCGAAATGTTTTATGACTCGAGACAGATTCTTTGCCTTTTGCTGGGTGGATTGGCACACAAAGGTGGAATATTGACGCTAGATGAAAGGTAATCCTATTTTCTACAATGTCTCCAAGTTACATCTTATTCTAACCACTTGTTTGCATGTAACTAACATTTTTCTATATCATGTTGGTTTTTTCTCTTTAATGCTCTGGAACCCAGGAATGGGGGACAGTTGGGTTCAGGGCCTTAGGTCTGGTAGGGTTAAGTCCTGAAACAGAGAGAAAAAAAAAAACAACAAGTTAGTTCCTTGGAAGAAAATAGTTGCCCATCGCAAGCAAATATGGCAATAGCATAAGACATGTATTCAGATAAGACACACATGACTGTACAGTCCGATCCGAGCATGAGAAACTCTACCACACGTAGGGCACACGTGGACAGCGTTAGTAATTGCGCCATCTTGCATTCTGTCCTTTCATGCAGCTTCCTTTTTTCCTTGCCTCAGTAATGTTTCTCCTCTCAGTGATGTGAGCAGCATGTGTGATGGCAGTGCACCAGGCTGAGGAGTTCGGAGCAAGCAGTTCCCAGGAGGCAACATCAATAGATAAATTGTTCAAAGAAACTTTAAGAGAGTCTTTGTTTGATTTATTCTGTCCGAAGAGAGCAGGTCGTTGTCTTCAGACTTCGCACTGGCCACAATAGACTAAGGTACCACCTATTCAACAAATTAAAGATAGGTGGTACCGACGAATGCCCGTGCGGTACCGGTAAAATGACCGCTGAACATCTGCTGCAGAACTGCCCGACATATGAGGATCAGAGAGAGCAGATGTGGCCATCACCAGTGGAACTGCAAGACAAGCTCTATGGCAGTGTCGACAGCCTCAGGATGACCGCCGCTTTTTTCGAAAAAATAATGGTTACTGTCTGACTGCGTACGAAGAAGAAGAAGATTTATTCTGTCCCCCTAATGAAAAGCAGCCCTCGTCTTGGCAATCCTGTTGTGGAGTCGATATTCACTTATCTGGTGAGGGTACTACCAAGGTAGGTAAAGCTATCAACTGCTTGTAGATTTTGGCCCTGTACAGTGATGCTTGGGTCATGGTAGGCTTCCAAGGGAGCAGACAGAAACATCACCCTTGTTTTCTCCTAAAATATTGCAGAATTGGATAAAGTGTAGTTCAGTTCAAGTGCCGTCTCTGCACCGAAGGTCGGCTGCAATGGATCTCCAATGTACTATATCTCTCGCTGTAATGGTGCAATATGACAGGCTTTTTCCAGTCCATCTCCCGATGTTATACACCCACTTAAAACAGTGTCTGCCTGTTGAATGACTGCCTTTCACCCTATGCTCTAGTATGGTCTTCAACAAGGAGGTATGTCTTATTATATGACTAAAATAACGTAACTAACCCTGATTTCAGTCAATAATTCTCCTTACACCCCTAACTTTTTCAATACCTCCACATCTGTTATCTTCTATTTCCAAGAAATGCGACCCAATCTTTTATATACCCATAAATCCAAAAGATTCAATACTCTTTTCCAACTTGTTATTCGGTGTCAATGTTTCTGCATGGCACAATTCTCATTTTCAAATTATGATTTATTTGTTACTGAATACCCTTTTGGCAATACCTATTCTCTTTCTGATTTATGTTTTACAGCTGCCTCCTTCCGTTATTATATGACCTAGATAGGAGAAACTCTGTACCATCCAGTAGTTGATCTTTTATTTGTATCTGACAGACATGGTTTCTTGTAATTTTTCCGAAGTATCATCTTTGTTTTCTTTATGTTTAAGTATTTGAGACAACATTAATATGGATTTTCAGCTATATTCCTTGCTGACTTGTCTTCCCTAACTCAAAACACAGACGGGAACGGCATGGGTTACTGGTTAAGTGACACGGCTCACAACCCAAAGGAGCTGGGTTCGCTCCTCACCACAGCAGTGCAGTTACCCCGGGGAGGCAAACCCTTAGAAAATGCAAGAGGAAGCAGACCCTTACATAAAATGCATGCCGAAGTCGGATGCACTGGACCGAAAGGCGCAAAAATAAACATAGTGCAACTCACACCGCCTTGGGGAATAAAGAAATAAGGCGAACACAAAAAAAACGAAACAAAAAATAAACAAACAAACAAACCAGCCCCAGCAGGTATGCAGAAGCCTTTTTGTTTTATATACTTGCAATTGAGTGTGCAGACAAACAGGTTATTGGCCTGTTATATCTTTGCATGATGAAGAGGCTGCCTCCTTTATGCTTTCATGTGGGTCCTTATTGTGTCAGAATTTCATTATCTTTAGAATCTTTGCCTGCATAGTGGTCTAGATTTTTATTTTCAACTGTCAAGGGTTCTTTTATGTGCAAAGTGTGTACACAGGACCTTCGAGTTTATCATCCATCTTCGGTAGGACTAGGTGTCGATCCCCCCTCCCTTGAGATCAGTCGACACTTGAAATTTTAAGAATTCTAATACCATTTGTCCATTGCTTCTGTTTGTTTCTTCAGAGACGAGCACTTTACCAAAGCAGATTTTATGTTGTTGTTTAATGCTTCTGTTTGTTTCTTCAGAGACGAGCACTTTACCAAAGCAGATTTTATGTTGTTGTTTAATGCTTCTGTTTGTTTCTTCAGAGACGAGCACTTTACCAAAGCAGATTTTATGTTGTTGTTTAATGCTTCTGTTTGTTTCTTCAGAGACGAGCACTTTACCAAAGCAGATTTTATGTTGTTGTTTAATGCTTCTGTTTGTTTCTTCAGAGACGAGCACTTTACCAAAGCAGATTTTATGTTGTTGTTTAATGCTTCTGTTTGTTTCTTCAGAGACGAGCACTTTACCAAAGCAGATTTTATGTTGTTGTTTAATGCTTCTGTTTGTTTCTTCAGAGACGAGCACTTTACCAAAGCAGATTTTATGTTGTTGTTTAATGCTTCTGTTTGTTTCTTCAGAGGCGAGCACTTTACTGTTGTTGTTTAATGCCTACAATGAGTAAGTTCACTCTTTTGAACGCCCTGAAAAGGACGTTTAGTGGCGGGTTGTAGTAGATTTCCTCGTATCCTGAGCATGCTGATGAAGGTGGACTGCGTTGATCCAGGCGGTTGTGCTATACGTGGCTTCATCTAATATGGGGATCACATCTTGTTAGCTAGGCTGCCTTAAAAACTGCCTGTTTCCAGGGAACGCTAAATGGAGGAGAGATTGTGGTCTGGATTAGTGTATTGTGCCTGACACGACATCCTGGTCAGTATGTTGTGTCTGGCTGAACTAGTGTCTCAGTTCTCCATGCAGACATTACAGATGAATAATAAAACACAGCAAGTGCTTACTGTTCTTGCATTCAGATGTTTTTCAATTATCTATTTTTCTGCCCAATTTTCATTATAAATTGCTTTATCTGTACTCAAACTCCAGACCTTGCTTTATTCCTCAACATATACTTGCCAAGTCTTCTTGTCATCTGCTAGCATCCCCCCCCCCCCCAAATCTATCCTTGTATTTTGTGCAGGCAACCATTGATAAAAAGTCTGTACCTTTTTCATAAGTAATTGTGTTGTTACCCCACGTTTCAGAGCCATATAATAGAACGGATTTATGTTGGAAATTATTATTTTGGTGGTGGTTCAATTTCTTTTGACTTCCATAGATTTCTCAATGCAATGAAAGCTCTTCTCGTCTTCTGTATTCTTAACTGAACATCGTTTTTGTACCTCCTACTATATTTATATTGCTGCCAAGAAAAAACTCCACATTCTGAAGGTGGGTGGCGCACAGCTCAATTCTATCGTTATTAATTGCATTTATTTTCAAAATCTGTGTTTTGTCTACGTGTATTTTTAGCCTCAATTGTAGTGACCTTTCTTTGAGTACACATATCTTATTTTGCATCTGGCTGTGGGTATGGGACAGAAGAGCCGAATCATCGGCAAAGTTGAGATTGTCAAATTGTCTCTTTACTGTCTCATTTAATGCTGTTGTTGCTTGACGATAATGTTGACTTCATAATCCAGTCAATGGCCAGTAGGAAGAGTAATGGCGAAGGTTATTAAGTAATTTAAAAAGTGAAATTGTTTTAATCCTATCTGATTTCCTTTCATGCTGCACTCAAATGAATTATGTTTCTTAGAAATGACCACCATTTCTTTCTATTTAATACAGGAGCCTTTATTTTTACTTTAGACACATGCCTATACACACTAGATTGGTTACCAAGGCAAATAGAATAAGGCTAGTATTTTCTTCCTTGCATGTCATAAGAGGTCACTAAAGAAGGTTGTGCATGGGGTGGCAACCTCAACATGTAAAAACCATTGCTATAAAACCGCACTGCAAATGAATGGTTAATGTACTACCACAGCTTGCATGAGGTGGGAATGCCAGTTCCCTTCCTCGTTTTTTTCTTCTCATCTGTGTAGGTAAGGCAGCAATATGGAAATGACCCCTTTAAAGCTGGGTCAACTGGAGCTTACAGGTGGCGAGACTTGGCCTCAACTCCATACCTCTGTTTGCTTTTTTAACTTTATCGTGAAAAGCAAGAGTTCTACCACTATATTTAGAATATTGTAATGTAATACTAATATATAGTATAAATAATAATATTTACAATATAATTAAATATCATATTAAATAATATATATATATATATTATTATTTAGTATATAGTTAAGTAATCAGACGTTCCCTTCCTACTCTATTCAAACACTAAGTGAACGTAAGACCATCGACTCTTTCCTTTATATTTGAGTAACTTAATTATTATAATACTTGCTCCGTCTTGTCAGAACCGTTGTAATGAAGCAGTAACTGAGTAATCAGTAAGTAAACACTACTGTCTTACTTATGTCTTATTTATTAATTTATTATTATTTTTTGAAAAATATTAATTTAACTCACCGTGACCCGTTTTATTTGTTTGAAACCGAATTAATAATTCAAGCCACTATAAAAATAAATTTGAATCGACAAATGATGTATACTTCCTACCTACTAAATCGACTCATAATACACGGAGAAACTACCAGAAAAATGTTGATGGGATGTTAATGTTCCTGTCGTCAATAATAGCCACCATCTTGCAACGCACACAGGAAGTTTAGAATTGTCAAGACAATATTCCGAAACAAACGAATATTACGGAAAGAGAAAATTACCAAATGTGATGGCACTCTAGAACTCTGCAGCGATTTTCGGGTATCCTCTTCAAAAACCTGTAATTGGGGACTTGAATTCCAAAGATTTTTTTCTGGAATCGCATCACCACGACTCACCGTCATTATCATATTCGTTCCCCGCGGAATATAAAGCTACAGCTTTATATGTACATATATATATATATATATATATATATATATATATATATATATATATATATATATATCTTCTAAACCAGTATAAAAACGTTAAGTTCAGTTAAATTAAGCTGTTGATCTTCATAGTTTTGAAATTGAGTGGTCTTCTTCGTTCTGTATATACAGCTCCAGCTTATGTCATCTGATTTTCTACTATTATTTCTACCGTTTGCTTTCATCACTTCAGCAATTTTCCTCTTTTGTTAGGATTTGTGCGAGAATAATAATCCTTCACTTCGTTGTAGTTATTTTTTCTGTTTGTGAGGTTTGTTGGTCTTATCTCAGTGGTTGCTGCTGTTGTCCAAAGATACACGGGTTCAGTCTTTCACTCATGACGGATTTTTTGCAGGTAGCAGATTGCAGTGACTCTTCTTAATTCCAAAGACATACTGGAGAAGGTCGTCCTGTATCTTCCTCACTGTTAGTTGCCCATCATAAGCGAAGATGACAACGTCTGACATGTGTATTCAGATGTAACCACATATGACTGCACAGTTCGATCTGATCGTGACAAACTTTATCGCACATATGGCACACGTGAACAGCATTTGTAATTGGGCCGTCTTACATTCTTTCCTTTCGTGCAGCTCGCTTTTTCTGCGTCTCCGTAATGGTTCTCTGCTCAACGGTGCAAGCACCATGTGTGCTGGCTGTCCGTCAGGCTGAGCGGTTCGGAGCAAGCAGCTCACAGGCAGCAACATCAATGGGGAAACTATTCAAAGAAACTTGTCAGTGTCTTTGTATCGTTTCTTTTGTTCTCTCCTCCTCTCCCCTCCCCTCCTTTTCTTTAACCCCCCCCCCCCCCCCCCCACAACCTCTTGCAAGCGCTGTCCTTAGCTCACCGTACAACAGTTGTTTAAGGATGCACTCATCTGACATGCGAACAACATGCCCTGTCTATCTAATCTGGGTTCTCTGCAGCAGCGTATGGATGCCAGAGAGTCTAGCCCTGCTGACTTGAGAGTTTGGCACTCTATCCTGTCAACCAATCCCGAGCAGTCTGCGGGGACAGTTTCCATGGAAATGATTAAGTTTCCTGACATGCCTGCTATAGAATGACCATGTATCGCATGCGTAGAGAAGGGTGGTTAGCACAACCACACGATACACACTAATGTTGGTGACAATATGTATTCCTTGCCGGTCTCAAACGTTATCTCGTAGTCTTCCGGAAGGAGCACTCGCCTTGGAAATCTTGTTGTGAAATTGAGTCAATATCCCCAAGATACCACCATTTTCCACATGTACAAGCACAAGGGCAATCGTCAATCCTCACTGTAGTACAATACAAGGTCTTCAGTAACCTCATAATGTCAATCCCAGTCTCATTTGTCAGGTTGTAGGTTAGCGTCGGGAACATGAGATGGTGGTCTGGGTCATTATGTTGCCCTGATCTTCTAGCACGCTGAAAGACTGTGCTTTCTTTGACTGTCCTCTAGACAGGGCTGTCAATCATCAATCAATCAAACCCGTTTGGTTCCCTGCGGAGCCAAGTTCTCCTGTCTTGAGCCAATCGTTCCAGCTTCATCCATGTCTTCGCTGTTTCCTTTATGTGTGTCTCAAGCTTTCTTTGCCGTGTGTATTTTGATTTGTCTCGACATCTCGCGCTTTCGGGGTTCCTGAATATAGATTGTTTTGTAATACTGTCAACTGGTTTCCTTAATGAGCGTCCTATCCAACGGAAAATATCGGCTCCTCGAGTTATGTTCCCCTTCTTCTTCTTCTTCTTCTTCTTCTTCTTCTTCTTCTTCTTCTTCTTCTTCTTCTTCTTCTTCTTCTTCTTCTTCTTCTTCTTCTTCTTCGTTCTTAATCTCTCACTTCAAGTATTGAAAAGGACTTTGCAAGTAGCAGGATGTTGTCCGGTAAACGGAATGCGTTGTGTCGTAGTTTACAGCTTGACTGCGATATTTGCACCTTTCGGTCTAACACATCTGACTTCAGCAGGAATTTTTTAGTACCGGGTTCGATCCCTCTTCAATCCCATCTCCTTAGCCCGTCTGCTATGTTGCAGCCTGTTATCCAGAATCACCTTGTGGAGATGAACAACGGGCTTGGCAGCTCTGGTTCGCTTACCCTGGTTATAAATGTGGTATCCCTCAAGTTATAAATGGTTTTGATCAGTGTGTTTCGCCTGATCCTAATGTTACACTCAGCTCCTCAATACCGTGTTGTCAAGCCTATTTTATTCAGTGTAGCATCTGCAGCTGGAGATGACCTCCAACGTTAAATTTGACATTGTGGGTATCATGTGCAACTTAATGTCGTCATGTGGTGTGTCCTCTGGATGTGGCACTTCATGTGGTTTATCTTTTTCATTTGTTCTTTGGATCCCCGTAAAAATAGTTCTTCGGTTGCTTATTTTTCTATCTATCTATCTATCTATCTATCTATCTATCTATCTATCTATCTATCTATCTATCTATCTATCTATCTATCTATCTATCTATCTATCTATCTATCTATCTATCTATCTATCTATCTATCTATCTATCTATATATATATCTATCTATCTATCTTTCTATCTATCTATCTATCTATCTATCTATCTATCTATCTATCTATCTATCTATCTATCTATCTATCTATCTATCTATCTATCTATCTATCTATCTATCTGTCTGTCTATCTGTCTGTCTATTTGTCTATCTATCTATCTATCTATCTATCTATCTATCTATCTATCTATCTATCTATCTATATCTAATCTATCTATCTATCTATCTATCTATCTATCCCCATTCCATATTTCTGCATATCGTAATATTTTTCTAAATATAAACTTGTCTTTCCATCTGGTAGTAGTCTATCTATATCTATTGTTAACTGCATGCGTCATATATATATTTATGTATCTGCTTGCACCTTTCTCTGTAACCTAACTTAACGTTTTTATACTTGTTAAGAAGACTCATCAGAGACTGTAGACAACCAGTCGCATCTGCATTTCCCTGCTCTAAAAGCTATGCACATCCAATCGATTCTTAAATGCATTAACTGTCTATGCTTCCACAACCTCCTGTGGTAATGCATTCCAAGCATTCACCACTCTCTGACTAAAATAATATTTTCCTAATATCCAATCTGGACCTTTCTTTAGTTAATTTGTATCTGTGCCCTTTTGTTCTCGTTGGTGGTTGTATTGTTAAAAACGTGTTATAGTCTAATTTAACCTTTCCTTTAATTATCTTATAAACCTGTATTAAGTCACCTCGAATTCTTCTCTTTTCTAGACACTGTAGGCCGTTTTTTCTGAGTCTTTCCTCATAACTATAATTCTTTAATCCCGCTATCAGTTTTGTGGCTCTTCTTTGTATCCTTTCCAGCATATGTATATCTCCTCTATGATAAGGACTCCACACCTGTACACAGTACTCTAATCTAGGTCTAACCAATGTTTTATACCGTTTCACAATCACCTCCTTACTCCTATGTTTAATATTTCTTGTTATCATACATGACATTGCATTTGTCTTATTCACTGCTACCTGGACTTGCTCATTCATTGTTCATGTATGATCTATTATAACCCATAGGTCCCTTTCCTTATCTATCATTCTAATATTGTTCTATCTAGCTTACTATCTATTTGTGTCTCCCTCCGACTATTTTTTAATTGTTTTAAATGTTTCTCTTTCTATCTGGCTTTATGAATCTCTCCCTCCGCCTGACCACACATATGTCTGTGTGTCGTACCAACTACTGGTACGCATGCAGCTTAGCCAGTACTGGAGTCACTAATTACACACATAGATAGATACGCATGCACATCATTTTGCGCGGTGTCTTATAGAAACATGAATTCGATATTATTAGGATTATTAGGATGTTTGTCACAACAACAGAAACAAACACACTTTAACAAGGCGGCATTGCAAGACCAGAAAAAGGGAGAGGTGGGGCAATAAGAAGACTGACCATATTCAATCTTTTGTTTTTCTCATTCTTCTTCTTGTCATAATAGGCAGAACGAATTAGATTTCTTTTTTTAAATCGTAAAACTGTAATCCCATTGATTGGATAGTCGACTTGAAAAGCTGTGCTTGGTAGATTGAGAACGTTCAGGGCTTGGTAGCGGGAGATTGAGAACGTTCAGGGCTTGGTAGCGGGAGATTGAGAACGTTCAGGTCTTGGTAGCGGGAGATTGAGAACGTTCATGTCTTGGTAGCGGGAGTTTGAGAACGTTCAGAGCTAGGTAGTGGGAGATTGAGAACGTTCAGGGCTAGGTAGTGGGACATTGAGAACGTTCAGGGCTTAGTAGCAAGAGATTGAGAACGTTCAAGGCTAGGTAGCGGGAGATTGAGAACGTTCAGGGCTTAGTAGCGGGAGATTGAAAATGTTCAGGACTTGGAAGAGGGAGATTGAGAACGAACGCAGAAGGAGAAGAAGAGACTGGGGATTCCGACATGTTCATCAATGCTGTCACCATGTCGTGTGCTGGCTAGGTTTGTTTATTTCACTCCACGACAGATAAAACAACAACATACGCTGTACCACCACCGGGGGAGGGGGGGGGGGGGGATTTGATCCGGTGCCATTATTGTCAGCAGGCGGGCTTCGAAACCATTCAGAGACGAGAGCGAGTTATCCACCAACCCACTGTTATACCTATATTAAATACGGAGCTTTGTTTCTAATCTAGAGCTTTGTTTCTAATCTACTTTGTTTCTAATCTAGATCGTTGTTGTAATCTAGAGCTTTGTTTCTAATCTAGAGTTTTGTTTCTAATCTACTTTGTTTCCAATCTAGAGCTGTGTTTCTAATCTAGAGCTTTGTTTCTAATTTAGAGCTTTATATCTAATCTAGAGCTTTGTTTCTATTCTATAGTTGTGTTTCAATTCTATAGTTTTGTTTCAAATCTAGAGCTTTGTATACAATCTACTTTGTTTCTAATCTAGAGCTTTGTTTCTAATCTAGTTTTTTATTCTAATCTAGAGTTTTGTTTATAATTTAGAGCTTTGTTTCTAATCTAGAGCTTTGTTTCTATTCTATAGTTTTATTTCTAATCTCGAGATTTGTATACAATCTACTTTGTTTCTAATCTAGAGCTTTGTTTCTAATCTAGTTTTTTTATTTTAATACAGAGTTTTGTTTATAATTTAGAGCTTTGTTTCTAATCTAGAGCTTTGTTTCTAATCTATTGCTTTGTTTCTAATCTAGAGTTTTGTTTAAATCTAGAGATTTGTTTCTAATCTACTTTATTTCTAATCTACTTTGTTTCCAATCTAGAGTTTTGTTTCTAATCTAGAGCTTTGTTTCTAATCTGGAGCTTTGTTTCTATTCTGAAGCTTTGTTTCTAATCTACTTTGTTTATAATCTACTTTGTTTCCAATCTACAGCTTTTGTTTCTAATCTAGAGCTTTGTTTCTAATCTACTTTGTTTCTAATCTAGTTCGTTGTTGTAATCTAGAGCTTTGTTTCTAATCTAGAATGTTGTTTCTAATCTACTTTGTTTCCAATCTAGAGCTTTGTTTCTAATCTAGAGCTTTGTTTCTAATCTAGAGCTTTGTTTCTATTCTATAGTTTTGATTCTAATCTATAGTTTTGTTTCTAATCTAGAGCTTTGTTTCTAATCTAGAGCTTTGTTTCTATTCTATAGTTTTGATTCTAATCTATAGTTTTGTTTCTAATCTAGAGCTTTGTATACAATCTACTTTGTTTCTAATCTAGAGCTTAGTTTCTAGTCTATAGCTTTGTTTCTAATCTAGATCTTTGTTTCGAATCTTTAGTTTTGTTTCTAATCTGGAACTTTGTTTCCATTCTGAAGCTTTATTTCTAATATACTTTGTTTCTAATCTACTTTTTTCCAATCTAGAGTTTTGTTTCTAATCTGGAGCTTTGTGTCTATTCTGGAGCTTTGTTTCTAATCTACTTTGTGTCTAATCTACTTTGTTTCCAATCTAGAGCTTTGTTTCTAATCTAGAGCTTTGTTTCTAATCTAGAGCTTTGTTTCAAACTCATTATTAGCTTACTCTACATTCAATAAGCGAGTATGTATGAGTGGCATGCTGTGTTAAAATGTATGTGGATATAATGAAGACTGGGACGTGTCACGTGACTAGAATAGATAACACGTAAGGAAGCCCTGTAGAAATTATGGGTGCGAAGAGAATTGATGAAGGAAATTGGAGTTTGGCAGTTAGATACTTCTGTCCTATCAAAAGACGGAACACTTTGCTGAAAACAATCCGGAGTCAAGGCCTCCAATCACATCATACAGGACTGTCAAGCATGCAGAGACGTATGAAGAAGAAGAAGAAGAAGAAGAAGAAGAAGAAGAAGAAGAGGAGGAGGAGGAAGAAGAAGAAGAAGAGGAGGAGGAGGAGGAAGAAGAAGAAGAAGAAGAAGTGGAAGAAGAAGAAGATGAAGAAGAAGAAGAAGAAGAAGAAGAAGAAGAAGAGGAGGAGGAGGAAGAAGAAGAAGAAGAAGAAGAAGAAGAAGAAGAAGAAAAAGAAGAAGTGGAAGAAGAAGAAGATGAAGAAGAAGAAGAAGAAGAAGAAGAAGAAGAAGAAGAAGAAGAAGAAGAAGAAGAAGAGGAGGAGGAGGAGGAAGAAGAAGAAGAAGAGGAGGAGGAGGAAGAAGAAGAAGAAGAAGAAGAAGAAGAAGAAGTGGAAGAAGAAGAAGAAGAAGAAGAAGAAGAAGAAGAAGAAGAAGAAGAAGAAGAAGAAGAAGAAGAAGAAGTGGAAGAAGAAGAAGATGAAGAAGAAGAAGAAGAAGAAGAAGAAGAAGAAGAAGAAGAAGAAGAAGAAGAAGAAGAAGAAGAAGAAGAAGAAGAAGAAGAAGAACAACAACAACAACAACAACAACAACAACAACAACAACAACAATAACAAGAAAAAGAAGAAAAAGAAGAAACAGGAAATGATGCGTGAGTGCTGACAGCAGAAAGACGTGTATTTGCAGGTAATGCCTAGGCTGAATATGTCTGACAGAGCAGGTAATGCCTAGACTGAATGTATCTGACAGATAACCGGGAAAAGGCAGCGACACGTGCGCTCATTTGAGACAGGAAATAATCGCTTCAAAGGATTTTTGGTGCGGATTCAGAACAAACCACCAGATCTAATAGTTAACTGCACTTGGATGCAATGGATACGCATATAAATCACTTGCAGATGTAGAAAAATGGTTCTTTATAAGAATGGTAACTATATCAAAGACGGGACCAAGACGCCGAGGAGGGCATGAGCTGCAGCGGTCAACGACCCATAGCTGACGTCAGGGCCATGTCATGCTAGCGTCAGGGCCAGCGAACCAGAGCTGCCAAGACCCTTCTACACCGTCACGCGGTGATCCTGGAAAACAGTCTGCAACAGCGCAGACTGACTAACGATAAGGTATCGAAGAGGGAATGCTAACCCGGTACTAAAAAAATGCTTGCTGAAGTCGGATGTGTTGGACCGAAAGGTGTATATATCGCAGTCAAGCTGTAAACTACGACACAACGTATTCCGTTCGCTGGACTACATTCTGCTACTTAGGCCCATGTCAGGATTTGGTAGTGGGATATTGAGAACGAACGAAGCTAAGCCAAGCCATATCAAAGACAGCTAAGAAAATAAACGACATGTTACATCACGCTTAACTGAACCTCTTTATACTGGTTTAGAAGACTACGCAGGGTCTGTATACAACCAGTTTCTTGGATGGTGGTTGATCGATGTGCGAGTCATATTAATAGACTCCCACACTAGAGCAAAGTAGACCCACAGCCTGTTAGGCGCCATCTATGCTGCTCTTAACTTAACTTAACTTAACGTCTGTATACTGGTTTAGAAGACCCTACAGAGTCTGTATTAAACCAGTTAACAAACCACCTAACCATGGCCGGGGTTATGCCATATCATACAGTTAGTAGCCTCTTACGACATGCTCTCTGTGGGCCAGTGGTGCTATTCTTGTCTTATAAATACACAAAGATCCCAATAGAGCACAGGAATATAACTGACGTCATTGCACTCAAGGCCGGCCAATGGGCGATAGGTCTCTTTTATGAAATTGCGAAAAGTGTGGATACTGATAATTCCTATAGCTCGCTGATAGTGCACACTTCTGCTCCATTCCCGCTGTTATTGAAAGATCATGTCTTAACGATAGTAAAATGAAGACCGGTATAATTAATTGAGTACGTCTGTCCAGTGCAGTGGTAGCGCATTCGCAGTTCACGGTAAAGGTTCAAATCCAGCGGGAATGTTCCAGCCGACTCAGCTGTAAACGGTTTAGTCTACTGAGGTCACTAACACTTCATCCCGACCAGAGACACAGCCATCCTGTAACGGAAAGAGACAGCAGACTTCCTGTAACAGAAAGAGACAGACGTCCTGTAAAGGGAAGAGACACAGACTTCCTGTAACAGAAAGATACATACTTCCTGTAACAGAAAGAGACAGGCTTCCTGTAACAGAAAGAGACAGGCTTCCTGTAACAGAAAGATACAGACTTCATGTAATAGAAAGAAACAGACTTCCTGTAACAGAAAGAGACAGACTTCCTGTAACAGAAATAGACAGACTTTCTGTAAAGGGAAGAGACACAGACTTCCTGTAACAGAAAGAGACAGACATGCTGTAACAGAAAGAGACAGACTTCCGGTAAAGGTAAGACACACGCTCCCTGTAAAAGGAAACACAAGATTCAAGAAAGGAAAAAGTCAGGCTTCCTGTGAGGACTCAGCTTCAGCTTAAACATAAACTACTCTCTGGAGTAAAAAGGTGAATGATGAAAGAAAATGTAAAAAAGAAAGAAAAATATAAACGTGTTCCCATAAGAAGCACTTCTGTCGGCCAGGAGGGAGTGTTAGGCACATCTTTTCATTATGTCTCATTTCAGTTCAGTTTAAGTGCCATTTCCGCATCAAAGGTGGACTGCAGTGGATCTCCAGTCTACTCGCCGTGCAATCTGACAGGCGTTTCCCATTCCATTCCCTGCTGATATCCACCCATAGCGTTACATGTCTCTTGGGCGATCGCCTTCTACCCTACCCTCTGGTATGGTCTTCGCCTTCTACCTTACCTCTAGTATGATCTTCGCCTTCTACCCTACCCTCTAGTATGGTCTTCGCCTTCTACCCTACTCTCTAGTATGGTCTTCGCCTTCTACCTTACCTCTGGTATGGTCTTCGCCTTTTACCTTACCTCTAGTATGATCTTCGCCTTCTACTCTACCCTCTAGTATGGTCTTCGCCTTCTACCCTACTCTCTAGTATGGTCTTCGCCTTCTACCTTACCTCTGGTATGGTCTTCGCCTTTTACCTTACCTCTAGTATGATCTTCGCCTTCTACTCTACCCTCTAGTATTGTCTTCGCCTTCTACCCTACCCTCTGGTATGGTCTTCGCCTTCTACCCTACCCTCTGGTATGGTCTTCGCCTTCTACCCTACCCTCTGGTATGGTCTTCGCCTTTTACCTTACCTCTGGTATGGTCTTCGCCTTCTACCTTACCTCTGGTATGGTCTTCGCCTTTTACCTTACCTCTAGTATGATCTTCGCCTTCTACCCTACCCTCTGGTATGGTCTTCGCCTTTTACCTTACCTCTAGTATGATCTTCGCCTTCTACCCTACCCTCTAGTATGGTCTTCGCCTTCTACCCTACTCTCTAGTATGGTCTTCGCCTTCTACCCTACCCTCTAGTATGGTCTTCGCCTTCTACCCTACCCTCTAGTATGGTCTTCGCCTTCTACCCTACCCTCTAGTATGGTCTTCGCCTTCTACATTACCTCTAGTATGGTCTTCGCCTTCTACCCTACCCTCTAGTATGGTCTTCGCCTTCTACCTTACCTCTAGTATGTTCTTCGCCTTCTACCCTACCCTCTAGTATGGTCTTCGCCTTCTACACTACCTCTAGTATGGTCTTCGCCTTCTACACTACCTCTAGTATGGTCTTCGCCTTCTACCTTACCTCTAGTATGGTCTTCGCCTTCTACATTACCTCTAGTATGGTCTTCGCCTTCTACATTACCTCTAGTATGGTCTTCGCCTTCTACATTACCCTCTAGTATAGTTTTCTCCTTCTGCCTTATTTCTAGTATGGTCTTCGCCTTGTACATTACCCTCTAGTATGGTCTTCGCCTTCTACCCTACCCTCTAGTATGGTGTTCAACAAGGAGGAGGTATGTCTCGTTCATCATGTAGCATGTCCTTTGTAGAACGTCGCTCCCATCACAGTCTGTCTGAAAGAAACTCGTTCCCTCGCCAAAACACCAGCCTCCGCCACTGTCATACTCGGGCATTCCTGGATATCTTGGTGCCATCCTCTTCTTGGTCTACCCGTTCCTCTTTTGCCCGGCACCATACCTTCCATCACTGTTCTCTCGAGACCGTTGTGTCTCTTGATGTGACCAAAGTATTTACATTTTCTAGACAAAATGGAATTGATAAACCAGTTCACCTCTATGCTCAACTCTTTCCGAATGTCTACATTTTTTTTTTCTCTGTCCAGGGTATTCTGAGGATCCTTCTGTAACATTTTGACAGCAATTAAAATAAAATGTCTCGTTATATGACCAAAATAACATAATCTTGATTTCAGTTATTAATTATCTCTTCCCTGCCCCCCCCCCCCCCCCCTTCGATGTTTTGAATACCTACACATGTTTTCTTCTCTTTCCACGAAATACGACATCATCTTTTATATGCACACATTTCGAAGGCTTCGATTTTTGTTTTTAACTTTTTTATTCGATCCCTACCGGACTGGAAAATGGGAAAAATGGCTCAAGAAAACTTTCATCGCTGAAAGTGACGAAAACCAGAACACGAACTCCTTAAGCTCTCTCTCTCGGCGGCATCAAAATGTTTCTCTAGCTTTGTCAAGTACCCATTTACAGCTGGATCGACTGTGAGGTGCGGTAATACTATGACAAAACCCACAACATGCCCGGTCTAAGCCACGACGTGATCTGTACCAGGTACGTTTTGATTGTAAGAAAAGTTCATATCCCCTAGACCACTCGCTTCCCCTCGCGTTTTTCTTTCTACGAGTATAGAAATGAGAAGGTGCAGATACCTCGCGTGATTGACCGACTTTCTCGCCAGTGACCTAGTTTGGGTTCTGGGTCGGGTAGAGGATGAAGTGGAGGGGAGATCGATCGCTGGATGGATAGATGGATGGAAGAGTTCGCCGTCCTGGTCTGTCGGCAGGCAGTCGAACGCCCGACCTTCACAGTCTTGTACCTCCCTCTCTGCCTTTGTCAGAGTCCGGAGCTATTTTTAGCACTGTGAACCCTATACACTGGAGCCCTCCTAGTGGTACGAAACCTCAGAGAAGCCGTCAGTCAGACTGTGAGGTCCCTCCATACATCGGGCTGGGCTGGGCTGGGCTGAGATTTCACTGCCTCGTACACCTGTCCACGATTTAACGGCATTAGGAATACCAGAACTGTACCGACTACTGTATATCTGTGTGTTTTATCTTCCCTCGCCTGGACCTGTGCTGCATCTGTGAAGAGAATAATTCGTCTAGCGAACAGTTAATGTTTGATTCAGGTAGGCTGTGTAACGTTGTCTTCGTGTTCAAATAAGTATTTAATTAACCTAAGACATCCTTATTGACTGTGGTTAAACGAGTTTGTGGGTAGAAACCAGGACTCTTCAGTGTATCTCTCCATTCCACCTTCTCTGTCTCTCTAACCACCCCCCCCCCCTTTTTCAATTGGCCCACTACAGAACATGAAGCCACAACAGAAACAACAGAAGGCTCCTTACGGGAAGCTTGCACCAACACACACTCGTAGTATGCATTTGCAGTGTAGTAGTTTTTTGTAATAATTTACATGATGAGTTGGCTAGAACCATGCACAACTATGTTTAGTCGTTTTATTTGACGTTCATCAGTCTGTATTGTGCCTAATCTGTTCTACATCCGAGGGGATCATCTCTTACGACATATTTTTGTTTAAAAATATTAGAGGACATTAATTACGTGCTTAGCCGATATTTCTCGACGTTCTGCCAGCCAGAAAAGTGCAAACATAAAGAAAACAACGAAGAAGAAATGATGTACAGCTGTACAGCTGTACTTGTGCCATTGCACTTCGTTGGGGGTAGGGGGGAGGTGGGGTGTTGGAGATTTATAGGGTCGAAGTTTGCCCTGGCGGACGTCGGCGACCATTGTGCAAGATAATGTTCCCTGTCATTTCACCCAAACATAATACTATAATAAATTCTCCGTGGTTCGATTGATGATATTATTCTGAACTCATCTGACACATTCATCGCACATTCATTTAGTACTGACGGCCATTGTCAAGTCAAGAGGGTTTTTTTAAATATACAATGATCAACAGGAACACAATTCAAGTGTTTTTGTTTTTTTCAACTCTAGAAATATAGTGTATACAATGAACAATAAATAGAAAGTCAAGTGTATTTTACACTCCGGAAATATATACAACGATAGTCAGAAAAGAAAGTTAAGTGTGTTTTGCACCATGTTAATATATGCAAGATAGTCGAAAAAGAAAGTCAAGTGTGTTTTGCACCATGTAAATATATGCAAGATAGTCGGAAAAGAAAGTCGAGTGTGTTTTACACCATGTAAATATATACAATAGTTAGAAAAGAAAGTCGAGTGTGTTTTGCACCATGTAAATATATACGATAGTCAGAAAATAAAGTCAAGTGTATATACGATAGTCAGAAAATAAAGTCAAGTGTGCTTTGCACCATGTAAATATATGCAAAATAGTCAGAAAAGAAAGTCAAGTGTGTTTTGCACCATGTAAATATATGCAAGATAGTCGGAAAAGAAAGTCGAGTGTGTTTTGCACCATGTAAATATATACGATAGTTAGAAAAGAAAGTCGAGTGTGTTTTGCACCATGTAAATATATATGATAGTCAGAAAATAAAGTCAAGTGTGCTTTGCACCATGTAAATATATGCAAAATAGTCGGAAAAGAAAGTCAAGTGTGTTTTGCACCATGTAAATATATACGATAGTCGGAAAAGAAAGTCAAGTGTGCTTTGAACTCTGGAAATACATACAATGAACAACAGAACAAAGAAATCAAACAATATAGACAACCTAGGTTTGAACCACGTACCTCCGCGTAACGAAACCCCCCCCCCCCCCACCCCCGCTCCCCTCAACAAAATGTTTCTTAAAATACAATCTAACACACAACTACACCCTTTTTGGTCTTTCCTCATAATTTATTTTGTTGTTCGTCCATCGTAACTAAGAAGGACCTCTTTGTCAACATTTTAATCCATTTGGGGCCCCGTCATATTTAGAACAAGGAAATAGGACCCCCTATCACTGACTGGGGTTGAAGAAGGTGTTTTTTTTCTTTTTCTTCGTTCATTCTCAATCTCCCGCTACCAAACCCTGAAAGGGCTTAAGTAGCATAATGTAGTCCAGAGAACGGAATGCGTTGTGTCGTTAGTTTACAGCTTGACTGCGATATTTGCAGCTTTCGGTCCAAGACATCCGACTTCAGCAAGCATTTTTTTAGTAACGGGTTAGCATTCCCTCTTCGATCCCTTCTCCTTAGCCAGTCTGCTCTGCTGCAGCCTGTTATCCAGGATCACCGCGTGGAGGTGTAGAAGGCAACAAATTATCATCATCTGCTATTGATGCAGCTACTTTCAGCCGTTAATGGACATAGTAAAGATCAAAATCTGTTCATAAACATAAACAAAACAAAGATAATGACCACCGATAAAACACAATGTCAGCATACATTTACAGTGGGTGGTGAGGAAATAGATCAGGTCACACATTTTGAATATCTGGGCTCCAGAATCGACAAAAATGGTGACTGCTCAAAGGAAATCAGAAGAAGACTAGCTATGGCAATGCAGAGACTGAACAGCCTGAAGAAATTATGGCAGGGCACCAACAAAACGATAAAAGTAAAAGTCTTGAGAGCCTGTGTTTTTCCTGTGGCAGCTTATGGCTGTGAAGCATGGACGATTACCAAAACTTCTAGACAAAGAATCGAATCCTTCGAGTCAAAATGTTACAGAAAGATCCTCAGAATACCCTGGACAGAGAAAAGAACAAATGTAGACATTCGGCAAGAGTTGAGCATAGAGGAGAACTGGTTTATCAATTCCATTTTGGCTAGAAAATGCAAATACTTTGGTCACACCAAGAGACACAACGGTCTTGAGAGGACGGTGATGGAAGGTATGGTGCCAGGCAAAAGAGGAAGGGATAGACCAAGAAGACGCTGGCACCAAGATATCCAGGAATGCCTGAGTATGACAGTGGCGGAAGCTGGAGTTTTGGCAAGGGAACGAGTTTCTTTCAGACAGACTGTGATGGGAGCGACGTTCTACAAAGGACATGCTACATGATGCTATTGATGTCCAACATTTCTGTTGAGAACATCTCCACTCAGATTGAAGAAGGGTTGATGTGAGTTGATCGTTTCTGTACAGCCTCATAACTAAAAGTAAAGTACCCCATAGCATTACTGCCGTAGGGGTGTGAGGTGTTAGCGATCTCACATTTCAAAGGCTCGGCTATGTGAGGGCGGTAGCCATCTCCTCTCCCTCGCCGCTTTTACTTCCCGGACTGAACCGGTACCCATTTAAGGCTGGGTCGACCCGGGAGCCAATGCGGTCTGAAAAAAACATTACCGCCTCAACTGGGGAATGAACCCAGGACCACTCAGATGCGAAGCTAGCGCGCTAACCACTGCTAACTATAATTCTTAAATTCCATTATCAGTTTTGTTGCTTTTCTTTGTATCCTTTCTAGCATGTTTATATGGCCTCTATGATAAGGACTCCACATCTGAACACAGTACTCCAATGCATGTCTCACTAATGTTTTTTACAGTTTGAATATAACTTCCTTGCTTCTATATGTGTAATTTATCTTTCTAAAATACACAGCAATGAATTTGCCCTTTTCACTGCTACCTGAATTAGATCTCGCACCTTTCCTGTATGATCTTCCTAATATTGTTCTCTCCCAATCCGTAATAAATTCCATATTGAATCTACCCGTGTGGATGACTATACATTTGTCTACATTAAACCAACAGCTGTCTGACATTTACCTGACCTCTGCGACCCTTGACCCGTACAGGTCAAGCCAGATGTTCTTTACTGAACGGGAGGTAACTCTAGTACAGGCATATCAACTTTCTTTGTTTAAACGGACTACGCCAGACTTTCTTCATCCTGTTTCGCGCCACACAACTACAGGATGCCGGATTAACATAAGGACACAGGAAGCCTTAGACAAAACTTCGATTAGTGGACTCAGAAATGACTCCTAGATACCAATGAGAAGAAAACAACAAATACAAATTTGACTCGAACGTAATTTGAAAAATAAAGCAATGTCAAACTGGAATTCAAAGTAAATACTACAAGACGACAAGAGAGCTACGCGTAGAGGACCAACACTGGACTGGTCAGTGGACCAGCATGGACAAATCAAGCAGAAAGCTGAGCAGCACAAGACTCGTGACAATTTTAGCAGGAACCACATGAAATATGCTGTATACATGAAATATGCTGTATACATGAAATACCATCAAATACTGAAATATGCTGTATACACGAAATATGCTGTATACATGAAATGCCATCAAATACTGAAATATATTGTATACATGAAATACCATCAAATACTGAAATATGCTGTATACATGAAATATGATGTATACATGAAATACCATCAAATACTGAAATATGCTGAATACATGAAATACCATCAAATACTGAAATATTCTGTATACATGAAATACCATCAAATACTCAAATATGCTGTATACATGAAATACCATCAAATATTGAAATATGCTGTATACATGAAATACCATCAAATACTGAAATATGATGTATACATGAAATATAATGTATACATGAAATACCAACAAATATTGAAATATGCTGTAAATATGAAATACCACCAAATACTGAAATATGGTGTAAACATGAATTACCATCACATACTGAAATATGCTGTAGACATGAAATACCATACAATACTGAAATATGATGTATACATAAACTACCATCAAATACTGAAATATGCTGTATACATGAAATACCATCAACTATTGAAATAACATATGCTGAAGGCATGTAAGTTATTTGCGTTTTAATTCATCCCAAACAGAGTTCTCTGGGTTCCCATCCTACGATACGGGACATTCCATTTTGGGTTAAGGGGAGGACAGGTCGATATAATTTTATTTTTAGTAAATAAGTAAAGACTTAGATAAAGATAGTAGTGTAGAAAAGATGGTTATATTCTGTTTTGTGAAGGGTTGTATTATAGTTATGGTTAGATAAAATGGTTATTATTACATCGTCTGACAAACGTTGCCATGTTGCCGAAGAAATTCGATACTATTCTCCTTCATCATGGACCAACGTTGACAGATTACAAAAATTCATTGCTAAGACCGCAGAAATAACGGAATTTAGAAGCGGAAATCTCGTCTATTCTCACAGAAAGTTTGACACCCGAAACAGTTAAAAAGTGAGACTATTACGTGACGTCATTTCCTCAAATTATGTGCTAAAATATACATTTATTATAGAGAATTATTACTAGAGCATTAAAATCAATACAAATAACATAGAGACAAATTAGGTAATAAATCCATAAGTAACGGGAGAAGATTATAAAGAGTTGCAACTGGCAGAAATATTTAAAAAGCTGACAAATCATCTAATGAATATAAAAACAGAGAATGTGGGCCGAAGCAATTTCCTGAGAAGTGGCTGTCTAGAGCGGATAAGAACTAGCATCTCCATATCACATCTTGCATAGATAGAAACAGGACACGACCCTCTAATGATAAGTAAAACCACTGCCACCAAACAGGACATGATAAACATAACCACTTTCACCAAACAGGACATGATAAGCAGAACCACTTCCAACAAACAGGACCTGATAAACAGAACCACTTTCACCAAACAGGACCTGATAAACAGAACCACTTTCACCAAATAGGACTTGATAAGCAGAACCACTTTCACCAATCAGGACCTGATAAACAGCTTTATTCCACCGAACAGGACCTGATAAACAGCTTTGTTCCACCAAACAGGACATGATGAACAGAACACTTTCACCAAACAGGATATGATAAACAGAACATTTCCACCAAACAGGACCTGAAAACAGAATATGGGAAACAGAACACTTCCATCAAACAGTATCTGATAAACAGAACACTTCCACCAAACATGATCTGAAAACAGAACATGAGAAACAGAACACTTCCACCAAACAGGACATGATAAACAGAACACTTCCACCAAACAGGAACTGACAACAAAACATGAGAAACAGAACACTTCCACCAAACAGGACCTGAAAACAAAACATGAGAAACAGAACACTTCCACCAAACAGGACATGATAAACAGAACACTTCCACCAAACAGGACCTGAAAACAAAACATGAGAAACAGAACACTTCCACCAAACAGGACATGATAAACAGAACACTTCCACCAAACAGGACCTGAAAACAAAACATGAGAAACAGAACACTTCCACCAAACAGGACATGATAAACAGAACACTTCCACCAAACAGGACCTGAAAACAAAACATGAGAAACAGAACACTTCCATCAAGCAGAATCCGGTCAGCAGCTTTATTTCACCAAACAGGACCTGATCAGCAGCTTTGTTTCACCAAACAGGACCTGATCAACAGCTTTGTTTCACCAAACAGGACCTGATCAGCAGCTTTGTTTCACCAAACAGGACCTGATCAGCAGCTTTATTTCACCAAACAGGACCTGATCAGCAGCTTTATTTCACCAACCAGAACCTGATGAGATAAAGCTCTCCCTGGTATTCTATATATTCCATAAACCAGTCAATCGCAAAATTTATCAATCGCTCCTTTTGTGTCAAATAGTGCATTCAGTGAACTATTTGTATTCAGTGTCAAATAGTGCATTCGGTGAACTATTTGTATTTGGTGTCAAATAGTGCATTCAGTGAACTATTTGTATTCAGTGTCAAATAGTGCATTCAGTGAACTATTTGAATTTGGTGTCAAATAGTGCATTCAGTGAACTAGATGTATTTGGTGTCAAATAGTGCATCCAGTGAACTATATGTATTTGGTGCATTCAAGGAACTGTGTGTATTTAGTGTCGAATTGCGCATTCAAAGAACTATTTGTATTTGGTGCATTCAAGGAACTGTATGTATTTAGTGTCGAATTGCGCATTCAAAGAACTATTTGTATTTGGTGCCGTGCATTGAACGAACTATATGTATTCGATCGAATAGTCCCCTGGATTCTAATGTATGAATATGTCAAGAAGTAGAGAGATCGTTTTAAACCCCAACGTTGGGACACATTCCAATTCCGCACTTAACTGGCAGTGCACTGAGCACATTACGGTATCAAGTATTGTGTCGGCTGATCAGGCAGAGAATAGGCCGTCAGCTGGTTAAAACCAAACATATATTAGCATATAAGCTGCTTTTCGTTCGCATTGTAACTTTAGTATAGGTTTAAATAGGGACATGTACCTTTGCTATACTTTATAAATGATTTTTCAAGTTTAAGAAATACAATTTATAATTCTATAATGCCGAGTTTCTTTGTTTGGTCATGTCATGCCGCTGGACCAGGAAACGCACGGCCACAAAACACTTCAAATCATTCCTCAGCGCCAAAGGACTTCCTACAGCCGACTGAAAGCGCAGCAGGGCCGTCCCAGTACATTATGGCTAAGCAGATATGTGCCCACTCCGCTTAGGACGAGACCTGGAGCCGAGCATGGGTCTGGACGATCGACGCAACGGACCTCAGACGCCTAAGTGAACTAATGACCATTATTATTGTATAATCTAAAGCAACGATTATAGTTCTGGAAATAATAGTCAAATGACATTTATCAGCGTGCGAAGAGAGTGACAACAAACCCATTTCTTCTTTGTGTCAAAACGGTCATACCAAGCGACAGGTTAGCATTTGAAGCAAATCCAACATCTTCACTCAACAATCATCTGTAATACAAAACACCCAGATGAATAAAAACTTAATGTTGCACACAGCAATCACTCTTTTACTGAATTTAAAGATTGATCAGCGATTAATTAGTGACATTAAATAGCATGTTGTGTTTTTTTCCGGAGTAATGTCGGTAGACATATTTAACACAATTTTTTGTTGCGAATATGTTTTCTCGCTGTTTGTAATCGAATTCGTATCCGGCCGAAAAGTTAAATGTCGTATTCGACCAAATAGTACTTGCACTTGGAACCAAGTTATTTAAGCAGCCATATGCCTGCTACCAGGTAGCGGAATGCTCTCCGTAGTTTTGTTTTTGTTTTTGCAGTATCTGGCAAAATCTGGCAAGATAAACGGTTAGCACTACGCACGAAAATCAGATTAATGCGTACACTGGTCCTGTCAATATTCCTCTATGCGTGTGAGACATGGACAGTTACAGCTGACCTTCAATGAAGGATACAGACCTTGGAGATGAGATGTTTCGAAAACTTTTAAACGTCACGTACAAAGATCGAGTTACAAATGAGGAAATACGAGATAATTACAACGGCAATAGGGCCTTTGGAAGATCTCTTGGCAACTGACAAAAGAAGGAAACTCACTTGGTACGGTCACATATCGAGATCAAATGGTCTTGCAAACACAATCCTCCACGGAAAGGTGCATGGCAGACGACGAAGAGGCCGGCCCAAAAAGAGATGGGAGGACAACATAAAAGAATGGACCAGTCTCCGACCAGAAGAGTCACAAGCAGTGGCATCTGACAGAGAGGGATGGCGTGGTGTTGTGAGGATGTCTTCATGTGTGCCCCAACGACCTCACCGGTTACGGGATTATCTGACCTATTGCAGTATTTACTTTCTACGACTTACTATGTCAAGGAGAAGTTTGGTTGGTTGTTCGGTACATTTAGAATGTTGTCCTGACAGCGGCGTATTCAAATGAGACCTAACTGCACCAAGTGAAAATACGTACGATGCGCATGATGACGTCATTTCATGTGTAAACAGCATATAACAACCATCAATTTTGCAAAATTTCATTATCGTCTGACTCATGGTTTCATCAGCAGACCGTTGAAAACATGACGGGTGTGATACAGAATCCATCCAGAGTTGATCAGCGAGCGGTGATTCGGTTTCGAACAGCTGAAGGATGTCGACCAGTTGACATTCATCGCAGAATGCAGGCAGTGTATGGTGACAAAAGTGTGTCGAAGACAACAGTGAAGAACTGGACAACGATGTTTAAAGAAGGACGTGCGTTAACGAAAGATCTTCCGAGACCAGGTCAGGCGTATATTTTTGTGTTAAAAGATGCAATCGTCAAAATTGATGCAGCATTTCGGGTGGACCGTCGCCGAAGCTTACGTTCGCTAGCAGAGGAATTTGCTGTCTCGCTAGGGACAGTTCAACTGAAGTATCGGTATCCATTGTGAACACCTTCCGATACTTCCTTCAGTTTCTTGCTATCCACCACTTGAACTGTCCCTTGCGACACATGGAATTCCTCTGCTAGCGAAAGTAAGCTCCAGCGACGGTCCACCTGAATTGCTGCACCCATTTTGGCGATCGAATCTTCTGACGCAACAATATGCCCCTGACCTGATCTCGGAAGATCTTTCGTTAACTCACGTCCTTCTTTAAACATCGTTGTCCAGTTCTTCACTGTTGTCTTTGACACACTTTATTCACCATACACTGCCTACATTCTGCGATGAATGTCAACTTGTCGACATCCTTCAGCTGTTAGCTGTAAGCAAACCCTTAGAAATGTAGGAGGAACCAGATCCTTATATAAAATGCATGCTGAAGTCGGATGCTCTGGCCGACAGGCGAAAAAACCCCACAGTGCAACAACGCACACCACTTTGGCGAACGAAAAAAAAAAAAGAACCCATGGGATTCTATTTGGGGTGAATTAAAACGGAAGTAACTACGGTTATGTATACAATAAACATTTAAATGGTGAACTCTTGCCTACTTAGTCGCTTATCTTCTGCTCTGGTGTGAGACTATTCTATCCGCAGTCTTCTCTGGCCTTCTCCCAGTTTAGTCTACGGTCTGTTATAGACAGTCTTATTTTGTTATCCCAGCCCACTTTGTGTCGTCCTGTGGGATCTGGTTCCTCGATGCTTTGATTCACATGACTGTCATGATATCCAAATCCTTTTTTATTCTGCAAACACAGCCAAATCACCTAAATTCAGAATACTCCCCTCAAGTCTTTGAGGGCTGGGAATCGAGATTTTGTCGTATTTCTGTTTGCTGACTTTGGCTTTTCTTATTTCTTGGTTGTCAAGAGAGCCAAATCATAAAATAAAGAGCCAAAAATGTTATAGCAAGGTATGGACGGCGTGGGCTAGTGGTTAAGTGACACGGCTCACAATCCGAAGGTGCTGGGTTCGATCCCCATAACAGCACCGGCCCTTACCTCGGGGAAGCAAACCCTTAAAAAATGCAGGAAGAAGCAGACCATTACATAAAATGAATGCTGAAATCGGATGCACTGGGCCGACAGGTGCAAAATAAAAACCACAATGCAACGCACACCGCCTTGGGGATTTGAGAAATAAGACGAACGCAAAACAAAAAAAAGTTATAGCAAGGAAACTAATGTCAGTAACCTGTTACACTTGGCTACTTGGACTCGTCCACGACTTGTGGACTGGCGTACATGTCTACTTGGACTGTTTTGGTCACGACTTGAGGACTGGCGTACATGGTTACTTGGACTCGCCCACGACTTGTGGACTGGCGTACATGGCTACTTAGACTCGTCCACGATTTGTGGACTGGCGTACATGGCTGCTAGCTAAGCTGTGTCTTTCTGTTAAATGACTTTAATTTGATTGAATTACGACCTTTCGCGAAACGTTAGGGTTTCTCTGAACACATATTAAGAAATCCTGGCCTGCCAATCATTGATAATGTGGCCTACGGCTTTAAATGGATTGGGAAACCACGTGTGCAACAACGGCATCACATGATAATAATAGGAAGCGAGAGCCTTGACACTTACGATCAATACAGGTAGCTGAATTAACACTGACAAACCTGGGAACCACGATCGAATCCGACATCATTAACATCAATTGTGGGTAGGACCATGTTTTCGCACTTTATCTGATACCGCCTGGCCAACCAAACAACTCTTGGCGTATTTATCTGGTAGAGAAAGGTAAAGGTAGTCCCATAGCAGATTCTGCTCTCTTTGATTCACTGTTAGAGACTTAACTGTATTGGGCCATAGTTTGGGTGATTAGAGGTAGGGTGAGCAGTTCCCTTCCCCTCCCTAACAGTAAGCCATGTATCCATTTACAGGTGGGTCGACTGAAGCGTACAGGTACGGGAATCAATGAGAAACGTGCGCTCCTCTACTACGCTATTCAGACTATCTGATACCATTATACTAATAAGAAACTACAGTCTCACATTGACGCATACTGTGTGTGGAGTAGCCTTCTGGGTTTGAAAGAATGCCGAGTGACATACATCTTAGCATATACTGTCCAAACGTTGACCAAATTATATACAATTTGATTGGTAATGAAGTGGGCGCGCCCTAACGATCTTTTACAGGATGAGGCCGAGAAATCAATGACCTGTAAATATATACATATTATCCCCTTAAAATGTGCACATCATTCTGAAATATGGTGACAATGACGGAAATATATCTACTTACATTTTATCTGTTTAATTGGCGGACAAATTCTTCGCCTCCAGCCGCAACACACGCGCAATGTATGACGGTGTTCTACATATTTAACTGGCACGTCAATTGTGCCCTGTTCTTGCTCATCTCAGGTCGTCTTCATCTGCTCGCTTAGCTCACCTAGGCTGCCAATTTTCTCTCGGTAGACATTCTCTTGTAAAACGCTCCAGTTTGACGACGAGAGAGAGGTGTTTGTGGATGGCCTTGACTTTGCACACGCTCGTTCAGCATGTAGCATGTCCTTTGTAGAACGTCGCTCCCATCACAGTCTGTCTGAAAGAAACTCGTTCCCTTGCCAAAACACCAGCCTCCGCCAGTCATACCCAGACATTCCTGGATATCTATGTGCCATCGTCTTCTTTGTCTATCCCTTCCTCTTTTGCCTGGCCCCATACCTTCCATCACCGTCCTCTCAAGACCGTTGTGTCTCTTGATGTGACCAAAGTATTTGCATTTTCTAGCCAAAATGGAATTGATAAACCAGTTCTCCTCTATGCTCAACTCTTGCCGAATGTCTACATTTTTTTTTCTCTGTCCAGGGTATTCTGAGGATCTTTCTGTAACATTTTGACTCGAAGGATTCGATTCTTTGTCTAGAAGTTTTGGTAATCACCCATGATTCACAGCCATAAGCTGCCACAGGAAAAACACAGGCTCTCAAGACTTTTACTTTTATCATTTTATTGGTGCCCTGCCATAATTTCTTCAGGCTGTTCAGTCTGTGCATTGCCATAGCTAGTCTTCTTCTGATTTCTTTCGAGCAGTCGCCATTGTTGTTCAATTCTGTAGCCCAGATATTCAAAATGTGTGACCTGATCTATTTCCTCACCACCCACTGTAAATTTATGCTGACATTGTGTTTTGTCGGTGGTCATTATCTTTGTTTTATTTATGTTTATAAACAGGTTTTGATCTTTACTATGTCCATTTACGGCTGAAAGTAGCTGCTCAAACTTATAACACGGTCGTTAGGGGCATAACTATTGAGCACAGCACGTGACCAGCCAGTGTCTTCACGGCGTTCAAAATTGCCGGTTTGATCTCTCCTTTGCAAAAGATATTTCGGTTCACCCTAATTCCGTCCTTAGTTTGGAAGTTCGTCAAATAGGCGTTTTTCAAAGATCCGTTTGCAGAATCACTATAAAAAAAAACAACAACTTAGGTTAACAGAATATTTTTAGAAATAACGAGCTACAGAGTTGCCTGAAACGAATAGCAATGGCTTTTCCGGTGCAAAGGTCATTTGCGTCTCTTACCAGAGCATAAAGTGTATTTCATATTTTTCACGAATGAAAAACTTGTAACTGATGCCTGACCTACCAATAGTCACAACGAACGGGTGTATTCCACAGTTTTCGATATACAAAAAGTTCAAATATCTGCTGAACAAATGCAATGTTCAAATTATCAGTTCCTGTTGGTGTCTCATCGCTGGGCCACACTGAAATTCATTTAGTCCAACCAGGTATCAAGATGGCTATTACTGTCATGATGACACTGTTGGTGGAGTGTCATCTTCCTTCGCTGGGCCACACCGGAACTACCTTAGCCATACCAGGTATCAAGATGGCTATTACTGTCACGACGTACTGTTGGTGGAGTGTCATCTTCCTTCGCTGGGCCACACCGGAACTACCTTAGCCATACCAGGTATCAAGATAGATCAAGATTCGTGCCACAACGTAATGTTGTACTGATTGTCTTCTCATTAACATGATGGACATGAGGGACATGCTCTTGACACGAGCGACCTGCTCTTGACATGATGGACACGAGGGACATGCTCTGGACACGTGGGACATGAGGGACATGCTCTTGACATGTGGGACATGCTCTTGACATTAAAGACATGCTCTTGACACGAGGGACTTGATCTTTACACGAGGGACATGCTTTTGACACGAGGGACATGCTCTTGACACGAGGGACATGACGGACATGCTCTTGACATGAGGGACATGCTCTTGACACGAGGACATGCTCTTGACACGAGGGAATTGCTCTTGACATGAGGGACATGCTCTTGACACGAGGGACATGCTCTTGACACGAGGAACATGCTCTTGACACGAGGGACATGCTCTTGACACGAGGAACATGCTCTTGACACGAGGGACATGCTCTTGACACGAGGGACATGAGGGACATGCTCTTGACATGAGGGACACGAGGGACATGCTCTTGACATGAAGACATTCTCTTGACACGAGGGACATGAGGGACATGCTCTTGACATGAGGGACATGCTCTTGACATGAGGGACATGCTCTTGACATGAGGGGCATGCTCTTGACACGAGGACATGCTCTTGACACGAGGGACTTGCTCTTGACATGAGGGACATGCTCTTGACACGAGGGACATGCTCTTGACACGAGGAACATGCTCTTGACACGAGGGACATGCTCTTGACACGAGGGACATGAGGGACATGCTCTTGACAAGAGGGACATGAGGGACATGCTCTTGACATGAGGGACATGCTCTTGACACAAAGGACATGAGGGACATGCTCTTGACATGTGGGACATGAGGGAATGCTCTTAACACGAGGGACACAAGGGACATGCTCTTCACACGAGGGACATGCTCTTGACACGAGGGACATGCTCTTGACACGAGGGACATGAGGGAATGCTCTTAACACGAGGGACACAAGGGACAGGCTCTTCACACGAGGGACATGCTCTTGACATGAAAGACATGCTCTTGACATGCTATTCCGCAGGTTGGCCCACCTGCATGTGTGAACTGAATAAAAATAATCTATGATCCGTTGCTGTGGCACGGCTCCATCGGGATTCGACCTTGTCTGTCCCTCCAGCCGGTCGGGGAAAGTCTTTTGGCGCTGCGGATAGATCTGTGAAGTATTTTGGGGCTGAGACAGCCGTTTGACATGACCGAACAAAAAAACTCAGTGACGCTTCAATGTTTCTGAGATTATGTGTGGAGGTCTCTTTTAGCAGAGACCCCCCACATTGTGGATGTAGTCATGCCATCGTATACCCAGGATACGCCGCTGGTTACGCATGGGGAAGGTCTCTGGTCTTGATATGTCCTGTTTTAGTAATGTCCATGTTTCGGATCCGTAAAGTCGAACTGGAATCACGCAAGATTGGTAGATGCAGATATTTGTTTTAAGTGAAATCTAGGCGTCACTTCATACACGTCTGAGGTCGTCCACATCAGATGCAGGCTAGACCGTTCTGCCTGAAGAGACACCTGCTTTTATCGATGTAAGCTTGCCAATTGTCTCCCCTCTTGGTATCACCTCCACAAGATCACACATTTAATGTCCCAAAGACAGTGACCATGACCTTTCTTGCTTAATGAGTTTTCTTGGATTTCTTTCTTCGCGGTCCTTGAGGATGTCGTCACTCCATTCACTGCCCTTTTTTCTCAGGCTCAAAATGAGACGCCCATCTTTCGTCATCTGTAACGACTCTGGACAAACATTTTTCTCCATTAGCATCGGAACGCTCCACCTATTCAAAAGAAATCGTTTTTCTTTGCATTTTGTAGCGATTTGTGAGACTTCGAGGTACCCACCTTGAGCAAACCTTTAAAAATCCCAGAGTTTTAATAATTTTAACTGCATTTCCTTTGCTGAATGAAAGCTGCAATGCCTATCACTACGAATAATGATATCAGCATGGTTCAACATGTCTGACCTGGTTGCTGTGTCAGGTGGTCCGCAGCGCTGCAGATCATGCAGCTCCGTCTCTCTACTTGCTGAAGTTTTAATTATCTGAGCCCATTGGCTGACTGTGATCATATCGACTGCACAACATCCATACACAGCATACAAGCGTTTCTGAATATTCACACCAACTTTATTTATCTGCAACGAGGATTTCTATAACAATTCGTAACGCTTGCTATTCAGTTAACGGGTTGTTGCGGCTGGTTCATTTGTCAGAATGCGGTGCAATTTTGAACATACAATCAGCACATCCGACATGTGTGCAAAATCTCATGTTGATATCTTGATTATCAGCTAAAATAAATGATGCGGTGCATTACTTTGTGAACTCCCCTCGAATATATATTTTAAAAGGTCATGGATTTCTGGGTCTCATTCTGTAGTTTAAGTGGTAGAAGAAAAATAATAAGGCGGACACAACTGTGGTACAGACTGGAAGCCATTAAACGTGTCCTCATACAGTCCTCTAAGTGACTTTAGTTTGAGACCACTAATTTAGACAAATGCATCTATCGGGTAAAAAAAAGAGTAACTCGTTACCATGGGGATCAGAAGAAAGAAGAGGACGAATAAAGCACGCGCCGCGCCGTCCATTTTCAACAATGGCGTCATCTATATTTGATCTGCCGTCAATCTGCTGTGAAGCCGTCGGCAGATTTGCTAATCACAAATTAGGTCAGCAGTACTTTAAGCGTAACCCGGACAGCTAGACCTGGGAGGGTTAAATCCAATATTACTCTCACTCTCTATCTCTCTCCCTCTCTCTTTCTCGCTCCCTCCATCCTTCTCTCTTCCCCCCCCCTCTCTATCTTCCTCTCTCTTTTTCTCTCTGCCCTCCTTCTTTCTCTCTGCCTCCCTTCATCTCTCTCCCTCCTTCCCTCTCTCTCTTTCTCTCCCTTTCCTCCCTCTCTCTTTCTCTTTCCCTCCCTCTCTCTCTCTGCCTACCTCCCTCTCTCTCCCTCTCCCTTTCTCTCTCCCTCCCCACCTCTCTCTCTCTCTCTCTCCCTCTTCTTACCTCACACTCTGTTTCATTAAAAATTATGTACAACACTCACACCCTTACACAACAATCACACCCTTACACAACAATCACACCCTTACACAACAATCACACCCTTACACAACACTCACACCCTTACACAACAATCACACCCTTACACAACAATCACACCCTTACACAACACTCACACCCTTACACAACAGTCACACCCTTACACAACAATCACACCCTTACACAACAATCACACCCTTACACAACAATCACACCCTTACACAACAATCACACCCTTACACAACAATCACACCCTTACACAACAATCACATCCTTACACAACAATCACACCCTTACACAACAATCACATCCTTACACAACAATCACACCCTTACACAACTTTCACATGCGCCCTCAGTATAAGACACTTCCATTGTACTTTGGTTGCGCCGACCTCTGAGATCACCCTAACTAACATAGGTATGAACAGACACACAAACACATCCGAGCACTGGTTATACGACCTAATATGACCTAATTGACTGCGGTCTGGTGTGGAAAAATGCGTGCCTCGGCCAGTAGAATACAGAGACTAACCCCCCTCCCAAAACACACCCCCCCCCCCCCCCCCCCCCCCACCAACAAAACAAAAAAAACACGCAGAAAAATGTCGCGTAGAGAGGCATACAAAATGGCCGTTGGTTATTCGGTTATTCTATGTAACCTAAAGCATGGCCGAAATAATCGCCTTTTGTGCCCTTAGCAAGGCCAAGGTTGATGTCTCGGTCCCTATGCCTCTCCCAGCCGTCACATTCTCATTCCCAGCCAACGTTTTACTAGTAAAGTCACATTTTGGAAACAATAACACTGCACAGTTGGCTGGGTCAAGCTGTTACCTTGGCACAGTACAGTTGGATGGGTCAAGCTGTTACCTTGGCACAGTACAGTTGGCTGGGTCAAGCTGTTACCAAAACACAGTACAGTTGGCTGGGTCAAGCTGCTACCATAACACTGTACAGGTGGCTGGGTCAAGCCGCTACCAAAACACAGGACAGTTGGCTGGGTCAAGCTGTTACCAAAACACAGTACAGGTGGCTGGGTCAAGCCGCTACCAAAAAATAGTACAGGTGGCTGGGTCAAGCCGCTACCAAAACACAGTACAGGTGGCTGGGTCAAGCCGCTACCAAAACACAGTACAGGTGGCTGGGTCAAGCCGCTACCAAAACATAGTACAGTTGTTTTCTGATTAGTTCAGGGTGGTTATTCTTTTCTGATTAGTTCAGGGTGGTTAATCTTTTTTGATAAGTTCAGGGTGGTTAATCTTTTTTGATAAGTTCAGGGTGGTTAATCTGTTCTAATTAGTTCAGGATGGTTAATCTGTTCTAATTAGTTCAGGATGGTTAATCTGTTCTAATTCGTTCTGGGGGGCTATTCTGTTCTAATTAGTTCATTGTGGTTAATATGTTCTGATCAGTTCAGGGTGGTTAATCTGTTCTGATTAGTTCAGGGTGGTTAATCTGTTCTGATTAGTTTATGGTGGTTAATCTGTTCTGATTAGTTCACAGTAGTTCATCTTTTTCTAATATGTTCAAGGTGGTTAATATTTTTTTATTAGTTCAGGGTGGTTAATCTTTTCTGACTTGTCCTTAGTTCATATTGTTATTATTGGACAAGGGTGCAACAAATTGAACAAACTGACAGCAGCCAGAAACGTATAACTGTTTGCTTGCATTTGGGTCAGCGAACCAGAGCCGACAAAAACCCTATTCCGTCTCAAATCGTCGGTCCTGTAAACAGGCTGCACTATTGTAGTCTGGCAGAAAAGGAATCGTAGTGAGAAGACAAACAAAAAAAAGCTAGCTGAAATCGGATGAGTTGGGTCGAAATGAACCAGATATCGTAGCCTCGCTGAAAACTACATCCCCAACTTCCTTGTCAGAACGAACGCAGAAGAAGAAGAAGAAGAATAAGAAGAAAATATTTTTATGATAAATGTTGCTGCCAACCAAAGCTTGCAAACATTTGCCTAACAGACCCCTACGTCCCCTCCTTTGATCACCAAATATTTATCTCGGACCAGCCCCAAACAGTGCCTCTAGCCCACGCTCTTCTCTGCAGTCTGTTATTTCGTTTGTATGTATTCTAGTAGAGTTATCCATATTTTAGGTCACCCTGTTTTGCTAAAAGTGTATGCCTTTTCATTGAGATGATAATTCTAATGCATTATTCAACAGCCTGTGACGTAGTGAGCAGACAGACGCGTGGAAGCACTCAAGCATGACTTTGGTATATCGAGCTCATCTAAGCTTTACACCCGTGCAAGCCAGGCAGTAAGTTGGGCAGACGTGAAAACTCACTTACCTTCACTGCAATGCTCAAACACTGAAACATATTTCATACGCTTGACTCGGCCCAGCCATTAATCCAGCAACCAATGGACGTTTAATTAAACACTCTGCACGCCTAATACACTGTACACTTAACGATTATAGTTGCAAGTTTTGTATATGCTTATGGTTAACTTATTCAATTCGGAACATTCTAGAACGTTTAAATTTTGAAATGTAAAACTATTGGAAGAAAGTACGAGAATAGGTATACATTGAGGAAAACTTTGTATTAAGAAACTTTGAAATATATGTTAACTCTTGTGCAAGCCAATGTAACAGTTATATGGCATTTTAATCAATGTTCTGTGCCGATATGTCGGCTCTTAGGAGTGAATCGGTTTTAAGTAGCCACAATGATGAGATAGACAAATATATCGGAAAGTCTATACGCTAAAGTGAGTTATTGTTGCTGCTACGATTTGTTAGTTGTTTTCTTGTGTGGTGTTAGATTTCACTGACGAACACCATTTGTTCGTAACCTAGATTTCGTTCATGGATTTTTTTTCTTCGTTTCGCTCTCGATATCTGGATCATAATATGGCTTTTAGTGCAAGGAAATGTAAATGAAACTGGTTGTTTACAGACTACATAGTCTTCTTAACCAGTATATAAACGTTAAGATAAACTGTCCACCTTGTAAGTTTGATGGTGACGTCATTGAGTACCACCGGAGCTGCGTCAAATTTTGAGCGCCAAAATAACTTTCCAGTCTCGGAATTTACCTTTGAAGAATGCAATCAATGTGTGCATGGTATCCTGCTTATTGTTACATCACGAGATGGCGGCCCATGATGATGGATCAAACGAACAGCAAGTAGCTTATACACGGTTCTCAAGCCTATACAGTTTAGCTGGGTGTGTCCCAGGTCAAGTTGTCTGGTTAACAAGGACTTCTACCTGATTATGTTAAAGTGCACGCTAGGCGAGTATCATGGCTTTCAGCTTGTCCAAATTTTGTGTTTGAAAGCCATTGTCTTCAGTTATTCTTACTGTTTAGGGATATTAGTTAAACGACACGAGAGAAGCACGTGGTTTAGCAGTTAGAGCACGAGTTTCATAGTCAGATAGACAAGGGTTCGAATTCGTGTAAAGAACCTATTTTCTGTCAAGAGAGAGAAAACAAACTTAGATTTAACACTGAGCGGTTATGGGAACATGTAGTCGTCTGCATTCCTCAGCTATTGTCACTCCCGACATCAGTAATTGGGAAACACCAAATTGATGTGTAGAATTTAAAAAAATAATATTTAGACATCTGTCACGAAGACCATTTCTTGGTGTCCAACTAGAAACCACTAGTACATACATCTATTATAAGACTATCAGCAAGAGCAAGGCGTCTGATGAGGCTATCTCCCTGCCTGAAACCTACCCGTACCGGATGCTAATCCGACAGAAGGCCGGGTGGTGCTTGCATCATCAGGCATACCTCTGGCCCAGAAGAAGTAGATCGTCTTCTTTGTCACCACCAGTACCATTATCACTGTCGTCTACACAACGACGGCGAAGAAGTGGCACTGGAAGTGGCAGTAGTGCCGTCCACAGCGGAGATGATAGTACTCTGTCTCCTGTATCTCTTCGGAGAAGCAGTAGTTCTAGCATAGGATTGGAAGAGAATGACACCTCACCATTGATATGGTCGTCATCACGAAGCAGAAAAGACAGCAACGAGTCTCAAGGTAGTTCCTCTCCCTCGTGGTCTACTTCATCCCGATCTGGACCATCGTCTTCTCGCAAAAGGAAAGTGAGCTGTAGTGCTGAACTTGTGTATGATGAAACCCAGTCCACTGGTCCCTCTCTTCGACTTACTCGTTCAAGCAACAACATATCTGATCCCGCCTTCGATGAACGAGATGCAGAAGGCCGTCACAGTCTGAACATTGACAGTGTCAGCCGTGACGAGCACAGAGTCTGGAACACGAGCTATGCAAACGCAGCTGTCCCTGACACACCTTCCTCCAGGGGCGCAAACTTTGATGACGAAGTGCACGCGAGCTGTGATGCTGTAACTAATCAAAGGGTTTGCTGTCATAAAAGGTAAATAGACACATCTTCCATTTATGTCGTTCTTTTGTTTGTTTTGTTAGTTTGATGTGTTTGTTTTGTTAGTTTGATGTGTTTGTTTTGTTAGTTTGATGTGTTTGTTTTGTTAGTTTGATGTGTTTGTTTTGTTAGTTTGATGTGTTTGTTTTGTTAGTTTGATGTGTTTGTTTTGTTAGTTTGATGTGTTTGTTTTGTTAGTTTGATGTGTTTGTTTTGTTAGTTTAATGTGTTTGTTTTGTTAGTTTGATGTGTTTGTTTTGTTAGTTTGATGTGTTTGTTTTGTTAGTTTGATGTGTTTGTTTTGTTAGTTTGTTTTGTTTGTTTTGATGTGTTTGTTTTGTTAGTTTGTTTTGTTAGTTTGATGTGTTTGTTTTGTTAGTTTGATGTGTTTACACTGCTCTGTTAATCTGGCTGAGTATATTCTTCTTCTTCGTTTGTTTTTAATCTCCCGCCGCCATGCCCTGAGAAGGACTTTGCAAGTAGCAGAATGTTGTCCAGAGAACGGAATGTGTTGTGTCGTAGTTTACAGCTTGACTGCAGTATTTGCACGTTTCTGTTCGACACATCCACAGACATTTGTAAGGGCTGGGTTAAACTTCCCACTTCGATCCCTTCTCCTAAGCCAGTCTGCTTTGTTGCAGCCTGTTATCCATGATCACCCCGTGAAGGTGTAGATGGATCTCGGCAGCCCTGGTTTGCAGGCCCTGACGCTAGCAGTCAGCTCTGGTTCGCAGGCCCTGACGCTAGCAGTCAGCTCTGGTTCGCAGGCCCTGACGCTAGCAGTCAGCTCTGGTTCGCAGGCCCTGACGCTAGCAGTCAGCTCGGGTTACTAGGCCCTGACGCTAGCAGTCAGCTCTGGTTCGCTGGCCCTGACGCTAGCAGTCATTTCTGGTTCGCAGGCCCTGACGCTAGCAGTCAGCTCGGGTTACTAGGCCCTGACGCTAGCAGTCAGCTCTGGTTTGCAGGCCCTGACGCTAGCAGTCAGCTCTGGTTCGCAGGCCCTGACGCTAGCAGTCAGCTCTGGTTCGCAGGCCCTGACGCTAGCAGTCAGCTCTGGTTCGCAGGCACTGACGCTAGCAGTCAGCTCGGGTTACTAGGCCCTGACGCTAGCAGTCAGCTCTGGTTTGCTGGCCCTGACGCTAGCAGTCAGATCTGGTTCGCAGGCCCTGACGCTAGCAGTCAGCTCTGGTTCGCAGGCCCTGACGCTAGCAGTCAGCTCTGGTTCGCAGGCCCTGACGCTAGCAGTCAGCTCTGGTTCGCAGGCCCTGACGCTAGCAGTCAGCTCGGGTTACTAGGCCCTGACGCTAGCAGTCAGCTCTGGTTTGCAGGCCCTGACGCTAGCAGTCAGATCTGGTTCGCAGGCCCTGACGCTAGCAGTCAGCTCTGGTTCGCAGGCCCTGACGCTAGCAGTCAGCTCGGGTTACTAGGCCCTGACGCTAGCAGTCAGCTCTGGTTTGCAGGCCCTGACGCTAGCAGTCAGCTCTGGTTCGCAGGCCCTGACGCTAGCAGTCAGCTCTGGTTCGCAGGCCCTGACGCTAGCAGTCAGCTCTGGTTCGCAGGCACTGACGCTAGCAGTCAGCTCGGGTTACTAGGCCCTGACGCTAGCAGTCAGCTCTGGTTTGCTGGCCCTGACGCTAGCAGTCAGATCTGGTTCGCAGGCCCTGACGCTAGCAGTCAGCTCTGGTTCGCAGGCCCTGACGCTAGCAGTCAGCTCTGGTTCGCAGGCCCTGACGCTAGCAGTCAGCTCGGGTTACTAGGCCCTGACGCTAGCAGTCAGCTCTGGTTTGCAGGCCCTGACGCTAGCAGTCAGCTCTGGTTCGCAGGCCCTGACGCTAGCAGTCAGCTCTGGTTCGCAGGCACTGACGCTAGCAGTCAGCTCGGGTTACTAGGCCCTGACGCTAGCAGTCAGCTCTGGTTCGCTGGCCCTGACGCTAGCAGTCAGCTCTGGTTCGCAGGCCCTGACGCTAGCAGTCAGCTCGGGTTACTAGGCCCTGACGCTAGCAGTCAGCTCTGGTTCGCTGGCCCTGACGCTAGCAGTCAGATCTGGTTCGCAGGCCCTGACGCTAGCAGTCAGCTCTGGTTCGCAGGCCCTGACGCTAGCAGTCAGCTCGGGTTACTAGGCCCTGACGCTAGCAGTCAGCTCTGGTTTGCAGGCCCTGACGCTAGCAGTCAGCTCTGGTTCGCAGGCCCTGACGCTAGCAGTCAGCTCTGGTTCGCAGGCCCTGACGCTAGCAGTCAGCTCTGGTTCGCAGGCACTGACGCTAGCAGTCAGCTCGGGTTACTAGGCCCTGACGCTAGCAGTCAGCTCTGGTTCGCTGGCCCTGACGCTAGCAGTCAGATCTGGTTCGCAGGCCCTGACGCTAGCAGTCAGCTCTGGTTCGCAGGCCCTGACGCTAGCAGTCAGCTCGGGTTACTAGGCCCTGACGCTAGCAGTCAGCTCTGGTTCGCTGGCCCTGATGCTAACAGTCAGATCTGGTTCGCAGGCCCTGACGCTAGCAGTCAGCTCGGGTTACTAGGCCCTGACGCTAGCAGTCAGATCTGGTTCACAGGCCCTGACGCTAGCAGTCAGCTCTGGTTCGCAGGCCCTGACGCTAGCAGTCAGCTCGGGTTACTAGGCCCTGACGCTAGTAGTCAGCTCTGGTTCGCTGGCCCTGATGCTAGCAGTCAGATCTGGTTCGCAGGCCCTGACGCTAGCAGTCAGCTCTGGTTCGCTGGCCCTGATGCTAGCAGTCAGCTCTGCTTCACAGGCCCTGATGCTAGCAGTCAGCTCTGGTTCGCAGGCCCTGACGCTAGCAGTCAACTCTGGTTCGCAGGCCCTGACGCTAGCAGTCAGCTCGGGTTACTAGGCCCTGACGCTAGCAGTCAGCTCTGGTTCGCAGGCCCTGACGCTAGCAGTCAGCTCTGGTTCGCAGGCCCTGACGCTAGCAGTCAGCTCGGGTTACTAGGCCCTGACGCTAGCAGTCAGCTCTGCTTCACAGGCCCTTACGCTAGAAGTCAGCTCTGGTTCGCTGTCCCTGATGCTAGTAGTCAGCTCTGGTTCGCAGGCCCTGACGCTAGCAGTCAGCTCTGGTTCGCAGGCCCTGACGCTAGCAGTCAGCTCTGGTTCGCAGGCACTGACGCTAGCAGTCAGCTCGGGTTACTAGGCCCTGACGCTAGCAGTCAGCTCTGGTTCGCTGGCCCTGACGCTAGAAGTCAGCTCTGCTTCACAGGCCCTTACGCTAGTAGTCAGCTCTGGTTCACAGGCCCTAACGCTAGCAGTCAGCTACGGATTGCTGACCACTGCAGCTTATGTTTGCACCAGACAATGAGAATTTAGACAGACTAGCAAAACTAGGTGCAAGCATGTTTCAAATAAACACACCAGCCAACATGCAGACATCCCAGCAAAGATATGAGCAAATATAATTCAAATAAACACACCAGCCAACATGCAGACAGCCCAGCAAAGATATGAGCAAACATAATTCAAATAAACACACCAGCCAACATTCAGACAAACAGCAAATACTTGAAAACAATTTTAGGGAGGAAAGGCTGAACCGATGGACGGAAAAGTCTACTGGGCGTGCCATGTATTGAGAAATGACACATACAAACAAAAAATGACATCAACAAATTGCAACGCAGGGAGCAGAGAATTATCTTCCAGCTTAGGACACAACACATCCGACTTAACAAATACATAAACAAGTTAGACCCTGCATACGAGCCTAACTACCACAACTGCACCCATCCATACCATACAGCACACAATGTTCTGCTCACTTTCCCAGGACTCGCCACAGAGAAATGTTATCGCAAGGCACTCTAACAATCACAAACACCTTATACAGCTCCACTCACAAGCTTCAAAACACTCGCATATTATTCAACTCTGCATTGGCTCCCCTGCTCCTCTGAGCAGTGAGATCAGACATTTGTGGTCAGTGTCGCGCACGTTAAAAATCCCTTAGCAGTTGGAAATAGAAAAGAGTAGGCTTATTGCCCGCTATTCATGCAAGATTCAAGTTAAACTCAAATATTTCTAGGTGTTCTCGTCTCAAATAGAATATGTCGTGAACATTCGACTGTGTGGCTATACCATCAGGTCTTGGTTATGTGGTTAGCGGATCGGTATAGATCGTACATGAAAGGCTGCGGGTCTACCGTTCTCTAATTTACCATTTTACAACCACCAGTTCCAAAAATAGGCCTTCGTATATTCCAGGGGCCACTAACCTAACGGTCGGTAACAAATGCTGAGATTGACCTGTTAAGACATCAGCGAATGTTTGTATGCCAATAACATTTGAAACAAAGGAGGTGACACCTCTCCACGACGTCTAACAACACAACTGGACTGAAGGTGGAAAGATAGAATGGCTGCGAAAGAGCGAACAGCTCGGCAGACCTAGCCAATCAACAACAACAACATTACCCGTACTCTGCAACCAGTGACCATGCTGCTAACTCGGTCGAATCATCGACTAGACTTAGTAGCCTGAAGCCACCAAAGCGTCTGCAGCTCGGGGGACCTGCAGCTCTTGGGACCTACAGCTCTTGGGACCTACAGCTCTTGGGACCTGCAGCTCTTGGGACCTACAGCTCTTAGGACCTGCAGCTCTTGGGACCTGCAGCTCTTGGTGGCAGTACATAAGAAAACAACAAATTATCGATTTTCCATTATGTAAACAGAGTAAGATGGTCGCGACTTAATGGCTGCGCTTTCGACTCGCTCCTGTGTTTGTGTCGAGTTTTCTGATGTTTAGTGGTTCCAATTCGGATTATAATTCACAACTTCTTCACCGCGTGGTGTCGGGGACTTTGTTCTGTCGAATTGATGGGCTTTCGATCGGTTATCCTGTCTGTTGTGCTGCATTTCGCTGCATTTTATGTCTGGCTTGAACTGTTCAGCGTTCCACTTTGGCTGCACATCAGAGTTGGGTCCAGGTTATTACTACTCAAGGCCTTTCTGCTCGGCCTTCCTCCTGCACACCCCTCCCTCTACAGAAGGTTACACGATACCTCTCCCAACCTCGTATTCTCAGCTCAGCAAGGGTCACGCTGACCAAAAGGTGGACACAATCTAGAGGACTCGGCGACGGGACGGAAAGCCTGACACAACATTGGTCTAACACACTCCTCGCGGCCATCATCCCAAGGCAGCGGAGTACTCGGCTCCACCTGGGAAGCCTGTAGGGATTTCGGTCGACACGCTACGCATAAACACAGCCTCAGCAGTTAGACATGGTACTGGTCGATCGACGAAACGTGCCTTTGACGCCTTCGTGAACATTATTATTTTTAAACAAAGTAAAATGCTTGCATTTTAAAATCACTTTCATTACGCCAAAATAAAAAAAAGACGGCTCGAAATAACATAATGCACACTAGCCAAATCAAAACAGTCATTAAACATTTTACTTTCCGAAACTTGAATGCCCCCTGTGCCGATATTTTTAATTTATCGTTGATTTTAATGGTCGTGGAATGCGTTCTGCACACCGAAGCGTTTCGTCACTTCGCTGTTTCACCGTTATTCAGTTACAACCATATCCTACTCGACGCATGGTCAGCTGTTTCGTTATGTTTCGCCGCCGCTGACGACTCCGCAACAATCAGCGTGGTTTTATTTATTCGCCTATTTTTCTTCTTCTTCTTCTTCGTTTATTCTCAGATCAAGGTTCCGGTTTATCTTACAGAGGACACCGTTGTTTGTAAGGCTGTTTCATCTCCATACAGCTTTTTGTCTCATATCTGTCTCACGAGGCCAGTATTGTTCTCTCTTTTCCTGGGGGAGCATGCAGCTTTGCAGGATGTGTTCCACTGTCATGGTATGCTCCCCACATGGGCACCTGTCATCTGTCCCAATCCTCATTTTGTTGTAAAGATGACCCTTGAGTCTGTTATGCCCAGTTCTCAGTCTGAAGATGATGACTTGCTCTTCTCTAGATAAGTTATAGTAGCTGTCTTCTTTTCGGAAGTCGGGGCGCTGATCAGTCCATTTTACCCTGAAGTTGGCTTTAATTGTGGTCTTGGCCTCATTATATGTGGTACTCAGGTCTGTTTGTGAGGATGCTCCTCCACTCTTTGCTAGTTTGTCTGCAGCTTCATTGGCTTCAATATTGCAGTGGGATGGGATCCATTGTATGACCAACCTTGGGTGTTCTGCTGAGAGCTGTGTCAGAGAGAGCATACATTGCTCGAGATCTTCATCTTTTGTGTTGTTTTAGCTCTGATATTACTGACGCGGCATCAGTCAGGAATACTATGTTTTCTTGGTGGATATCTTTATCTTAGATTACAAGCTCAGCTGCGGCCTTCAGTGACCCTGCTTCTGTGCGGAAATTACTGGAATATGTTCCCGTAGTTAGAACTCGAGTTCTTTCTTCTCCATTCCTTAGTCTATAATAGACCCCTCCACCTCCATTGGATGTGGCTTTGTTAGATGAGCCATCTGTATATACGTGTGTCCATGTTTCTGGTGGGTATACTCTCCTAAGATATTCTTCTGTGATAAATTTCCTTTCTGAATCTGTCTGTTCCCTATTTTCCTATTCCCTCTATGGTTTCTACCATCTCAGGGGACTTGGCTTTTTTCAATGGTGGGATTTGAGATGTTTGTTTTAGATCTCTAACCACTGCCTGGCTTATGATTTGGTCTGCTCTTGCAAGTTCTTTTATTTTTGATATGAAGTGGTTTCTCTTTAATCTCCCTCTTCCCATGCAATTTATCCTGTCATATATTGGGCGATCAGGCATTCATTTGAACGTCTCCCCCTGCTGGAGTGTTTTTTTTATCTCTGCGCTTCTCCATACTTTCGATTCGTGTGATGTTCTCCATTGCATTTATTGGTATGGTTCTCATAGCTCCAGTGATGATACGTATACCTTGGTTTTGGGTTGTATTTATTTTTTGAAAGTTATTCTTTGTTGCTGTGGACCATGCTGCTATCCCGTATTCTAGCACTGGTCTCACATAACCTGTGTACAGTTTCTTTAGTGTGCCCGTGTCCGCCCCCCATGTTGAGCCTGATATCTTCCTCATAATCGTCATTCTAGTCTTAGCTTTGTTGGTGGCTTTTTTTTTTTAATCTGGTTTTTCCATGTCAATTTTGCCTATTTTAAGAAGTCGTTTAGAGCGGATCTCTTAGAAATTGTGCGCAGCTCGTCTTTATATTTCTTTTTTTACAAGTATGATAAGTCTACACGCGTGCCATTCACTAAGTACATTATTTATATCCTTGTTATGTGTTTTCTGTTCTTGATGTATATATTCATGTGTCTTTTATCCGTTGTTCCTGATGTAAGCCTTCTGGTCGCATCCAAGATTTTGTTCTTGTTTTCTTTCCAGCGCTGTATCTCAATATTCGAGGCGTGTTCAAATGAAACCGGATCTAACTGCACCAAGTAAACATTCGTATATGCAAATAATGACGTCGTCACTTTAGGTGTAAACAGCACATACTAACCGTCAAGTTTGCAGAATTTCATTATCCTCCGACTCATAGTTTCATCAGCAGACCATTGAAAACATGGCGGGTGATTTGGTGATGGGGAATCCGTCCAGAGTTGATCAGCGAGCAGTGATTCGGTTTCTAACAGCTGAAGGATGTCGACTAGTTGACATTCACCGCAAAATGCAGGCAGTGTATGGTGACAAAAGTGTGCCGAGGACAACAGCGAAGAACTGGACAACGATGTTTAAAGAAGGACGTGAGTTAACAAAAGATCTTGCGTCAGAAGATGCCATCGCCAAAATTGATGGAGCAATTCGGGTGGACCGTCGTCGGAGCTTACGTTTGCCACTCTTTTGTCACCATACACTGCCTGCATTCTGAGATGAATGTTAACTTGTCGACATTCTTCAGCTGTTAGAAATCGATTCACCGTTGCTGATAACTCTGAACGGATCCGTATCACACCCGCCATGTTTTCAACGGTCTGCTTATAAAACTATGAGTCGGAGGATAATGACATTTTGCAAACTTGACGGTCGGTATGTGCTGTTTACATAAGAAGTGACGTCATCATGCGCATCGTACATATGTTTAGTTGGGGCAGTTAGGTCCGGTTTCATGTGAACACGCCTCGTAATTAGTACGGTGGAGATATTATGTTATATGATCTCTTCATTTATCTGACTAAACTGCTAGCAGTAGTGCCCAATGTTGTCTGAGATAGTTACGTAAGTATCAACCATTTAAGCGCCTTTTCCCTGCTCCCCTTCTCGCCATCACATCTCCACTGTACTACCTCCTAGTCCCCACTATGGTGTGACATTTAACACTATATTTGAAATCCTTTATGATCAGTCTACCTTCCCAATAGTTACTTATAAATTCAATTGGCCGCGAAAAACGATTTAAATTTATAATTTATTTCACATCTGTTTTATGCAAAGGTGTCTTCTTTAATTCTTCAAAATCTTTTGGGACAGCTCAGGCTATCCTGCCTATTCTAACACTTCGCTATTCTCCACGACAACAACTACTACCAGAGACCACTCGAAATCATTCTCAATAATATACCAGAATGTGTCCGGAAAGCTGTTCCCACATAGGTAAAAACGTAAGCACACAGCAGCTGTAGCGTGTGTATAGATGACAAACCTGATTGATAAAATGTGCACAGCTGAGAATTTCATTATTTCAGTAATAGACTCAACAAAGAAGAAGCCAAGACTCCACACGTTGATTGATGTATTAGCTTAGTATATTAGATGGGTTTCAACCGGTGTTGTCTGACGCAGCCAAGGAGTTTCACAAAATGTCTAGGGGTTCAGTGAATAATTGGCTTGGCTTGGCTTCGTTCATTCTCAATCTCCCACTACCAAACACTGAAAGGGCTTAAGTAGCAGAATGTAGTCCAGAGAACGGAATGCGTTGTGTCGTAGTTTACAGTTTAACTGCGATATTTTTACCTTTCGGTCCAATACATCCGACTTCAGCAAGCATTTTTTTAGTACCGGGTTAGCATTCCCTCTTCGATCCCTTCTCCTTGGCCGTTCTGCCCTGCTGCAGCCTGTTATTCAGGATCACCGCGTGGAAGTGTAGAAGGGTCTTTGCAGCTTTGGTTCGCTGGCCTTGACACTAGCAGTCAGCTATGAGTCCCTGACCACTGCAGCCCATGCGCTGCTCAGCATCTTGATCCCAGTGAATAATAAAAATCTGGCGCTGAGTTACGTGCACAGATTGAACCATCCTCCTCTATGTTAGTGCACAATTAACAGATTGGCTGTATTTTCTAATAATACTATTCTGACCAGTGCTGTAATTTTTAGTAGTTTAGGTTCTGACTATGGGCAACAAATGTCTATATTCTCCATCTCTGTGATCATTGTACATTTAATCTGGGACTAGAGATTCTCCCTTCTGTGATCATTGCTCATTCAGACTGGGACTAGGGATTCTCCCTTCTGTGATCATTGCTCATCCAGACTGGGACTAGGGATTCTCCCTTCTGTGATCATTGCTCATCCAGACTGGGACTAGGGATTCTCCCTTCTGTGATCATTGCTCATTCAGACTGGGACTAGGGATTCTCCCTTCTGTGATCATTGCTCATCCAGACTGGGACTAGGGATTCTCCCTTTTGTGATCATTGCTCATCCAGACTGGGACTAAGGATTCTCCCTTCTGTGATCATTGCTCATCCAGACTGGGACTAGGGATTCTCCCTTCTGTGATCATTGCTCATTTAGGCTTTGATTCTGAATTCTTCAATAAAGCCTGCTGTCTATTTCAGGGTCTCCATATATCCGTACTACTTCTTCTTGAGGGAACGTGCAGGACACCTCTGACATCCTTAGCAACCATATTAACATGTTGCAATTAAAAAGCGTGGCGTTTCTCGTTTCTATACCATTTTTACGGTTTTCACTTGAAGCCCCCCCCCCCCTTTCCCCCCCCCCCCCCCGGTAGGTTTCGTGTACTCTTTCCCGTGAGTGTTTATGTCTGCCTCTACTTCTCTTGTCCTGGGAATTCCAGAACAGTGACTGTCTTGTTAATGTTTTAAACTGTATTCTGTATTGCGTGTTCTATCTATTCCCTTACACAAAATCCAACTGCCATCTGTCTGGATCTTTCACACATTTCTATAGTAATGACTTTATCACACCATTTAATTTCTTCAATTCGACGCAAACATCCATTGATAACAGCTTCGACCTTTGTGTTGCCTTTTTCTTTGTTCCACTCGTCACAGAGGGGCAGACTTGACACTGCAGTTGAAGATCAGTATTTTTATGGTGGACTTAATTTATTTAGCTTTACACAAATTTCATAAAGCAACGAAAGCCTCTTTCATTTGATTTATTTTGATATCTATATATCCTACTTTATCTACATTGCAATCAGGTTAGATGAATGATTGCACATGTTATGGTATTGTCAGGTCATCGTTCTGTTATTTCTGCTTGTCTGAGGTTCTTAGCAGCTGCCTCTTACGACCACTCTCCTGGAGCTCTAATAATACGGTCTACCCATTAGCTGCAAAGACTAGATTACAGGCCTTGTGACACAAAGCTGTGACTAGATTACCGGCCTTGTGACACAAAAATATGACTAGATTACCGGCCTTGTGACACAAAACTATGACTAGATTACCGGCCTTATGGCAAAAAACGGTGACTAGATTACCAGCCTTGTGACACACAACTATGACTAGATTACCGGCCTTGTGACACAAAACTATGACTAGATTACCGGCCTTGTGGCACAAAACTATGACTAGATTACCGGTCTTGTGACACAAAACTGTGACTAGATTACTAGCCCTGTGACACAAAACTATGACTAGATTACCGGCCTTGTGACACAAAACTATGACTAGATAATCGGAATTGTGACACAAACTATGACTAGATTACAGGCATTGCGACATAAAACTATGACTAGATAATCGGAATTGTGACACAAACTATGACTAGATTACCGGCCTTGTGACATAAAACTATGTATTTACATTTTATAGCAATTATTTAAAGCACTATATGTACGGTGCGTGTTTCCATAGCTACAGTCTTGGTTTACGGATATGAATCGTGTGGAAAATGAACCGCGTATTGTGTAGAACATCGAACTTTATGCATTTTCTTTTTCTTTTAACATTTTTTAAAATAGTTTAAGTTTCAATAACAATGATTTTGTCTGAGATTACCTGGTCCACATATAACCCTCTTTAGTCCCATTTTACTACATGCTTGGTATGGTACAGTAGTCCTATTCCTCTGAATCGACGAACCACCAGGATGAAGTATGTTTCTTATTATTGTGTTCGCCCAATGATTTAGACACCACCAAATGAGTTCCGGTAATGAACTCGGTCGTTGTCTCGGAAGTTCTTCCTTAGTTCTATACATGTATGAGATTAGTGTTGAGTCATTCGATCAGTGAGTTTTCCTCAGCTGTGTAGTCTTTTCCGCGTCCCGTGTTTTCGTTTATTATTCTGGTGGGGTTAAAGCTGTCGTTTCTACCTCTCATTGCCCTGACACTTTAAAAACAATGTCTCGCCTTCTTACGACACTTGAGCGCTAATTGTTCACCGTTTTTATTCATTGGGTTTGCTTTGGAGTTCTTGATTACGGTTTTCGAATGCGTTCTTGCGAGTCTTGTGACTTCGATTTCAACCACTTCTTGTATACTTTTGTCTTAGCTTGTATTGCTTCCTGTACCTGTTGATTCCTCCAGTTCTTTTCTGTTGGAATCGTTTAAGTTTCTTTCTACCACGTTATGCGTTCACTGTGTTCATCATTGCTGATTTGAACCACTGCCACTCATTCGTTACATTGTCAGTTGTTACTGGAAGGGACGGAAGTACCGAAGTTCAGGGCCATACGAGTCGCTGAAGTCATCTCATGACAATTTAGAACAAAGCAAATAGAAGATGCAAAGACCGATATTCGTCACAAATATGGCAACACTAGAGGAGGAAGACGCTGAGTTACCAGATGTTTGTGTGAAGATACTAGTATATGTCTTTCATTTCACGATATATGTCTTTGCGCATGTCTTCTGCCTTAAGTTTTGCCATATCTGTAACGTATATCTGTCTTTACATCTTCTGTTTGTTCTGTTGTAAATCGTCATGGAATGATACTATTCCAGCGACGCGTCTGACTCTGAACAAAAAACTACGGTTCCCTACGACGCCTCACGGGACAAGTGGATAAAATAACACAAGACATGTTTGCACCTGACAATTATTTTGCATATATCCTTGTTTGCGTCTACGTTTCTCCGCCTCTAATAGAAAATGTTTAAGTCAAAGTTTGTCTATCAGCTTGTCGCTAGCTCTGTCCCTGACAACAGCAAAGCATATCTGTTCACATTACGTCAGCATATGGCCAGGGTCTTTCCGGGCTGTTGTCAGGCTAACAGAGCAGCGAGTTGCTAGTTTACGTAACGATGGCAACACGTTGAGTCACGTGAGCTGTTAGCAGATGTTCCAGTAAAGATATTGGTTCGCGTGCTGTCGAGTACAGAGGACGGGAAGAAAATAGTTGAAATGAAATATCAGTGGTAAGAAATTCAGATAGAATGACAAGGACAGAACATTAGTGTTTTATGTTGCATATTTGTAGCGAAGGCTATTGCTTTTTGTAGGGCTAAATGCTTTTAAGCGCTGCTGAAGAGTTTACACTCGGGTGCCAGCTTTTGTGGTGTGCGTGTGCGTGCGTGCGCGCGTGTGCGAGAGCATTTGTGCGCCCGTAACATTTTAAAATTACTGTAACAACTGGCGGAGGGTGAGCTAGATTGTGTTCCCGGTGAAGCATACGACCACAACTATATCTGGTCACAGAACACGAGGTCTGTATCCGAGCATTTTCGGGTTTCGAAGGTTGGGGGGGGGGGGGGGGGGGCAAAGGATGGCACTGTGGTTCGCGCAGTGGCGTCCCAGGTGAACGATCGGTTTCGGTTCCCAGGTGGTGAGATTTTTTTCCGATCCCACATCGGCTCTATGGATCGACTCAGCCTAAAAAATTTGGTACTAGAATAATCTGGAAAAGTTAAGTCAGTTGGCGGGCTATTAAACACATCAAACCTAGTGGACCGTTGGTCAAGTCAAGTCGGTCGACGCTCTATGACCACATCAGCCCTACCATGCTGTTGGTCAAGTCAAGCGGTGTGCTATGGCCACATCAGCCCTAGTGTGCTGTTGGTCGTGCTCAGCACTAAACGATTTTAGGAAAATGCTTCTTCCTCCGTGGCCAGATACATCGAACACTTTGTATGGCACTTAGACAACAGATACATCGAACACTTTGTATGGCACTTAGACAACAGATACATCGAACACTTTGTATGGCACTTAGACAACAGATACATCGAACACTTTGTATGGCACTTAGACAACAGATACATCGAACACTTTGTATGGCACTAGACAACAGATACATCGAACACTTTGTATGGCACTAGACAACAGATACATACGTGCAGATTATATTTCATGGCACTGGGCCGTTTCGGATACGACTATGGAAAATACATTTCAAAACTTTTAGAATAAAAACACACACACGGGAAGAGAACTCGAGCAAACATAACGGAAACAGGACGACATGGTCCGATCTAGAGTGATTGGCACAGGACAGGAGGATTTGTTTTTGTGTTGGTGCGGTCACTGAACCATTCCCTGTCTTGATCTCGATTACCCGTTCCCCAGCGTAGCTGCGGGCCCCAACTTCGTCTCCAGCGGACCCTGTCTTGGGCCTCCAAAGTCCAGTGCATGGTAACCCCTCCTCCAGAGGCGTCTCGGATGTTGTTGTGTAAAGCAAGGGAGTCTGACAAACACACTTAAGGTCTTCCCAGCGGCCTCCTGTTACCACGGGGGTGTCACGCTGCTGTCACCGTGCTCCATCGACCTTCGTTTTGTCGCAACATGTTACCTGCCCATCTATTTGTTGCATTGTCTGCATGGATTACCGCATCCTTCACAAAGGACAATCGTCGTGTGTCAGAATTGTGGAGACCTGGTAAACGTTGATTCGGGAGAGTCTTCTTCTTCTTCTTCGTTCGTTCTCATTCTCCTACTACCAAACCCTGAAAGGGCTTAAGTAGCAGAATATAGTCAAGAGAATGGAATGCGTTGTGTCGCAATTTACAGCTTGGCTGCGATATTTGCACCTTTCGGTCGAACACTCCGACTTCAGCAAGCATTTTTTGAGTACCGGGTTAGCATTCCCTCTTCGATCCCTTCTCCTTAGCCAGTCTTCCCTGCTGCAGCCTGTTATCCAGGATCGCCGCTTGGAGGTATAGAATGGTCAGGCAGCTATGGTTCTCTGGTCCTGACGCTAGCAGTCAGCTATGGGTCGCTGACCACTGCAGCTCATGTGCTGCTCAGCATCTTGATCCCGGTTCCGGAGAGTGATTCCGACCAAGCGTCTCTCAGGGGAGACATGGGTCACTGGCAAACTGTCATCCAGTGATTTGGTAAGTGTCCACGTCTCAGCACCGTAGCCCATCGCAGGGAGTACAGATGAATTGAATGGAGAAGCTCGTAGGTTCAGGTCTTGGCAGCCGGCCAGGTCCGTGTTAATAGACGATAAGACTGCTCAGCCCGCGCGGCGACGTCTTGTCAATTAATATTCTAGGTCATTCTCCATACTTGAAGAGACGTTCAAGATAGATGTTCTGTACTCGTTGAGATCCTCTAGTTTGGCATCCGTTGGCCATTACCTATATATGTTTTTAATCGATCTTTGATAACGCTCAGCATTGATCTATTTATCTCTACCAATTTAAGCGGGCGAACTCAAAATAAAATATGTCTGGGAAATGAGACCAAAGATCGAGGTCACAGTTCTAGTGCTGTTACAGTGTACAATTGTCATTGGCTGGCAGCCACAGGTCAGTGTCCTGGGATAAACGCATTAATCCTGGCATTCTAGGGACGGTAAGCTGATACATAATTTGCCCTGTCGTATGGAAGCGAATCATGGACATTCCTCCACACAAAACACGAGGGTTATATTTTAAAGTTTATTTGTATAATTAATTTTTTTTAAATTAATTTTAAATGGTCAGTTTCATTTTTTTTTAAATTTCAAAACTTCTGGAAGTTACGCAATAATAAATGCGGATAATCCTTTAGCACCGATACTGCCAGGTCGGCTGATACACGATAAAAATGGTCGACACGTCATGATATGACCCGAAGGACTGGCTCTATGGGGCTGAAAGTGCCATGACTCACTAAAAGGAAACTATCTAACAACATGCGGTCCCAAAGAAGTGGTTTTGGAGAAGCATGCTATAAGTCCCGTGGGCATGTGGGAAGAAAATGTAATTGCTGGAAGAAATGTGACATAACTTGAATGAATGTGACATAACTGGAAGGAATGTGACATAACTGGAAGGAATGTGACATAACTGGAAGGAATGTGACATAACTGGAAGGAATGTGACATAACTGGAAGGAATGTGGCATAACTTGAAGGAATGTATTACAACTAAAAGAAATGTGACACAACTTGAAGGAATGTATGACAATTGGAAGGAATGTGACACAACTTGAAGGAATGTGACACAACTTGAAGGAATGTGACACAACTTGAAGGAATGTATGAGCTTAGACCGATAATTGCTATTAAATAGTTAATCACACCAAACAGAGGTTATAACACATTCAGACCACACGGTTATCAAACGTCTGTAGTTATCGACTTCAACAAACACTGCTTCCCGGACCGCGGCGAAGACAAGAGGTGGCGTCATCGTCAGTATGTCTCAGGAGGCCCCAGGTCCGCCTTCTGCAGGTGCCTCTGGATCTAGGAAAATCTTCCTTGGCCGGCTCCCAAAGAGGATCATCACGAGCGACTTCGGCAACATCACTATTTAAAGTTTAAAGGCGGCAGTGTTACGTGAAAAGAGCTACTGTCTTTAGTCGACTTGGAATACTTGCAATTCTGGTATTAAAACATGCAGGTGTATGCCTGCTGCCAGGTAGCCGAAGGCTATTCGTAGTAGGTGCTTTTTGTTGTTTTACTTTCTGCTGCTTCTCTGACCTGGGGGAAGGTAGATGGGATAATGGATAGAAATGTGATTATTTTTCTAAACTGTTGCCTGAATGGAGCCTAACGGCTTGATCTCATCTATTTGAAACTGCCATGGGTTCTTTTACGTGTACAGCTTTTACATGGGACTTCTGAGCTTATGGTCCGTCTCCGCTAGGATTAGGCGTTCGATTTAACCTTTTTTGAGACCATGGGTCGCTTGAAATTTGAGGGTTCAAGAGCTTCCTGCTTTCGTTGTTTCTCGAGAGATGATCGCCTTACCTCTCAGCCGTAGTGCCCCCTTGAGAGGCGAGCGCCTTATCTCTCTGCCCCTCCGCTCCTCCTCCCCCTCCTTGAAATGCTAGCGCTATACCTCTCTGCTATTGTGGCCTCATTCAAAGGCAAATGCCTTATCTATACCCTGTATTTAACAAGTACTAACCAACTAGCAGGATAGTGACGTAAATCCTTATTTCTGATTGGACATTGAGTTTGACTGCATTCCTATACATGGTCATCTTATGCTTCGCTTATCTCTGTCTGTCTCATTTCAGACGTGAGCCTGACTGCTCCAGGAAGCGGGCGTCCAGAGACGCCAAGAGCGGGGAATGTCGGATAGCGGATCCTTCCATCTCAGTCTGCACGCTCACATGTTATTCCAGCCTTCAAGGCAACAGCAGCGATGGTATAAACTTCAGTAGCAGCTCTAACAACAACAACAACACCATCTCATTATGTGGCAGCATGCATGCATCATCTTCAGATAAAGAATGTATACGAGAGAGTAACCATAGAAACAGCTTCTGTAGGACATGCCCAGGGGTTAATAACATGGCGGTTTTGTGCGCAGAGAAGAGGTCAAGTGAGGTCGTGCCGACACAATCTTCATTCAGCGCCGTAAACCTGCATTTATGTCAATCACCATATGGAAACAGCAATACAGATATTCAGGACAACTTGAGTCATTCAATGCCTAAAAAGATATCACTGGATACCACTAAACATATTTCCCATGACGATGTCAGCTCAGCGGTACGTCGACGCAGCCAAAGACCTCCATCTGCGAGGTGTGTCAGTCCCGCTGTGGGACATGTGATCACCCAGGAAAAGATTAGTGTTAATACGCCAGCAGTTGAGGCCCTGAACGGGATTACCCTGGAGTCGACCGTCAAAAGTCTGAATCTTCGGCGCAGTCACGAGAATAGCAGACGACTGTTGTGCTGTTTTGGTCTGGACTCCAAGGCAGCCTGTAACAGATGTAGACTATGTCACACTTCTGTCGCTGCGTCGGCATCACTCTTATCTACGTCATCACCATCCTCATTGTCGCAGTCAGTGACGCCATCATCGATGTCGGTCACACGTCCCTGCAGCAAAGCCAACACGCATATACACGTAAACTCCAACCCGCTTGCAAGAGCTGGCTTGTCCGGTTCACTGCCAACCCCCGAACTATCAGGTTGTAGCATAGCTCTACCTGTAAATACTAGCATCATCATTTCCAAACGACCTCAGCCATTACCACAAATGTTACCATTATCAGTGTTATCGCTGTCCTCATTACGTGAGACAGCTTCACAACAGCAGCAGTTTCACCAGCTTACTCAGGGATCTAAATCTTCAAGTGTAGGCAGCAGCATCAGCAGCAGCAGCAGCAACAGCAGCAGTGACGCCAAGTACGATGATGAAGATGACGATGTCTCAATCACTGCAGTCACAACCGCATCATCTAGCTCTATTTCTGGATCAGTCATTTCGACCGTCCATCTTCGCCAGAGGCTGCACTCAAGAAGCAGACTACATCAATCCTTCTCCCAACCAGCCTCGCCCCGATCTCTGACTCCCTCGTCGTCAACACCATTCTTAATTACCTCGTCCTCATCGCCGTCTTTATCTACGCTGGTGAACGAACCTTCATCCCCCATACAGCCATCAGCTATCCCATGCAAATGGCGCGGATGCTCGTATCAACTTGACCCCAGTGACCTACTTGAGCACATTAGAAAGCACGTAGAGGCGCAGATTGAGATGAAAACGTACGCCTGCTACTGGGCGGACTGCAAAGTCTTCAACAAACCGTCCTGGTCGTGTTCCTGGCTGGAACGCCACATCGTCACGCACAGCGGACATCGGCCGTTCAAGTGTATACTGGACAGCTGCGGACAGCGATTTCATTCTCAGGCGGTTCTGGAGAGACACGTCAATGGACATTTTACAGTCAGCAGCCAAAATGGGGTTAAATCGGGCAGGACGCGGGACGAGCCACATTACCTGATGTTGCACAAACGAAGAAAAAGGCTGCCCAAACACCGAACTGCGCAGGCTGGTGAGTAACACGTGTGACCTTCAGAAAGAAGTTGTGTCGTCTGTTTGTGTGACCTTCAGAGAGATTTGTCGTCTTTTTGTGTGAATTTCAGAGAGAAATTGTGTCGTATGTGTGACCTTCACTTCTTACCTTCAGAGAGAAGTTTTGTCGTCTGTTTGTGTAACCTTAAGAGAATTTTTGTCGTCTGTTTGTGTGACCTTCAGAGAGAAATTGTGTCGTCTGTGTGACCTTCACAGAGAAATTTTCTCGTCTCCTTGTGTGACCTTCACTTCTGACCTTCAGAGATAAGTTGTGTCGTCTGTTTGTGTGACCTTCGCTTCTGGTCTTCAGAGAAGTTGTGTTGTCTGTTTGTGTGATCTTCAGAGAGAAGATGTCGTCTGTTTGTGTGACCTTCACTTCTGACCCTCAGACAGACGATTTATCTTATGTTTGTGTGACCTTGTTTGATGTACTCTGTGACGTTTTCAAATATTCTTTTCTTTATTCTTTCTTTATTCTTAAAATTGTTTTTAGTCAACATGTTTCATTGAGCCGAATGGAGCTGGGACATCAAAACCTACACCGTGGTCGTCAGATCCTCTGCTGCTAGTCTATTTACATTTTAAAAATATGTGCGTATGTGAATATGTATGTTTGTGTGTATTTCTCACTCACTCTTACTCTCACTCTCTCCGTCACTCTCTCTCTGTCATATGACGTGCTTTGTACTGGGTTTTTGCGACTAATGGACTAGTACATCCGATTTCAGCACCCATTTCCTTTAACAGGCTTACTTCAAATAATAAAGTAGGTTGTATGTTGGAGAACGTCGCTCCTACAACAAACTAGTCTGTTAGAAAGTTTCTTGACTGGTGTACAGTTGTAGGTTGTCATTGCTTCCAGTACGCGGAGGAGCGATCACACTGAACAAATCGAGTCAAACTGGACACGGAGGGATTCCCACCATAGATCGTCTCGAGGTGTCCGCCCCTGGTGGGGGGACTCAGTGGTCTCGAAGTAAGGTGTCCGCCTCGGGTGGGGAGACCCAGTGGTCTCGATGTAAGGGTCTGCCCCTGGTGGGGGACTCAGTGGTCTCGAGGTAAGGTGTCCGCCTCGGGTGGGGGACCTAGTGGTCTCGAGGTAAAGTGTCCGCCTCGGGTGCCCGAGTTCGCGGGCTCGAATCACGGTGGAGACCGGGATTTTTTTCATGTGGAACATCTGGTAAAAATTACTCCGAACATGCTGGTCAGTTTGTTCGCCTGTCCCACGTGTACACAACGAGAAGCATACAGACGAAGCCTGTACATATGTGTATTCAGTCTATTGTGCCCAGTCCTGGGAGGAAGAATGATAGTCTGCCCTTGCCGGTCAATGGTGTGGTGGTCATTGTTGGGTGAGTTCTTTTCCGACAGCTGGACACAACTCTCTTGGTTGGTTCTGTTCTCTTCCGACAGCTGGACACAACTCTCTTGGTTCTGTTCTCTTCCGACAGCTGGACACAACTCTCTTGGTTGGTTCTGTTCTCTTCCGACAGCTGGACACAACTCTCTTGGTTCTCTTCTCTTCCGACAGCTGGACACAACTCTCTTGGTTGGTTCTGTTCTCTTCTGACAGCTGGACACAACTCTCTTGGTTGGTTCTGCTCTCTTCCGAAAGCTGGACACAACTCTCTTGGTTGGTTCTGTTCTCTTCCGACAGCTGGACACAACTCTCTTGGTTGGTTCTATTCTCTTCCGACAGCTGGACACAACTCTCTTGGTTGGTTCTGCTCTCTTCCGAAAGCTGGACACAACTCTCTTGGTTGGTTCTGTTCTCTTCCGACAGCTGGACACAACTCTCTTGGTTGGTTCTATTCTCTTCCGACAGCTGGACACAACTCTCTTGGTTGGTTCTGTTCTCTTCTGACAGCTGGACACAACTCTCTTGGTTGGTTCTATTCTCTTCCGAAAGCTGGACACAACTCTCTTGGTTAGTTATCTTCTCTTCTGACAGCATGGACACAAATCTCTTGGTTAGTTCTCTTCTCTTCTGACAGCATGGACACAAATCTCTTGGTTAGTTCTCTTCTCTTCTGACAGCCTGGACACAACTCTCTTTTTATCAAAGTATGTGATCGTCCTCTCGTTCACATTCCCCTCCTCTCCCTGCAAGCCCATCTACCCTCCCATTTCCAGGTACATCACAGTGGGATGACAGCCGCTGGAGCATAGTTCGCTTTCCATCAGCTACTCTGCCCAATTCACTTCTCAGAAGCGAGAGTGTACCACCCTTAAGATCTTGCAGCACAGATAATGTGTCTGTGAAGATGGCTACTTGGTGGCAATCAGAATTACTCTTCTAGATCATGTTTGAGAGCTTGAACCTCAGCTGTGTAGTTGGAGCAGAATTTACTAGTGGGAACACTCTTTTGTCTCACAAGGCGGTTTGTTAAGAGCAGCATAGATGGTGTCTAAAAGGCCTCGGGTCTACTTTACTCTAGTGTTTGAGTCAACTAAGATGGACTCGCACATCAGTTAACCACCCTCCGCGGCACTTGTCCAAATTCAACGGACTAATAAGCTGCTCGAGCCTTGCCGGCTAAGCAAGAAATCCCCCGCCTGGCTACATCCAGATAACTCTAGAGCTGACAGATACACAGGGGCATCCACCCCTATAGATGTACAGGTCGACTAAGACATACATTTTTTTAATATGACAAGAAAAAGTCTACAAACCTACACTACACTCGAGCCAATACCAGCCAGAAGCGGCTAGGAGCAAGATGGTTGCAGAATTAAATGCATTAATGACGCGAAAGAAGCAATGCTTGGTCATTCATTGATAATAAGAACGATATTGCAAATGGCATAGGCCAGCAGATTGTAGCTTCCTAACTTCGTTTATCTAGCTTTATAAGCGGACAGTTGAGATGAAGAGAGAGCAAAGCTAGGTTTACTGACAGACATATAGGCAGAGACGTCATTCTGAGCGTATTGATTGCCACCAATGTATGCGTCAAGAAAGAGAGAACGAAATTTATGCCAGACAGAGCGAAAGATAGGAATGTCACATAGAGAAATTAATGAATGCGTCTAGGAATTGCCGCTCCGAGGCCGGGTTCAAAGACAGGGACCAGCTCGGAAATGTAGGAAGATTTTTTTGGTGGGAGAATATTGCACAATTGATGTCATCGTGTCTTTATCTAGGTCAGTCATTTTAGATGTTTGTAGTCATCAAAAAGGGTTTTCATTGCTATATCTTAGGAATCCTTCTTAAGTTAAACTACATAAATTCGGCCGCCAAGAGTTTCAAACCCACCAGTCGAAACTTAACAATGAAGACCACACCCACTTATAAAGCTCTCTTTTTTAGTCCCACGTTACAAGATACAAGAAAGACAAGAGCAGTACGTTATAGGGCTTACAGCCAGTTATCCAGCACAAGTACTCGTGGCCATATAGGGGCTTGGTGAACTAAGTGGGTGAACACAAGCCTTCAAGACATATATAGGGGCTTGGTGAATTAAGTGGGTGAACACAAGCCTTCAAACAACACATAAGGGCTTGGTGAATTAAGTGGGTGAACACAAGCCTTCAAGACATATATAGAGGCTTGGTGAATTAAGTGGGTGAACACAAGCCTTCAAGACATATATAGAGGCTTGGTGAATTAAGTGGGTGAGCACAAGCCTTCAAGACATATATAGGGGCTTGGTGAATTAAGTGGGTGAACACAAGCCTTCAAACAACACATAAGGGCTTGGTGAATTAAGTGGGTGAACACAAGCCTTCAAGACATATATAGAGGCTTGGTGAATTAAGTGGGTGAACACAAGCCTTCAAGACATATATAGAGGCTTGGTGAATTAAGTGGGTGAGCACAAGCCTTCAAGACATATATAGGGGCTTGGTGAATTAAGTGGGTGAACACAAGCCTACAAGACATATAGGGGCTTGGTGAATTAAGTGGGTGAACACAAGCCTTCAAGACACATATAGGGGCTTGGTGAACTAAGTGGGTGAACACAAGCCTACAAGACACATATAGGGGCTTGGTGAATTAAGTGGGTGAACACAAGCCTTCAAGACACATATAGGGGCTTGGTGAACTAAGTGGGTGAACACAATCCTTCAAGACATATATAGGGGCTTGGTGAACTAAGTGGGTGAACACAAGCCTTCAAGACATATAGGGGCTTGGTGAACTAAGTGGGTGAACACAAGCCTTCAATACACATATAATGGCTTGGTGAACTAAGTGGGTTAATACAAGCCTTCAAGACACATATAGGGGCTTGTTGAACAAAACGGGTAAACACAAGCTTTCAAGACATGACAAAGGATTCACACCATCTCAAACAAATGAAGCACCGGTGAGACAGGTAGACAACCCCTACCAAATCCTAGCCCTGTTCGGGGTTAGACCAAGACAACAGCAAGGACACCCACAAGACCAACACAATGATAATCTTTAAAACATGGTCTAACTACCGAATATGTATTGACGCCATAATATAACCAACAGTTTCGTAGTAACCAAGATTTGCGAGGCTGTGGTCTGTCAAGATGTAGACAAAATGTCGGTTCTACAAACCCAACGCACCAGGTTCTCCTTCTTCTTCTTCGTTAATTCTCAATCTCCCACTACCAAACCCTGAAAGGGCTTAAGTAGCAGAATGTAGTCCAGAGAACGGAATGCGTTGTGTCGTAGTTTACAGCTTGGCTGCGATAATTACACCTTTCGGTCCAACACATCCGACTTCAGCAAGTATTTTTGGAGTACCGGGTTAGCATTCCCTCTTCGATCTATTCTCCTTAGCCAGTCTGCTCTGCTGCAGCCTGTTATCCAGGATCACCGCGTGGAGGTGTAGAAGGGTCTTTGTAGCGCTGGTTCGCTGGCCCTAATGCTAGCAGTCAGCTATGGGTCGCTGACCACTGCAGCTCATGCGCTGCTCAGCATATTGATCCAGCTTTTGTAATATCAGTCATTTCACCAAGCCAAGACGCGCAACAACAAGACTTACTCACCCCTATCAGCAATAACAATTAAAAACGTTCGGGAAAGTCAGAATAGATTTGTGAAAATATCTATAATCTATTTATTCGTTTATTTCATTTCTAAATATTGTGCATCGGCTGAAGTGAGCTAAACTACGTGAACTGTGACCGGTAGACGTGTCATTGGTAAGCTATGTATTGTACATTTTGGGGAGATTATTTCTCTTTAGCCCAATAATGTGTCCGCGAACCTAGTCCACTTTGAGAAAATAACCGCGCGCGACTGCTGTTGGGACTTTTTCTTATTGCTTCTCTGTTGTCGTCGTGTTCCCAGAACTTACTGTCAAATCTAACAGACTATCGTTACTTATCAACGTGTCAAACCGAGGCTTCAATTCTAGAGAGGGGATCTAGCAGGCTATCGTTACTTGGCAACGTGTCAAACCGAGGCTTCAAGTCTAGAGAGGGGATCTAGCAGGCTATCGTTACTTGGCAACGTGTCAAACCGAAGCTTCAAGTCTATAGAGGGGATCTAGCAGGCTATCGTTACTTGGCAACGTGTCAAACCGAGTCTTCAAGTCTAGAGAGGGGATCTAGCAGGCTATCGTTACTTGGCAACGTGTGAACCCGAGCCTTCAAATCTAGAGAGGGGATCTAGCAGGCTATCGTTACTTGGCAACGTGTCAAACAGAGCCTTCAAGTCTAGAGTGGGGATCTAGTAGGCTATCGTTACTTGGCAACGTGTCAAACCGAGGCTTCAAGTCTAGAGAGGGGATCTAGCAGGCTATCATTACTTGGCAACGTGTCAAACCGAGGCTTCAAGTCTATAGAGGGGATCTAGCAGGCTATCGTTACTTGGCAACGTGTCAAACCGAGGCTTCAAGTCTAGAGAGGGGATCTAGCAGGCTATCGTTACTTGGCAACGTGTCAAACCGAGGCTTCAAGTCTAGAGAGGGGATCTAGCAGGCTATCGTTACTTGGCAACGTGTCAAACCGAGGCTTCAAGTCTAGAGAGGGGATCTAGCAGGCTATCGTTACTTGGCAACGTGTCAAACCGAGGCTTCAAGTCTAGAGAGGGGATCTAGCAGGCTATCGTTACTTGGCAACTTGTCAAACCCGGCTTTCGGGTCTAGAAAGGGAATTCTTAGTGATTGCAATAAATGTTAGTGTGCTGACATGTCTACTAATGTCACTACTCAATGATTGCCTATTAGATAACATCACACTTTAATCGATGGTGCAGAAATTTAAGTCAAACGTGAGTCGAACCAAGAAAGGATGACAGCAGGAGTGTGTACAGTCAACGAGCTAATCGTCAACGAGCCGTGATCACCTGCTGAAAGAAATTGAGAACCTCTGGATCTATCCAAAGTGCAGTGATATCTGTTCTGTTTAATATTTTCTGTAGTTCATGAAATGCAGACTCCTACCTTATACCTTCTAAGTACTCGGTTACCTGTTTTACGTACTCGATTACTTGTTGTAAATACTCGGTTACTTGTTGTAACTCTCCAGACGATACCATGTGATATCATTCTCTAGCTACGCAAACGACACAACAGACTGAGATGTCATCTATACAAGTTCAAGATTGACGCTACTGCCCTTTGTGCCTTCGTAACAGCCCTCCATGAATGCAGAACATATTTTGTAGTCTAGCCCATCATTGTATACCAACAAAAGAAGTAGCGGTTGGTAACAGTCAGTGTCCTTCCACGAGAAGCTGTGCGGAAGTGCACGGAGCCTCAAGTCGACTTCTGTCCTCGTTAAAGTAATTGAAGTCGAGGTCTGAAGACGAACGGGGAAGAATAAGAGAAGATCAACAGTATTAGACGAAAACTTCCCCTGGCTGTCACGCGTGTTATGATCCGGGTGATCAAGCCGCGAATTCTGTCATGTCGACGTTTATTTTTAGCTAAATGCCGGGGTAATTCCCGCGGAAAATTCAAGGTATTTGAGCGCGGGTAATGAGACATTTTCGTGATTACAAACTACTTATGTATCGGCGGCGACATTTATCAGGCCTCGACAGTCCCACTGGGAATGTTTTTAAGTTAGCTAGCCCCTGCCAGGCGGTGTCTGTACACTAAGTTAGCTAGCCCCTGCCAGGCGGTGTCTGTACACTAAGTTAGCTAGCCCCTGCCAGGCGGTGTCTGTACACTAAGTTAGCTAGCCCCTAGCAGGTGGTGTCAGTACACTAAGCTAGCCCCTAGCAGGCGGTGTGAGTACACTAAGCTAGCTAGCACCTAGCAGACGGTGTCAGCACACTTAGATCACTTGTCCTAGATGTGTACGCGAGTCGCAGAATGGAATCTGAGATACAAGAGTTCCAGTAGATCAGTGACGTGCAGTGACTTTTCTCGAAGGGACTAGGTTCGAGGACAACTTTCATTATTGGGATCAAGAGGAATACTCTCTAATGAATGTACCATATCAAGTTTACCAATGTCACTTCTACTGGTCACAGTTCACGTAGTTTAGCTCACTTCTACCGGTCACAGTTCACGTAGTTTAGCTCACTTCTACCGGTCACAGTTCACGTAGTTTAGCTCACTTCTACCGGTCACAGTTCACGTAGTTTAGCTAACTTCTACCGGTCACAGTTCACGTAGTTTAGCTCACTTCTACCGGTCACAGTTCACGTAGTTTAGCTCACTTCTACCGGTCACAGTTCACGTAGTTTAGCTAACTTCAACCCATGCACAATATTTAGAAATGGAATAAACAAACACATATATTATATATCAATTTTCACAAATCTATTCTGGTTTTCACGAAAGTTTTTCATTGAGTTTTTGCTGAAATGTGCGATTGAGTCTTCTCATGGCACATCTTGGCCTTGTAAAAATGCCAGATATCAGAAAAGCCATTGTTATCCACAGTTCCATTGTTATCCACAGTTCCTGATCTGTTTCGAACAGCACACAAGGCCAACAATACAGGCGAATATGGATTAGAATAAAAAGAACAAGAATAAGAAACACACGGATAGGAAAAAGAACAAAAATACAAATACGAAGAACAATAAGACGACCAACATGGATACGAATAAGCAGAATAAGAAGAACACGAATAAGAACAAAGATAAGAACAAGGAGAAGAAGAAGAAGAACACGAATAAGAACAAAGATAAGAAGAACAAGAACAAGAATACGAAGAACAAACAAGAAGATAAATAATAAGCAGACGAAGAACAAGATCATTAACAAGAAGACGAAGAACAATGATGTGATGAACAAGAAGATGAAAACAAGAACAAGAAGATGAACACGAAGACCAAGAACAAAAAAGAAGAAAACGGAAAAGAAAAACAAAATAAATAACAAGAGAAAGAAAACGGAAAAGAAAAACAAAATAACTAACAAGAAGAGGAAGAAGATGGCTGGATTGAACCTTTGTTATGAGAAGCAAGACAATGAGAAGATATTTTTGAATGAGGTTCAGCTTTGTTGGGGAAAGGCAGCGTCCATTGAACGTCGATTGAATTATCTTTGACCTTTGGCTATGTCAGGGGGCGCTGGCCTTTGTGTTGTGACCCCAATATTATAAAGTGGGCTGCCGATGTGCATTCCTGCTTAAAAAGTGGGTTTCCCACGCCGTTTAACGTCAAAAACTGACGGGAAAAAAAATTAAACAAAACATTAAGTAAGCTTGAAGTTGTTATTGATCGATGCACAAACACTTCATCTTCTGTGGCAGGTTATCCCTAAAATCCGAAGGTCAACAAACTTTAGAACAGCTGATATAACCTTTGCATGGTTAGCCTGATGCGTGATAATTTGGGTTAACTGGAAGCAAACGCTTTGTTAGGGGCAATCGATGACGAAGACTAGTACTTACCGGTTTTCGAAATATATATATATATAACGAACAGCAGAAAAGAAAGTCAACTAATATGCAGTCCTGATTCTTTAAATGCCAACTTCCAGGTGAATAAAGCGCCTTGCCACAGGTTTACGGTAAACCATTGGATATTCGTCGAGGGAGCTAGATGCTGAGCAGTGCATGAACTGCAGCGGTCAGCGATCCATAGCTAAGTGCTAGCGTCAGGGTCAGCAAACCAGAGCTGAGCAGTACATGAGCTGTAGCGATCCATAGCTAAGTTCTAGCTTCAGGGCCAGCGAACCAAAGCTGAGCAGTACCAGAGCTGCTAAGACCCTTCTACACCTCCACGTGGTGGTCCTGGATAACAGCCTGCAACAGAGCAGACTGACTAAGGTGAAAGGTATCGAACTGGGAAGGCTAATCCGGTACCCACAAATTCCTTTTGAAGTCAGATGTGTCGGATCGAAAGGTGCAAATATCGCAGTCAATATGTAAGCAGCGACACAACGTATCCCGTTCCCTGGAAATCATCCTCCTACATCAAAGCCATTTTCAGGGCTTGGTAGCGGGAGATTGAAAACGAACGAAGAAGAAGAATATTACATTTTGGCTATTCCTTGACTATACTTATATAATCTGTGTTTATGTTTGTATACTTCTAGCTGCTTTACTGAGATTCGTTTTGTTTTTTCTCATTCTTGTTCATACAGTAAAACTGAATGACTTTTTTGACGAGCAAACCATGGCAGTGGTCAAGCATGAACTCCAGTCTCTGACAGGGTACACCAAACTGGACCTCACGGGCATTGCTCTACATGTCACATTCCGTGGGCTGGTAATCCTGACTTGTGCTTTTCTTTCTAGTGCCTTATTTGTAGTAAAATATAGCAATATTTACTGTTGATATGTAGATGTTAGTCTCGCGAAGCGAACTTTCCATGCTTTCACTGCCTGCGAGTATGCAGATCCCAAATCAGCCATCTCCGCACCCATCCACAACCCGGAATTACAGAATACTCGACTGGAAGGACTGGCTAGGTGAAAAAAAGAAAAGGTCTTCTTCACTCGTGATGGATGAACAACAATTAGTTGCAAGCGAAGGTGGCGGCACCATCAGACGGTTTTGTCTTGCTGATATAACTTGCGCTGTATTTGGATTATAGTGAGGAAGAAGCTGCGCTGACTATCAACCTCACTCTCTGGTCCAAAGCTACCCTGGACCAGTGGCAATACATAGTCAGGAGCAGCATAGTAAATGAGCTGATAGTAGCCAGCAGCTCATAGCTGGACCGCTTGCATGGGGCCAGCGAACCAGAGCTGACCAAAACCTGATTCCATCTCTCAGCGGTAGCCCTGAAAACAGGCTGCGCTAGTGTAGTCTGATTCATAAAATAGCTGTCGCAGTGTGAAACCTCACCTGATACCCCAAAAAGCCAGTTAATACCGGATACATGGGACCAAAAAGCGCTGATATAGCTGTAAACTGTGTGTACCACCAGGGTGGGAGATAAAGTATGTTTGAGATCCATTGCAGTCAACCTTGTGGAGACAGCAATTGAATTGAATGAAAATATGGAAATAACAAATAGTTTTTGTCTCTGATAAAACAATATAAAGTTCTGAGCAGTCAGCTACTCTAGTTGACTGCTAGCCTCTAGGTCAGCGACTCTAGTTGACTACTAGCCTCTAGGTCAGTGACTCTAGTTGACTGCTAGCCTCTAGGTCAGCAACTCTAGTTGACTTCTAGCCTCTAGGTCAGTGACTCTAGTTGACTTCTAGCCTCTAGGTCAGCGACTCTAGTTGACTGCTAGCCTCTAGGTCAGCGACTAGTTGACTGCTAGCTTCTAGGTCAGTGACTCTAGTTGACTGCTAGCCTCTAGGTCAGTGACTCTAGCTGACTGCTAGCCTCTAGGTCAGTGACTCTAGTTGACTGCTAGCCTCTAGATCAGTGACTCAGAGCTGCCAAGACCCTTTTCCACCTGCACGTGGTGATCCTGGATAACGGACTGCAACAAGGCAGACTGGCCAAGGAGAAGGGATCGAAGAGGGAAGGTTAACCCGGTACCCAAAAAGGCGAATGTGTCGGATCAAAAGGTGCAAATACCACAGTCAAGCTGTAAACTACAACACAATGCATTTCGTTCTTCGAATAACATCCTGCTACTTGCTAAGCACTTTTCAGGGCTTGGTAGCGGGAGTTTCAGAACAAACAATGTAGAAGAAGAATATAAATTGTAGTTTGTAAAACTTTCCACTGAGTATTTGACATTATGGAACCATAAACTGTAAATGTAACGGGAACCTACCCTATATTGCACATCTGCCAAGAAACTTATAACAGCCAAATAAGTTTGCAGTTGTAAGAGCGATGTTCTCTAAAGGACATGATATTCACTTTTTTTCCATATTCCACTGATATTAATTAGTGACAGTACTCTATATCGCCAGAGAAAGCATTTTCTTGAATGAGAAAAAAAAACTGCGAGGGCTCGATTTCATCACCTCGGGTTTTCCCCATTTAGCTCAGTCTCTCTTGGCAGATGTACCCCATCTGTCGAGAGCATCGCACAAAGCACGAACTCCGTAGCTCCAGCGATGAACCCAGTGATCTCCTGAAAAAAATTGACATCATGGAATTGACATCAAATTCGAACCCCGACCGTCTGACCACGAGGCAAACGGCTTGACCACTTCGCCACAGAGACCCCAATTTTCTCGAATAGTTACGTTATACTTCTACATTGTGGTTTTTTTTTTCAAAGCTCCTCACATACACAATACTTGACTTTGACTTTTACAGATAGTTGCCAGAAGGTGCACGCAGTCAGGCCCGAAGCAGTCTTTGATGGCGTTTATGCCCCATGACATGTGAGTCGTATTGATACAGTGCTTCATGTTTGAGTATAGTTTGGTGCAATCAGTGCATAAAGAATGAACTCTCATACAATATATAGGTCCTTTCTGATTATAATAAAAATGTTTGCCTAGGCATCTAGGGCCCATTGAGTCGATCGACCGTTACCATGTCCATTTCTGATTATGTAGACACAAATTTATAGATTAATGAACAATATTTAATCATTAGTTGTTATTGCTGTTATTGCTGTTATTGCTGTTGTTGTTGTTGTTGCTGCTGTTGTTGTTGTTGTTATTGCTGTTGCTGTTGTTGTTGTTATTGCTGTTGTTGTTGTTATTGCTGTTGTTGTTGTTGTTATTGCTGTTGTTGTTGTTGTTGTTGCTGTTGTTGTTATTGCTGTTGCTGTTGTTGTTATTGTTGTTGTTATTGCTGCTGCTGCTGCTGCTGCTGTTTGCGAATGTCCACAATGAGTAGGTTACTTTTTTGTGCGACCTGAAAAGGACGTTAAGTAGCGGGTTGCAGTAGCTTTCCTCACATCCCGAGCGTGCGGATGAAGGTGGGCCGGGGTCCTCCAGGCGGTTATGCTATGCTTCGCATCATCTGTGTTCACTCACTACTATGGGGATCATGTTGATACCTCACCTCGTTAGCTAGGCAGCCATGAAAATAACCCGTTTCCAAGGAGGGCTACTAGGAAGCCGAGGTGAGGGTCTTGACCAGTATCTTTTGCAGGACCCTGACTAACATGTCTGATCAGTATATTTTGCCTGACCAGACATCAGTCTTTCACGCCTCAATCATTAGTTAATCAAATCAATTATGTCAAATGTGCAAAAAGAGGGGTCAAAGAAGCAGCAGTGGGTGAGTTGACAGTAGCCAGCGACTCATAGCGGGTCAGCGAACCATAGCAGGTCAGCAAACCTTAGCCAGGGGTCAAGATGCAGCAGTGGATGAGTTGACAGCAGCCAGTGAGTCATAGCGGGTCAGCAAACTATAGCGGATTAGCGATCCATATCGGATCAGCGAGCCATAGCGGGTCAGTGACTCATAAGAGGGTCAGCAAATCATAGCAGGTCAGCGAACAATAGCCAGGGGTAGAAGATGTAGCAGTGAATGAATTGACAGCAGCCAGCGAACCATAGTGGGTCAGCGAACCATAGCCAGGGATCAAAGATGCAGCAGTGAATGACTCATAGCTGGCTGCTTGCATGAGAGTCAGTTACTCATAACTGAAAAAAAACCTTATTACATCTCCAAGTGATGGCCCAGGATGCAGCTTTGCAGCATAGCTAGGATATTAGGGATTAAAGAGGGAAGGCAAACATGTGTGTGTGTTACGCCCCCCCCCAATCCTCCCTCCATCCCATAAATACCATGCTGAAATCGGATGTGTCAGGCCAAAAGGCACAGTTGTGACCTTGATGTAAACTATCACACACCTCACAAGTCCTTTTCAGGAGTAATGGCGAAGAAGAAATGTACATTCTACACACTGAACTACAGCTACAACTCTATATTCACTTACCTGAATGGCGAACATGTTGTATAGACTAGGAACACTATTCTACACACTAAACATCAACTTTATATTCACTCACCAAATGGCGAACATGTTGTATAGACTAGGAACACTATTCTACACACTGAAGATCAACTCTATATTCACTCACCCGAATGGTGAACATGTTGTATAGACTAGGAACACTATTCTACACACTAAACATCAACTTTACATTCACTCACCAAATGGTGACCATGTTGAATAGACTAGGAACACTATTCTACACACTGAACACCAACTCTATATTCACTCACCCAAATGGCGAACATGTTGTATAGACTAGGAACACTGTAACCTTTCAAGCGTGAAGTAAAAGACTACTAAATAAGGTTGTTCATGGGGACTAGCAACTAGATCATTGCAACCATTGCTACTGAAACAGCGTCTGTAAATACTCAGATGAAAGCTTCCTGAAAAGGGGATAGCTTTAGTAGTTGCCCTATGCTTCATTGGGAGCAGAACAGAAAGACCAATCATCACTACAACTATAATGTCATGGTGTCAAGGGACTATCCACGTCCACAGGAGAGGGGGGAGGGAGGGTATGTGGATGGATGTGGTGTACGCAGTGAACGGGAGATTTCTACATCACTTGTTGAATTTAGACTCACTGACAGACACATAAAGAAAATGAAAGCCATATAGTCTTGCTTACAGATGCTCTCGCCGTAGTCACAGCGCTAAAAAGCCAGAAAAACACTGAGCTTAATGACTTAAGAGCAGCACTCTGCAAACTGTGCCAGCAGTCCGCACTAAAAAGGGTAGTGGTACAGTGGGTCCCATCCCACTGCAACATCCAAGGCAACGAGGAGGCAGACAGACTGGCAAAAGAAGGTGCAAGACTACCACAAACAGATACTAGTATGACGTACGAAGAGTCAAAACGGCTTATCAAAGCCAGATACATGACCAAATGGGAAACCGAACATACTGGTTACACCAAAAACGATGCCTATTACCAGTTGAACCAAAGAGAGCAGGTCGTTGTCTTCAGACTTCGCACTGGCCACAATAGACTGAGGTACCACCTATTCAACAAATTGAAGATAGGTGGTACCGATGAATGCCCGTGCGGTACTGGTAAAATGACCGCTGAACATCTGCTGCAGAACTGCCCGACATACGAGGATCAGAGAGAGCAGATGTGGCCATCACCAGTGGAACTGCAAGACAAGCTCTATGGCAGTGGCGACAGCCTCAGGATGACCGCCGCTTTTTTTGAAAAAATAATGGTTACTGTCTGACTGCGTACGAAGAAGAAGAAGACTCACTGACAGATCTATGGTACATACATGGTATGGACATATATCATGATCAATGGGGCGGACAAAGACCGTCCTTCAAGGCATTGTCCCTGGAAAGTGTGGGAGAGGGAGACCAAAAAAGTAATGGGAGTACAATATAAAAGAGTGGACGGGAAGGCCTATAGCTGAAACTAATACCCTGGCGAAAAATCGAGACGTCTGGCGGGAACTGGTTCGACAAACTGCAATAACGGTGCCTCAACGACCTTCTTGGTTATGGAACTGATAATGATGACGGATCTATAGAGAACAACAAACACTCTGATCTATGAAAGCTTCTTACTGTCCAACTAAATCCAAGATAAATATCCATCATTCTGTTTATGTACCTAGCTCTACATCCATCATTCTGTTTATGTACCTAGCTCTACATCCATCATTCTGTTTATGTACTTAGCTCTACATCCATCATTCTGTTTATTTTCTTAGTTCTTAGTCGACCTGTATTTCTACAGGGGCAGATGCCCCTGTGCAGGTCCCAGCTCTGGTATGTACTGGATGTAGTCGGAAGAAGGATTTCCTGCTTAGCGGGCTAGACTCGAGCAGCTTAATACTCCACTGTGTTGGGACAAGCGCTTACGGAAGTGGTTAACCAATGTGCGAGTTCATCTTAATAGACTCAAACACTAGAGCAAAGTAGACCCGCAGCCTGTTAGGTGTCATCTGTGCTGTTCTAAACAAACCACCTAACCATGGCCGGTGTTATGCGTGTCACACAATTAGTTGCCTCTTACGACATGCTCTCTGTGAGGCAGTGGTGCTATTCTTGTCCATGTTATAAAGAAAGACCCTGGCAGGCCACTGTTTATGTACCTAGCTCTACATTCATCATTCTGTTTATGTACCTAGTTCTATGTGATTCTGTTTATGTACCTATCTCTACATCCATCATTCTATTTATGTATCTAGCTCTACATTCATCATTCTGTTTATGTACCTAGCTCTATGTGATTATATTTATGTGCCTAGCTCTACATCTATCATTCTGTGTATGTATCTAGCTCTATATATATATCATTCTGTTTATGTACCTAGCTTTACATCCATCATTCTGTTTATGTGCCTAGCTCTACATCTATCATTCGGTGTTTGTACCTAGCTCTACATCCATCATTCTGTTTATATACCTAGCTCTATATCCATAATTCTGTTTATGTACCTAGTTCTATGTGATTATATTTATGTACCTAGCTCTACGTCCATCATTCTGTTTATGTATCTAGCTCTGCATTCATCATTCTGTTTATGTATCTAGCTCTACATTCATCATTCTGTTTATGTACCTAGCTCTATGTGATTATATTTATGTACCTAGCTCTACATCTATCATTCTGTATATGTACCTAGCTCTATGTACATATCATTCTGTTTATGTACTTGGCTCTATATCATTCTGTTTATGTACCTAGCTCTACATCCATCTTTCTGTGTATGTGCCTAGCTCTACATCTATCATTCTGTTTATGTACTTGGCTCTATATCATTCTGTTTATGTACCTAGCTCTACATCCATCTTTCTGTGTATGTGCCTAGCTCTACATCTATCATTCTGTGTATGTACCTAGCTCTATATCCATCATTCTGTTTATGTACCTAGCTCTATTTTCCATAATTCTGTTTATGTACCTAGCTCAATATCCATAATTCTGTTTATGTACCTAGCTCTATATCCATCATTCTCTTTATGTACCTAGCTCTATATCATTCTGTTTATGTACCTAACTCTACATTAGGAGTTAGATATATAATATATATACTCCTAATATGTACCTAACTCTATATATGTCCTGTCTGGAAAGATCCGAAGAACATGAAACCACACCTGACTGGGACTCTGAGTAGATATACACTTAGATGGCTGCTTGAACGGAGTACAGAGCACCTCTGGGAATGTGCCCTGTGTGATGATGTTGGCTCCTATAATCAAGAACCTAACTCCCATACCATTCTCTTTATGTACCTAACTTTATATATGTTATTATGTTTATGTACCTAACTCTCTTTCTCTTAACTTAACTTAACTTAACGTCTTTATACTGGTTTAGAAGACTCTGCAGAGTCTGTATACAACCAGTTTCATTTACATCCCCTTGCTCTAAAAGCTGTGCGCATCCAATCTATTCTTAAATGCATTAACTGTCCCTACCTTCACCACCATCCGAGGCAATGCATTCCAAGCATTCACCAATCTCTGACTAGAAAAAATACTTCCGAATATCTAATCTGGACCTCTCCTTAGTCAACTTGTAGCTGTGCCCTCTTGTTCTTGTAGGTGGTATTTGAAAAAACTTGTTATATTCTAATTTATCCATTCCTCTGATCATCTTATACACCTGTATTAAGTCACCACGAATTCTTCTCTCTTCCAGACACTAGGCCGGTATTTAAAAAATCTTTCATCATAACTGTAATTTTGGAATCCCACTATCAACTTTGTCTTATTCTAGAGAAATGTTAAGCTATACACATTAACCAAGTATGGCAAAGTCAATTAAAAACAAATTAACAACTCGGCCATCTCAAACAGAAGAAGGTCCTCTGACAAAAAGGAAAAATGACGCTTGCAGAAAAGCAACAAGGAATCTAGGGCGCTGATCTACTTAATTTTATCAAGGAAAACCGCTAGATTTTGTACCTATATTGTTTGTACCATATAGGGAAAAGTGAAGGCTGGAGGGGGGGGGGGGGGTGAGGTTGGGATACAATGTAGAAAGAGGGGCAGATTGAGCAGGTGGGAGCTGGAATGAGAAATTACAACATTTATATGTTAAGGCTAGATGAAACAAGGTGGCAAGGAGTTGAGAGGGTAAAACTAGGCACAGGTAAACTGCTGTTGTCCTCAAGGCACACTGAAAAAGGCGCACAACTTAGCAAAGATGTTCACTAAGACCTGGACATTGTTTCATCAGTTCCCTGACACACCTGACATTATGTCATGAGTTTACTGACATCTGAACATTATTCCAAGAGTTCCCTGACATCTGGACATTATGTCACAAGTTCTCTGACACCCAGACATTATTCCAAGAGTTCCCTGACATCTGGACATTATGTCACAAGTTCTCTGACACCCAGACATTATTCCAAGAGTTCCCTGACATCTGGACATTATGTCATGAGCTTACTGACATCTGGACATTATTTCATGATTTCCGTAACATCTAGACCTTATTCCCCTAGTTTTTCCTCCAACATAGAGAGGATGACCTTGATACATTTTGTATTCTCTATTCCTGACACTCTCTTTGTCTGTCTGTCTCTATGTCTGCCTGCCTCTCTCTCTTCCTGCCTCTCTCTCTTCCTCTCTTTCTCTCTCTCTCTCTCTCTCTCTCTCTCTATATATATATATATATATATATATATATATATATATATATATATATATATATATATATATATATATATATATATATATATATTTATTTCATTATGTGTATGTACCTAACTCTATAACCATCATTCTGTTTATGTACCTAACTCTATATATAGCATTCTGTGTATATACCTTATATAACATTCTGTTTATGTACCTAACTCTATCCATATAATTTTGTTTTTGTACCTTATATATCATTCTGTTAATGTACCTAACTCTATATATATATCATTCTGTTTATAACTTAACTTCATTACACTGGTTTAGAGGGCTCTACAGTCTGTGTACAATCAGTTTATTTCACTCCACGGATACCAAAAATACTGTGAGCATCCAATCTATTTTTGAATGCACTGACTCTGCTTCCACTACATTCTGCGACAATGCATTCCAAGAATTCACCACTATATGACTTTAAAAAAAATATTTCCTAATATCTAATCTTGACCTGTCTTTAAACAATTTGTAGCTGTATCCTCTTGTTCGTGTAGATGGTCGTACTTTGAAAAACTTGGTATAAGCTAATCTATTCTTTCCATTTATTAATTTATACACTTGTATTAAGTCACCTCATATTTTTCTCTGTTCGAGACACTGAAGACCAGTTCTTTTTAGTCTTTCCTCATAACTATTATTCTGAAGCCCTGCGATCATTTTTGTAGCTCTTCTTTGTACCCGTTCCAGCATGTTTATATCCACTCTATTATATGGACCACACCTGAACACAGTACTCTAATTTAGGTCTCACTAATGATTTATATAACTTGACTATTACTTCTTTGCTCTTGTGTGAAATGTTTCTTTTTTTGACATGCCAAACATGGCAGCCTTTTTCACTGCCAACTGGTGCTCCTGCACCTTTCCTGTATGATCTATTATAACTCCTAGGTCTCTGTCCTTTTTTATTGTCCTAATATTGTTCTCTGCCATCCTGTAATTATATTCATTATTGGATCTTCCCGCGTGGATGACTGTACATTTTTCTACATTAAACTCCATCTGCCAGCTCTCAGACCATTATGTACCTAACTCTTTAACTGGTATTTTGTTTATGTACCTAATATCTATCATATTGTTTATGTACCTAACTCTATATCTATCATTCTGTTTATGGACCCAGTTCTGTAATTGCCTTTGTGTTATACATCAGTTGAATCCTTGTGTTTTTCTATGTACAGGCTGGAAGACAAATGGGTGCCAGAGGAACAAGCGCAACAGATGTTTGAGATGTCCATGCCTATGTCGGGACTACCCACAAGTGCAGTCAGCAATCTGCATGACAGTTTGTACAGACGACACAGATTCCGCAAACACAGGCGGAAATAATGAGCTGATTGGTACGAGCGAATAATGAGTAAAAGGGGTGTATGAGTTGTGTCCGTCCACGTACAGGGAACCAAATAGGATTGGGTCACTGCAGACTGTTGGGGCTACACTGGTATGCATCTGTGTGGGTGGGAGGTAGAATGGGTGGGAGGTAGAATGGTTGGGCCTATGTGGGTGGGGAGGATGGTTGGGCCTATGTGGGTGTGGAGGAGGGTTTGGTCTATGTGGGTGTGGAGGAGGGTTTGGTCTATGTGGGTGGGAGGTAGAATGGTTGGGCCTATGTGGGTGGGGAGGATGGTTGGGCCTATGTGGGTGTGGAGGAGGGTTTGGTCTATGTGGGTGTAGAGGAGGGTTGGGCCTATGTTGGTGGGGAGGAGGGTTGGGCCTATGTACATGGGGATGTGTTGGTTGGGCCTATGTGGGTGTGGAGGAGGGTTGGGCCTATGTGGGTGGGGAGGAGGGTTTGGTCTATGTGGGTGGGGAGGAGGGTTTGGTCTATGTGGGTGGGGAGGAGGGTTTGGTCTATGTGGGTGGGGAGGAGGGTTGGGCCTATGTGGGTTAGGAGAAGGGTTTGGTCTATGTGGGTGTGGAGGAGGGTTGGGCCTGTGTGGGTGTGGAGGAGAGTTGGGCCTGTGTGGGTGTGGAGGAAAGTTGGGCCTATGTGTGTGGGTTGGAGTAGGTTGGAGACCAAAGTGGGTGTGGAGGAGGGTGTGGTCTATGTGCATGGGGGTTGTGTTGGTGATACAAAAGGGGTGGCAAATATAAGAACATGCTCCAACTCAGCTGTTGACTCCACAAGCAGAGCAAATTGACAACATAGTCTTACCCAAATCTTTTAAGGAATCAGCTGTTTAGTGACATGAACAGCTTGAGATATGCAATGAATTTTATGAGGGGGCAATTGGCTCATGGTTCCAGCCTTCATTGACCTGATGGACCCCATATGAAACAGCCCTCATATGAGATGGTGCATTCCGTTACTGAGAGTGATGACGACATAGCAGACTCATGCGGTGGCTCCATCATTTTCCCTGTTTTTGTTACAGGTACCCATTTACAGCTGGGTTGACTGGAAGAAATGGTCAAACCAACAAAAAACCTCATGACAGGCCCGTCTGTCAAATCGAGCGCAACCTAATTTGAACCTGTATGTTGGATTAGTAAACCAAGCTGGCAACTCCTTGACCACGGGCTCATCAACTTCTTCTCCTTTTTCGTTCCTCCTCAGATCAAGGTCCCGGTTTCTCTTACATCCTCAGATCAAGGTCCCAGTTTCTCTTACATCCTCAGATCAAGGTCCCGGTTTCTCTTACATCCTCAGATCAAGGTCCCGGTTTCTCTTACATCCTCATATGAAGGTTCCAGTTTCTCTTACATCCTCAGATCAAGGTCCCGGTTTCTCTTACATCCTTAGATCAAGGACCCGGTTTCTCTTGCATCCTCAGATCAAGGTCCCGATTTCTCTCACAAAGGACACCATTGTTTTTGTAAGGCTGTTTTATCTCCATACAGCTTCTGTCTCATATCTGTCTCACAAGGCCAGTATTGTTCTCTCTTTTCCTGCGTAAGCGTGTTCTTTGCAGGATGTGTTCCACGGTCATGATATGCTCCCCAGATGGGCACCTGTCATCTGTCCCAATCCTCATTTTGTTGTAAAGATGACCCTTGAGTCTGTTATGCCCAGTTCTCAGTCTGAATAAGATGACTTGCTCTTCTCTAGTTAAGTTATAGCAGCTGTCTTCTTTTCGGAATTCGGGGTGTTGATCAGCCCATGTCAGCTCCCCATGTTGAGCCTGATATCTTTCTCATTATGGCCATTCTGTTCTTAGCTTTGTTGGTGGCTTTTTTTATCTGCTTTTTTCATGTCAACCTTGGGTCCATTGCTATTCCCAGATAAGTTGGACTTATGTCAATGGGGAGAGTCTGGCCATTTACTTTCAGGATCACTTCTTGGGGCTTAGGAGATAGAGAGAAGATTATGTACGTAGTTTTGGTTTCATTTATAGCGATTTGCCATTTTTTTTGTCCATGTCTCTATTTTATTTAGGGCCTCCTGCATTTGGTTTCTAGCTACAGGTGTCCATAGTACCAAGTCATCTGCATATAGTGCACTTTGTACTTTTTAGGGATTTATGTGATTATATCATTGATATATATGAAGAGCAGCATGGGTGAGAGTACTCCACCTTGTGGAACTCCTTGTTCCATTTTCATCTTTTTGCTTTAGGTGTCCTGTTATCTATGCAATCACTGATCCACTTGTACATGTTATTGGTTACACCCATTTGCAGTAGTTTCAGTTTTAACCCGCTCTTCCATATTTTATCAAAGGCTTTTTCTAGGTCTATCCAGACTGCCAGTGTTTTATTTTTTTTCTCCTGCGAGATATATGTCACCTGATCTCTGTCGATTTGTTACTATGAAAACCTGCTTGCTGAGGAATAAGTTAATTTTTGTATTCCATATGCCAGGTTATTTTAGTGTTAACTATTCATTCCATTAATTTCCCCACACAGCTGAGTAGACTAATAGGTCTGTAACTGCCTGGCTTCATATTGTCCTTCCCATGTTTAAAGATGGGGATGGTCCTTGCCTCCTTCCACACTGTGGGGACAGTTCCTTGTTTCCAGCTTGTGTTAAAGATGTGTAGCAGTTTGTTCTTTGCTGCTTCTCCCATGTTAGAGAGCATTTCATTAGTGATGCCATCCTTTCCTTGGGCTTTTCTCTTCTTGAGTTTACTAATGGCTGACTATTCTGTCTTGGTGATATTTACTATCAGATGTTGAGGGTTTCTGTATGCTCATGCCAGCTTTTCCTGCATGCTTGGTTGACTCTTTTGCTATATCTGCATTGACTGTTTTGCTATATCTTGCAGCAACTGCCTTGAGTACGATGTTGCTTTCTTGATTTTGACCAATTTCCGCTCTTTCTCTTGCCTCTTTTAGTTGAAGTTCCATCCGTTGCACTTCAGGTGATCAATAGTTTGTAATTTCTTCTGGTGCCTCTTGGGGTGTTCTCCATTGCTGCCTTGAGAAGACACTGGTTTCATTTTTCCACCATCTTGTCTACTTTCTTGTGGTGGGTGTTGATGGACTGGCAAAAAAGATTTGTACTTGTGGTAAACTTCTGCCAGTCTGCTCTCTTATAGTTCCACCTGGGCAATGGCTTATGGTCTGATTGAATGTTTCACAGGTTTATCGTAAGTTTGATGGGTCTGTGGTCGCTTTCTGCGGTCTGTGGTCGCTTTCTGCAAGAGGTGTGAGTACGTTTCTTTTGGATTTTTGGTTTAGGTCGCAGGTGTTAAATGCAAGGTCAGGAAATGATGATGTCCATCACCTTTAATAGAGCGTGGGTGGGTCATCTGGGAGGCTGCTCAGGTAGAGGTTGTTGTCAATCTTCCATTCCTCTTGTTCATGTCCCCATGCATTGGTCTGTGCATAACCCCACCTCTCAGTGGCTGTTAAAGTCTCCTACCACTATGGTTACCTAGTCCATAATATCCATGGCTTCTAGGGCCAGATTTTTTGTTGGCTGGCAGTATGTATTATAAATTCGAACTGTGTGATTTGGTCATGTCCACTCCCTATTGTTTCGGCTTCTCCATTTGTTTCCAACGAGATCATCTTTGATTGGATTGATATTTTGGAGAGGATAAGCACACCCCCCCCTCCCCCCTTATGCCCATCCTTATCCATTCTATCAGTTTCATATCCTCTTATGCAAAATCTGTGGTTTGGATTAAGCTGTGTTTCCTGGATGCAGGCAATGTGTATTTCTTCCTCAAATAGTCTTCTGGACAACGCTTCCCTTTTGCGTTCCATTGCAACACCTACAGGGTTTGAGTGGCAGATGTATCAGTGTGTCCATGTGGGAGAGACATGTCCTTGTCTGTGCGGGTACCTTATGGTGTCTCTCTGTATAGTCCAGGTCCTTGATAATCTTTGGATGAGATACGCAGTGTTGTGGTTTTGCAGCAGCGAGCTGTTTTATTCGCATCTTTCGGTCCAACACTGTTGTTTTCAGCTAAAATTCCCTTCAGGTTCGCATCCCTAGCCCCATTGACCAAGGCCATGTTTGGTCAGATATTAAGGTCTAGGAATGGCTTTTCCTTGTTTGGGTTCACTAGATGATAGTCTTGGTTGTCCTGCCTTCCTGGGTTGCGAACTCTATCTGCTCGAGTTTTTTATCCTAGGTGGTTAGTCTGCCTGGACTGTTGAATACCACCCGACTGCTACCATTCTTAGTCTGGCCCCTCTCCAGTGACCTGTCCGGCATGGGTGGCCCTACTAGGAACATATGTTATCGCCGGTATAGCTCACTGGGTCATGCAAGGCCCCCCACGCCCTTCCCCACCTGAATAAGGTGATGGCACCCTGGGGGGGGGGGGGGGACTCTCATCAACAGAGGGAAATAAATGTGGTTTTGTGATGGATAAACTGGGACAGAAAGGGAAGCCTGAGACATGTGACCATGAGGAAATAGATGTGGTTGTGTGACAGATAAACTGTGACGGAAAGAGAAGCCTGAGACATGTGACCATGAGGAAATAGATGTGGCTGTGTGATGGATAAACTGTGACGGAAAGAGAAGCCTGAGACATGTGACCATGAGGAAATAAATGTGGCTGTGTGACGGACGTACTGTGTGAAGGCAACTAAAGTCTGAGACAGACCACTAGTTTGATGAGTGCAATAGATTTGGTTATTTGAGAACAAATGTAGAAGACCACACAAACTAACTACCATTTTGATAATGCAAGTGGTGATTGGAGTGGAGGTTTTAATGGCCGTTGGATGTACACATTTATGATATTTTAAATGTGAAATTAACTCTGCTGTCTTCATCATTTCATATTCTTACCAGTTTCATCATATGGCAGTCGCAGTCAGAAGACTGAAAACATCTATATTTATCTTTGTATGAAGTCCCGAGTGGTCTGCCAGGGTCTTTGTGTATGACAAGGACAAGAATAGCACCACTGCCTCACAGAGAGCATGTCGTAAGAGACGACTGTGTGACATAGCACAACACCGGTCATGGTTAAGTTTTGTTTAGAGCAGCTTAGATGGTGCCTAACAGGTTGCGGGTCTAATTTGCTCTAGTGTTTGAGTCAATTAAGATGGACTCGCACATTGGTTAACCACCCTCCGTAAGCACTTGTCCCAATGCAGCGGAATATTAAACTGCTCAAGCCTGGCCCGCTAAGCAGGAAACCCTTCTCCCGACTACATCCAGCTCATACCAGAGCTGGTACCTGCGCAGTACAGGTCGACTAAGAACTAAGATGAAAGGGGTCAGGTCCACAGAATATTGATTATTTTTAAGTTCAGCAATTTAAAAATATGTTAACAAATCTCGAGTTTGTCTGATTATCCATATTTAACGAGTTCGATCAGTAATGCTCAAACTTCCTGGCGTGCCAATTTATTTGATTAACTGTCACCCATGAGCTGGCATGGTGGTGGTATGTAGATTTGTTGTTGTTGCATGCCCACAAAGAGAAGGTCTACTCTTTTTGTGCACCCTGAAAAGGATGTTAAGTGGCGGGTTGTCGTAGCTTTCCTCACATCCCGAGTGTGCTGATTAAGGTGAACTGCGGTCCTCCAAGAAGTTGTGCTATGCTTGGCTTGTTTTGCATAGTGCTCACTACTGCGGTGATCATGTTGGTCCACATCTCGTCGGACAGACTGCCTTGAAAACAGCCCGTTTCCAGGGAAAGCTACATAGAAGAGAGATAGTGGTCTTGGTCAGTATATTATGCTTGACCCTGATGTGACATCCTTGTCAGTATGTTCTGACTGACAGGAATAACGTCTCAGCTCCCCAAACAAAAGAGTAAACTTACGTGTGGGCATTCACAACAACAATTTATCAATGTTCTTTTAAATGCCAAACACGACGCATATGGCAAAAACCAGCGATCTCCTGTTTGATCTATGTGACGCCACTCTTATCAGGGCATGAATGTTCAAAGCCATAGTGGAATCCTCTCTGATGATTATTCTGGGGAGAGTTTCTTTTGGTCTTCTTCAGTTCCTATTGCAGGATAGTGATCATATTAACGCATGCAGAGGTGGCTTGTTGCTGTCCATTCTAAGAACTTGTCCAACGTATGACCACCATTTGTTTCCTAATGAGTGATGAAACGTATTGTTGATTGGAGACTTCTCTATTTGTTTTGTTGGTAGTTATGAATTACTCTTAGCTAATGTTCAACAGTTTCTTTAAGAGACTTTCTCAAATGCATTTAGTCTCTTTTCCAATGCCTTTATTTTCCCACATTAACATTCGTAGATGAGTATTGGTAATGTTTTGTAATAACGTGATGTATACAAATGATTTATTTGTCCCTCGCCGCAGACCTGCAGCTGGTAGGCCGTAGATCAGCATTTTGGTGATGACGTTCGTCGTCCATCATGTGTGATGAAGACCACTCTCATGTGGACAATCTTTTCCTTTTGCTCTGTCCACTGAAATGGGTGACTTGTGTTGTGATTTGGATTAAAGTGAGCAAGATTTGTGCAATATGTCCTGAGCTATCTTTGTCCAGTGGCAAGATACTATTGAGATGACTGGAGATAGCATAGAATGCAGATTGTTCCTTAGGGTTTACTTCTGAAACATTTGGTAAAAAGGTGTTAAGTGGCCGGTTGTCATAGCTTTCCTCACATCCCGAGCGTGCTGATGAAGGTGAACCGCTCCAAGTTAGGTCTCACAATAAAAGGTCTAGGTAGTAGCATAGAAGGCACTGCTGTCACAGATGAAGTGTTACATTAGGCTTAAACTTTCTTATTGGATGGGGTGGCCAGTTTACTTCTTCACTGTCTTTCCATCCTCATAGTTAGTCAGGTATCCATTTACAGCTGGGTTGAATGGAGCTTGTTAAATACAGGGATTGAATCAGGTACCTTTGCCTTGAAAAGTAAAATGCTTATATCATATAATATCTGTGATCCAGATGCTGGGCAGCACATGAGCTACAGTGGTCAGTGACCCATAGCTGACTGCTAGTGTCAGAGCCAGCAAACCAGAGCTGCCAAGACCCTTCTACACATCCATGTGGTGATCCTGGAATAACAGGCTGCAACAGGGCAGACTGGCTAAGGAGAAGGGATCGAAGAGGGAAGGCTAACATAGTACCCAAAAATTCCTGCTGAAGTAGATGTGTTGAACCGAAAGGTGCAAATATTGCAGCCAAGCTGTAAACTGCGACACAAAGCATTCTGTTTTATGAACAACATCCTGCTAAGTTGCAAAACCCTATTTATGGCTTGGTACCAGGAGATTGAGGACAAAGAAAAAAAAAATAAATATATATACAATTATGTTAACGATATCTATATTAAATAGCTTACAACAGGCAATACCTACACAGACTGGATTATGGCACACCAAATCTACATTTGTAAGATGGTGGACTTAACATGTACTGCACCTGATATTATATGAATATTTTAGTAGGGGACACTACCAGTTCAATTTACATCCATTATATGAGTTATCTGTTCTTATTATAAAATCAATGCAGAAACACCATGACACTGGTATGTACTTCTTCGTACACCTTCTTCTTCTTCGTACGCACTGGTATGTACTTCTTCGTACGCCTTCTTCTTCGTACGCACTGGTATGTACTTCTTCGTATGCCTTCTTCTTCTTCGTACGCACTGGTATGTACTTCTTCGTACGCCTTCTTCTTCTTCGTACGCACTGGTATGTACTTCTTCGTACGCCTTCTTCTTCTTCGTACGCACTGGTATGTACTTCTTCGTACGCCTTCTTCTTCTTCGTACGCACTGGTATGTACTTCTTCATACGCCTTCTTCTTCTTCGTACGCCTTCTTCTTCTTCGTACACACTGGTATGTACTTCTTCGTACGCCTTCTTCTTCGTACGCACTGGTATGTACTTCTTCGTACGCCTTCTTCTTCTTCGTACGCACTGGTATGTACTTCTTCGTACGCCTTCTTCTTCGTACGCACTGGTATGTACTTCTTTGTACGCCTTCTTCTTCTTCGTACGCACTGGTATGTACTTCTTCATACGCCTTCTTCTTCTTCGTACGCCTTCTTCTTCTTCGTACGCACTGGTATATACTTCTTCGTAGGCCTTCTTCTTCGTACGCACTGGTATGTACTTCTTCGTACGCCTTCTTCTTCTTCGTACGCACTGGTATGTACTTCTTCGTACGCCTTCTTCTTCTTCGTACGCACTGGTATGTACTTCTTCGTACGCCTTCTTCTTCGTACGCACTGGTATGTACTTCTTCATACGCCTTCTTCTTCTTCGTACGCCTTCTTCTTCTTCGTACACACTGGTATGTACTTCTTCGTACGCCTTCTTCTTCGTACGCACTGGTATGTACTTCTTCGTACGCCTTCTTCTTCTTCGTACGCACTGGTATGTACTTCTTCGTATGCCTTCTTCTTCTTCGTACGCACTGGTATGTACTTCTTCGTACGCCTTCTTCTTCTTCGTACGCACTGGTATGTACTTCTTCGTACGCCTTCTTCTTCTTCGTACGCACTGGTATGTACTTCTTCATACGCCTTCTTCTTCTTCGTACGCCGTCTTCTTCTTCGTACACACTGGTATGTACTTCTTCGTACGCCTTCTTCTTCGTACGCACTGGTATGTACTTCTTCGTACGCCTTCTTCTTCTTCGTACGCACTGGTATGTACTTCTTCATACGCCTTCTTCTTCTTCGTACGCCTTCTTCTTCTTCGTACACACTGGTATGTACAAAGAGGTATGAGAGTGCAGTCAAGTTGAGTAATCTGTCTAGACAACCAAGGCTGGCTGCTTGACCTCCCATGGCTATGGCTGATGTTCCAGACAACATGGAGTGGAGAACGACTCCATGTGGTGTGTGATCCTTTTCTGACTGATTTCCAGGGACATAGAAACTGGTGAGGTGAGACTCCCCGAGAGAGGCATGCAACATGACCAAAGAAAGAGAGGAGGCTCTGATCCAGCGTTGAGGAAATACTTTCCAACTGTGTCCGTTGCGAACTCTCAGTGTTGATGTCTAGGTCTTGAAAGTGCAGTCCAAGATAATTTGTTCATTGTGGAAGCCCTCAAGAGTTTCGGTGTCCTTGTAAGATAGTCCAGGTTTTGGAACAGTACAAGAAAATTGGAATGACACCGAATTTATAGGTGCGCAGCTTGGTTTCCAGGGACAGACTTTGCTGGAACTAGACTCTGTGCAGAGAGTTGATGGTTCAGAGTGTAGCTTGGCTTGGCTTCGTTCGTTCTCAATCTCCCGCTAACAAACCCTGAAAGGGCTTAAGTAGCAGAATGTAGTACAGATAACGGGATGCGTTGTGTTGTAGTTTACAGCTTGACTGCAATATTTGCACCTTTTGGCCAAACATATCCGACTTCAGCAAACATTTTTTGAGTACCGGGTTAGCATTCTCTCTTCGATCCCTTCTCCTTAGCCAGTCTGCCCTGCTGCAGCCTGTTATCTAGGATCACTGCGTGGAAGTGTAATAGGGTCTTGGCAGCTCTGGTTCGCTGGCCCTGACGCTGGCAGTCAGCTATGGGTCGCTGACCACTGCAGCTCATGTGCTGCTCAGCGTCTTGATCCTGAGAGTGTAGCATGACAGATAATCATTTCAATAGTATATCATGTTAATTTGATATCATGTCAGTTTGATATCATGTCAATTTGATATCATGTCAATTTGATATCATGTTAGTTTGATATCATGTTAGTTTGATATCATGTTAGTTTGATATCATGTTAGTTTGATATCATGTTAGTTTGATATCATGTTAGTTTGATATCATGTTAGTTTGATATCATGTTAGTTTGATATCATGTTAGTTTGATATCATGTTAGTTTGATATCATGTTAGTTTGATATCATGTCAATTTGATATCATGTTAGTTTGATATCATGTTAGTTTGATATCATGTCAGTTTGATATCATGTCAGTTTGATATCATGTCAATTTGATATCATGTTAGTTTGATATCATGTCAATTTGATATCATGTTAGTTTGATATCATGTTAGTTTGATATCATGTTAGTTTGATATCATGTTAGTTTGATATCATGTCAATTTGATATCATGTTAGTTTGATATCATGTCAATTTGATATCATGTTAGTTTGATATCATGTCAATTTGATATCATGTTAGTTTGATATCATGTCAATTTGATATCATGTTAGTTTGATATCATGTCAATTTGATATCATGTTAGTTTGATATCATGTCAATTTGATATCATGTTAGTTTGATATCATGTCAATTTGATATCATGTTAGTTTGATATCATGTCAATTTGATATCATGTTAGTTTGATATCATGTCAATTTGATATCATGTTAGTTTGATATCATGTCAATTTGATATCATGTTAGTTTGATATCATGTCAATTTGATATTATATTAGTTTGATATCATGTCAATTTGATATCATGTTAGTTTGATATCATGTCAATTTGATATCATGTTAGTTTGATATCATGTCAATTTGATATCATGTTAGTTTGATATCATGTCAATTTGATATCATGTTAGTTTGATATCATGTCAATTTGATATCATGTTAGTTTGATATCATGTCAATTTGATATCATGTTAGTTTGATATCATGTCAATTTGATATCATGTTAGTTTGATATCATGTCAATTTGATATCATGTTAGTTTGATATCATGTCAATTTGATATCATGTTAGTTTGATATCATGTCAATTTGATATCATGTTAGTTTGATATCATGTCAATTTGATATCATATTAGTTTGATATCATGTCAATTTGATATCATGTTAGTTTGATATCATGTCAATTTGATATCATGTTAGTTTGATATCATGTCAATTTGATATCATGTTAGTTTGATATCATGTCAATTTGATATCATGTTAGTTTGATATCATGTCAATTTGATATCATGTTAGTTTGATATCATGTCAATTTGATATCATGTTAGTTTGATATCATGTCAATTTGATATCATGTTAGTTTGATATCATGTCAATTTGATATCATGTCAATTTGATATCATGTTAGTTTGATATCATGTCAGTTTTATATCATGTCAGTTTGATATCATGTCAGTTTGATATCATGTCAGTTTGATATCGTGTCAGTTTGATACCATGTCAGTTTGATATCATGTTAGTTTGAAAGATGTGCAGGAACATTATTGATACATGATGAGACTAATTAAATGAGCTCCGTCTGTTATATTATTGGAATCTGATGAAATGAGTTTGAGCTCTGATGTTGTATTGAAATCTGATGATATGAGTTTGTGCTCTGATGTTGTATTGAAATCTGATGAAATTAGTTTGAGCTCTGATGTTGTATTGAAATCTGATGAAATGAGTTTAGCTCTGATGTTGTATTGGAATCTGATGAAATGAGTTTGAGCTCTGATGTTGTATTGAAACTTTATGAAATGAGTTTGTGCTCTGATGTTGTATTGAAATCTGATTAAATTAGTTTTTAGAGTTATGTCAATTGCTGTACTGAAATCTCATGGAATGAGTTAAGAGTTGTTGTGATGAAATGAGTTCAGAACTATGTCTGATGTTGTATTGAAATTTAATAGAATGAATTTAGAATAATGTCTATTGTATTAAAATCAAATTAGAATGAATTTAGAATGATGTCTGTTGTATTGAAATCTTATGGAATGAGTTTAGAATGAAGTCTATTATATTGAAATCTAATCAAATGAATTTAGAATTATGTCTATTGTATTGAAATCTAATAGAATGAATTTAGAATGATGTCTTTGTATTGAAATCTTATGGAATGAATTTAGAATATTTGTTGAATTGAAATCTAAAAGAGTGAGTTTAGAATGATGTCTATTGTATTGAAATATAATGGAATGAATTTAGAATCTGATGTTGTATTGAAATCTAATGGAATGAATTTAGAATCTGATGTTGTATTGAAATCTAATGGAATGAATTTAGAATCTGATGTTGTATTGAAATCTATTGGAATGAATTATGTCTCGTACTTCTATAAAACTGAGTTGTTTGTTCATGTTGCATGACTAATGCTACAGCACGTAGTGCCCTCGGTTACAGAGCATATGTTGGTGTATGTGTGGGGTCAGCAAGACTCGGACGAACACAGACTGCTAGATGTTTCTAGAAGTACGGGGTAGGATCCTTCTCCAATGACCTAATTCCTCAACAATTGCAATGAGTCATATGGCTGCATGTCCAGGGGACGGCGTGGCCTAGTGGTTAAGTGACACGGCTCACAACCAGAAGGTGCTGGGTTCGATCCCCATCACAGCACCGGCCGTTACCCCGGGGAAGCAAACCCTTAGAAAATGCAGGAGGAAGCAGACCCTTACATAAAATGCATGCTGAAGTCGGATGCACTGGGCCGACAGGCACAAAATAAAAACGCAGGGCAACGCACACCGCCTTCGGGATTAGAGAAATAAGGTGAACGAAAAATTAAAAAAATGGCTGCATGTTCAACAATCATAAGCCAAACAGTCAGTGGTTGTAAGTCTAATGATTATAAATCAGTGGTCATTAAGTTGATTTGTTATAAGTGAATTGATCATATGTCCTTTTGTCGTAAGTCAATTGGTCCTAAATCAATTTAACATAAGTCAATTGGTCCTAAATCAATTTGACATAAGTCGATTGGTCCTAAATCAATTTGACATAAGTCGATTGGTCATAAATCTATTGTTTATAAGTGATTGGTCATAGTCATGCAGTCATAAGTTGATTGGTCATAGTCATGCAGTCATAAGTTGATTGGTTATAGTCATGCAGTCATAAGTTGATTGGTCATAGTCATGCAGTCATAAGTTGATTGGTTATAATCAAGCAGTCATAAGTTGATTGGTCATAGTCATGCAGTCATAAGTTGATTGGTCATAGTAGTGCAGTCATAAGTTTATTTTTAATAGTCAAGCAGTCATAAGTTGATTGGTCATAGTAGTGCAGTCATAAGTTGATTGGTCATATTAGTGCAGTCATAAGTCGATTGGTCATAGTCATGCAGTCATAAGTTGATTGGTCATAGTCATGCAGTCATAAGTTGATTGGTCATAGTCATGCAGTCATAAGTTGATTGGTCATAGTAGTGCAGTCATAAGTTGATTGGTTATAGTAGTGCAGTCATAAGTTGATTTTTCATAGTCATGCAGTCATAAGTTGATTGGTCGCAGTCGTGCAGTCATAAGCAAATTGGTTGTAAGTCCGCTCATCATAAGTTGAGCGATCGTAACTTGAGTGGTCATAAGTCCGGTGATTATAAGTCAAGTGTTTGTATGCCAGTTTGGATACATTGCATATTATGTTGAAGTAACATACTGTCTTTACTGTAGTGACATAATGACTTTGTTAATCAGTTTATCATATTTTTGTTAAATCTTTTTCGGACCAGTTGTTGAACTTGTGATTTTTATGTTTAAAAAAAAACCCATATAAAAGAGCCTTCATAATTCATACTTTAAAAGTGATGTATGCAGGACTGCCTGTTAAATACTTGAGTATAAATATTTGGAAGTTATGTAACAAATTTGTTGCCTGACCATTGCTTTATTTATATATACTCGGGATGTACAAATATTCACTTATTATTTGTTTTGGGCCCAATTATGTATTCAGTAGGTTAGTTGTGTTAGGCCAAATAGTACATCTGTTCAGCGCTGCCGGCAACACTTTGTCAGTCATAAGTTGTTGTCTTTTGGCAGATTCATTTTTTTGTAAAGCAAATGTGTTATTCATGCACAAATGTGTTGAACTGAACTACATTTTTGTAGACTCTACTAAGATATAAACCCATATGTCAGGTGTAGAAGATGTACTAAAATCGGTCCTTCAAATGCATTTAAAAAAACAAACTATTAAGTTGTTGTAGGATCAAAAAGTACAAAGATATTTGCCATATTAGAATAAATGCTTCAACAATGTGAAGCAGCGTATGTTTATTGTTGAATACATCCTTTTGACGTACGAAGAGTCAAAACGGCTTATCAAAGCCAGATACATGTCCAAATGGGAAACCGAACATACTGGTTACACCAAAAACGATGCCTATTACCAGTTGAACCGAAGAGAGCAGGTCGTCGTCTTCAGACTTCGCACTGGCCACAACAGACTGAGGTACCACCTATTCAACAAATTGAAGATAGGGTGTACCGACGAATGCCCGTGCGGTACTGGTAAAATGACCACTGAACATCTGCTGCAGAACTGCCCGACATACGAGGATCAGAGAGAGCAGATGTGGCCATTGCCAGTGGAACTGCAAGACAAGCTCTATGGTAGTGGCGAGAGTCTCAGGATGACCGCCGCTTTTTTCGAGAAAATAATGGTTGCTGTCTGACTGTGTACGCAGAAGAAGAAGAATACATCCTTTGAAATTAATTAAAATTGTCAGTCAATTTAATAAACGCAACTTATTATGGCAAGTGTATACTAACTATTGATATCTATACTCGTATTCAGCAAAATAGTTGCATGATTCTAATTATATTTGAGTGAATATTTAAATACAGTATTCGGTTGGGTACACTCTAATATTTGCGACTAGGCATGAATCGTGAAACATTGAATGCAGTGGGTGTGTTTGTGAATTTTTTTGGTTATGATCTAGCAAATATTTGTGTTTAAAAATCCTGAGAATTATATTTACAATATAAAGTTTTCACAATTTTCTTTGCCTAAATAAAGAATTTTATAGCATGGCATCTTGTTGTTAATGAGAATGTTAATTGAAAATGAGAGTTGTCTGGTGCTGTACTATTCACTACTGCATGGTGCAGAAACATGGACAATGAATAGCAAGTTGGAAAAGAGTATTGTAGCCTTCGAAGTGTGGGTGTATAGAAGATTGGGTCGCATTTCTCGGAAAGAGAAGACAAATGTGGAGGTGCTGAAAGAGTTGAGGATGAAAAGAGAATTATTGACCGAAATCAGGGTTAGACAGTTACGTTATTTTGGTCATATAACAAAATATACCTCCATGTTGAAGACCATACTAGAAGGTAGGGTTGAAGGCAGTCGTTCAAGAGGCAGACACCGTTTTAAGTGGGTGGATAACATTAGAAGATGGACTGAAAAAAGCCTCTCAGATTGCACAATTACGGCAAAAGATAGAGTACACTGGAGATCCATTGCAGTCGAGTTTCGATGCGGAGATGGCACATGAACTGAACTGATTTTTCCAACTCGTGCCTTCTTTTCATACTATATTCCAGTGATATCAGAGTGCCTTTTTCCAATAGTTCCACAGTACTGATCCATTGATACCATTTCAATATCTTTACACAGGCACCCACGTATAAAAGTTAGTGGATTCTTCATGTGTGTTTTACTGCTGCTCATATGTCGAAGATGTACATAAAAACATTTTACATTGAAGTTCAATAAGTGTATTTTGTGTTGAACTATTTCTTTTTATTTCCATAAGTTTCCAACCGGTAAACTTGGTCATGCCGTGAATAGAGAATTCCTCAGCAAAAGAGAAATCAGAAAGAAAACTAAGATGGCTGTATTCCATTCCATCCATGTACAAGTTTTGACTTATGGATGTCAGTCATGGGCATTGACTACAACCAAGGCAAGCTAGCTCCGAGCATTAGAAAGGTCATAACTAAGGAATGGGGTCGTAAAGATAAGGTTCGTAATCAGATAATACAACGATGATGTAACGCTGACAGGCGAAAGCAATGAAGGTCAGGTAGTTCTTTGGACAGGTGATCTGTCCGTGGTTACAGCGCTAAAGAGTCAGAAACATACAGTCCTAAATGACCTACAATGAGTACTCTGTCAACTGTGCCAGCAGTCCAAACCTTGTATTACAGTGGGTCCCATCCCACTGTAATATTCAAGGCAACGAGGAGGCAGACAGACTGACAAAAGAAGGTGGAAGGTTATTACAACCAGATTCTAGTGTAACCTACGAAAAGTCCAAAATGTTTATTAGGGCAAGATACATGGCCAAATAAGAAACAGAGCATACTGGCTACACAAGAAATGATGCTTATTACCAGTTGAACAAAAGAGAGCAGGTCGTGGTCTTCAGACTTCACACAGGCCACAACAGACTGAGGTACCATCTATTCAATAAACTGAAGATATGTACTACTGACGTTACTATGAAAATGACCGCTGAACATCTGCTGCAAAATTGCCTGATATACGAGGACCAGAGAAAGTACATATGGTCATCACCAGTGTCGACACTAGACAAGCTCTATGGCAGTGTCGACAGCCTTAGGATGTCCGCTGGTCTCTTTGAACAAATTCAAGTTGACGTCTGACAGCATACGAAGAAGAATACAATACAGCATCTTGAAGCCTAGCCCTTGATCTCACAAGAACACTGAACTGAATGAGTTGAGGGCATACTTGAAGAAAATGTCTCAATTGTTCTTGAAACAAGTGATTCAGTGGATAAAATCACACTGGAACATCAATGGAATATGTCTAGCCAAAAAGATAACGAAATAATACAAAAAGGATACCTGGTCAATTATAAAAAAGCAACGTCTATAATAAAAGGGTAATACAAAAGTGATTTAGTGACAGGAAGAACAACTTACGCACCGCGCAGATAACGGATACTGTCAGCTGTTCAGGGGGGAGGAGGACTAATGTCTGATCAGGCACAACATACTGATCAGAAGTATTAGTCAGGGTCAGGCACAATATACTGATCAGAAATATAAGTCAGGGTCAGGCACAATATACTGATCAGACATGTTAGTCAGGGTCAGGCACAATATACTGATCAGACATGTTAGTTAGGGTCAGGCACAATATACTGATCAGAAATATTAGTCAGGGTCAGGCACAATATACTGATCAGACATGTTAGTCAGGGTCAGGCACAATATACTGATCAGAAATATTAGTCAGGGTCAGGCACAATATACTGATCAGACATGTTAGTCAGGGTCAGGCACAATATACTGATCAGAAATATTAGTCAGGGTCAGGCACAATATACTGATCAGACATGTTAGTCAGGGTCAGGCACAATATACTGATCAGAAATATTAGTCAGGGTCAGGCACAATATACTGATCAGAAATATTAGTCAGGGTCAGGCACAATAAACTGATCAGACATGTTAGTCAGGGTCAGGCACAATATACTGATCAGACATGTTAGTCAGGGTCAGGCATAATATACTGATCAGAAATATTAGTCAGGGTCAGGCATAATATACTGATCAGAAATATTAGTCAGGGTCAGGCACAA